>VYZT01035370.1:2276-38548 GCA_013400735.1 Pomatostomus ruficeps
GGATGACCCTGGGGACTCATTCCTTCATTTTCCCATTTCAGGTTCTACAGGCTGCAAATATAAGAAATTAAATAGTTACTACCAAATAGGCAGGTTTAGACTAATTATAAATAGAGCTGAGAGAGCAAGCAAAATAGTATGTTGAACTACACTCATTTAAGCTGGTTGCCACAGATCTCTGATATATGCTTTCTAACACAGCGCAGCTGCATTGTAGCAATGTTTATGCTTAACTCTTTAATTGCATAACAATTTAGGGGGAAGGGACGGAGCTACACTTCAGGCCCTTCATGTCTAAGGTTGGTCATTTCCATGTCTGTTCTCTATCCATTCTAACTGCTAAAACACTTTTGCTTTTAATGGTGGTGTATTTTTAATGATTTCTTTGGCATTCTTGGCCACCTGGAAGGCCTCTGTGGAAAACATTTTATGTGGGATAAATACTCCCAAAACTAGCTCCCATATTCGTGTTCCCAATTAATCACAGGGAGAATAAAGAAACAGGGCACAGCAAAAGGTCAATAATTTTCTGCCATTGGCTTGTGCTTTGGTATTGACAAGTCAAAAAGGTTTCATGCACTAGTTTACCTATAATCATTATCTATTAAAGTCTTTATCTAGAATTTTAGTCATTTACATGTTCCACCACAGATATGCTTTAATGTATGCATACAACAAATAGGTTAGTCCTGGTCACCTAAGAGCCTTGTGCTGCTTTGTAAATCATCGTAATGCCCTGGCTGTGCTGCCAACTCCCATGGTGTTTTGTCATATGTAGGGCTTATCATCAAACCCTAGATCCTTAAGTCATATGATTTCTTGAGAATGCTGCCTGAAGGGTTAGAAATCTGACTTAGAAATCTGACCCAAGTTTTCCCAACAGACCATTACAGAAAAAGCAGTAAAAAACTAAAACAAAAATGTGTGTATATTTATTAGGTTACTTATTTTTAACTAATTATTTCCTCCAGCTTTTGGAGGGATAGGTGTCTGACTTGTGCATACTTAATGATTAGAGCTCTTGCAATACTGCCATTGTTTACTCACTCAGAGGCTGAGACCAAGAATACCAGCTTTCAACCTGGAGAATATTAAAACTGGCATACTAGATAAGGACCTCTACAGTAAAATTAGCACTACAGAAACCAAATTTTTTTATCAGCCCTTTTAATAACAATTTCCACAGAATTATCCAGGTTCCCTCCCTCACTAAAGTTTTTCTTCTTGGCAGGAACCCAGATGGAAACTTATATCCCAAGTGTGCTGTTTTAAACTGGATGCTGTGTACTGCTTTGCATTTCACTTAACAATCTTCTTTATGGGCTAAGACATAATAAATGCAGAAGATGGAACAGTGACTGCCTTATAAATGTTAGACTTCTGGCTACAGTGAAATAAATCCAAGTATAGATGGAGTATGCTGGCTGCTTTGAGGATTTAGAAAAACATAAGTGAACCCATGTTTTTTGATAGCCAACTCTTTTCTGGTAACTGGATTAATTCATGGTGTTCTACTTTCAGCAGGAGGCCTGGCACTCCCCTTTTAGCACTCACCTCACTAACAACATTTGGGGGTGTTCCTGGGCCGTAACAGACTCTTCAGTGAACACTTAGCAAAGTTAGCAGGGAAAAAGTACCTTGATTCCTTTGCCAAAGTTCAGAATGCAGTCTAATACTATATGTGATTATTATATGTCTGGAAAAAAATATGAATTCACTTTAGTTGGAAGATGCTTATTACAGCTCATGGAAAACAGAAGGAGGCAATTGTTGAGGATAATCACACAACTTGCTTTGCCCAGTGTGTGAGGTTTTGAAAGCTACACAATCTGCCTTCTGATTTTAGTACTGAAAGTGTTTGCTTTTCTGAAAAAAAACCCATAAATGGCAGTAACCCACTGTAATAGCCAATTGCAGAGAAAAATGCTAGCTTTTGTACTACTCACTCATGCAATCATGTATAATAAAGAAAATTATATCCATGTTTTTTCCCCTAAAGAGATATCAATCAGTTTCCACAATCCTAATTAATCAAAAACAAAGCAATAGTGCAGTATGTAACATGGGATTTTTCTTTCAATCTCACTGTACCAAAGGAAAACTGGATCCCTAACAATTCACTCCTAATGTAGTACCATGCATTTTTAGGAAAAAAAAAAGAAGAAACTATCACATGAAGTATATGCCTCTCCACAGGCAACATGAAAGCACATGTGCGCTCCAGGGCCTTCTGTTATTGCTGCTGGCAGATGCTAACAGGCTTGATTTTTACCAAGGAGGCACACAAAGGTCTTTTGTAGCATGGCAGACCCGAACTCCCTCAAAATACTGGGTAAAGCAGTGCAAAAAGAATATCCTTCTGCCTTCTGCTGATTTACACCTAAGCACACAGACTGTGGAGGTGTACCCACATATATTGGCATGTAGAGGCAGACTAACACCCTGATCAAACACTGCCAAGGTACAGCAGCCTAACAAGTTGTCAGGTGCCAGCCAATTGAGCCTTTTTCCTGAGACTTGAGATGTGCTGAGCAGATGCCCAAGACACACACAGGACAACAGCTTTATTTTCTGTCTTAGGTCAGCCTCATTCAACTGTTGCTCTGACTTTGCAGTGTTCAGTGTTTTCTTGTTAGATTTTCTCTGTCATGGCCATGACTTGTTTTCTCTCTATTATCTATGTTTTCTTAAATTGTATCTGTGTTTACGAATTTTAGTATACCAGATAGAGAAATATAATTGACAAATACTTTGACTAAGTGGATTATAGGAGGTAGTGATTTCTACCTCCAATCCACAGTGATGTGTGAAAACATATAAATAAAGTCGGAGGGCTCTGCCCTCTCTCTTCCTGCTCTCTCTCCTGCTGCGTCTGTGTGTGTTCTTGTGTAGCTCTCCTTCAAGCCCTCGGCCTAGCAGGCCTGCCTAAAGAGTGCCATATTCAACCATTCCCTGTACATCTCTGCACATACACATTTGTCAGACATTATTTTCCATTTTTGTCATTGTTCATTCAGTTGAAAACCAAAGCCAGGCATCATACTCCTAATAACTACTGGGTTCAGTCAGGAAGATGGGAATGAGGATCTCAACTTGTACTCAGCTACCAATAAAGAAGACACAAAAATCTATACTATGCTTTCAGGTGCACTTTTAAGTTTATAGGTTCGCAGATGTTTTTCTCTTTTCTCATACTTCTCAAGCTCTGGCTTCTCCAAACTGTCATTGTAACTAACATATAATCCACAATGAAACTATTTAGAACCAACTTACCCATCTTGATAAATTATATCATTCACTATTCAGGATGATAATGAGGACAATTATCTTTCATCAAAGCCAGAAAAAGACCAGAAATTAAAAGTCTATCAGGAAGGCAATCTGCTAAAAACCTTGTTAAGGTTAACTTTTCCAAGCAGAAAGAATGAAATGAAACATCTCTAAAGAAATAAACAAATTTTAAAACCTCCAAACAAACAGAAAACCAACCAACAAACCAACCAAACACACTGCCAAAACCCCATTTCAAAGTAAAACAGATGAATTCCCAGTTATGTGTGAAGAAGTTGAGGGGGAAAAAAAACAATAGCACTGACTCCAGTACTATTCCTATTGGAAAATTGTGGCCTGCATCTATCAAGACCCTGAACAAAAGTTCCAGAAAAGACTAAACCCTGTTAAAGATTTTTCAATATTATTACATGGGTTATTCGTGATCAGTCAAAGTGACAGAATGGCAGAAGACAACCCTAAAATCTACCATAGCACATCTATCTGGTAGTTGAGACAAACTGTAGTTTGAGCTTTGAAACAAATGAGAATACTACCTTGCATTTCATGTGACTTTCCCCTTTAAGTGACAGAAGGATGGCGAAGAACTAGGAATCCAAGGTACCTGTAGTTTAAGTGGGTGGTACACATTTTAAAATGAGTATCATGTGGGCATATTTGACTAAAGGATTTCCATCTGTATTGCTGCTCCATGAGCTATTCACAGCTACTAGCTGGCAGACTGCTAAAACAATTGTTTGCACTTTATGGGCCATGGCCATGACTGCATCTTGTGGCATTCAATTTTTTTTTTTACAGGAAATATAGCTTTGCCCTTTATTCTTTTCAGGGTACTTTTCAAGTATTTAATATATCACTGATAAACCATGCTAACAAAAACATTCTTTACCAAGATGCATGGAGAAGAAAATTAGTTTCATTTTGCATTAAAAAAATTCACCCCTACTTATGCTTCTTTTTTTAACTCCAATTTATTTGGTGGGGGGAAGAGGGGTAATCTGGTCCATGTTTTCAATAGCTTATTCTCTCTGAAATAACTCCAGGCAAAAGACTATTGAAATGTGTAATATGAACCAGAACATCTTTGACAAGTTCTGATACTGGTTATGCTCTAGCTGGCTAAGAAAACACAGCTTAAAAATATGAAGAATTCTTATTGCGCAAGAAACATTATTAGAACTATATTTTCTTTAGCAGGAAAAAAAGTAAATAAGCAGCAGATGTAAAGAAAAAAAACCATAGTTTTGGTAAATCTTTCAGACATTATTATGCTTAGCAATTTGCTACCTTGGTGTAACTGGATATACATGTTATGAATATCAGACCTAAACATCTCACAGTGGGAAAACCAAACTTGATATGATTGCAGAGAAGGGAAGAGTTGCTTCTCACAGCAAAATCCATATTCATGTATGTGGCCTTCTCTCAGGCCACAGAAACTTCAAAACTTTATTCTTAATAAAAAATGAATTTTAGCTGTCTGGTATTATGAAAACTTTACAGTACTGCTATGCTTGTTCGGGACTAAAAGAAACAAATCTTTGTAAAAAACCACAAATCACAGTTTCAGCCTCTCTGTAAGTTTATTACTCGCAGTTTCAGCTATCTCCTACTTTGCCATAGTTATACAAGCTGTAGTGGTTGAAATAGAAAAGTGTTTATTCTAGAGATAATTCTAAATCAGAGTGAGAATAAATTGAGAGTTAGCCCAGACTGGTTGAAGAGTAGTAAAGATTTTTGTGTTTATAATGGGAAAAGAAAATCATAGATGTTATATAGAGTTTGGATTAAGATATTACATGGTGCTAATTTCATATGAACATATTATATAGTTATTAAAAGCACTGAAGAGACAGCAGACATGCATTTTAAAGGCATAGTTTGAAAGCATTACAGGGACAGCATTGATGTAGTTTGAACTTTGCATGACACATATTGCAGTGCTTTGGATGAAAGATGAGAAAAGCCAATCACCATGGTGGTGGTAAAGGAGGGGAACAGAGAAGAGAGGAGGCAGAGCTGTGAAACTGGACAGCACTGAAATGACCAACAGAACCACAGAAACAGATGTGGTTACAACAGAGACAGAAATATAGATTAATGTTGAGTAAAGAATACTTTGATCTTGATGGACTGTGAGAAAAGTTGCTATAAGAACATTTAGCAAGGAATCAATCCACCCATGAAATAGTAATCTGAGGTGAATTAAAAGGAAAAAATTAAAAAGCAACAATGATGTTTACAGAAGGTTTAATTGGCAGTTGCAAACACAGGCTAACAAAAGACGTTATAAGGATGATAATTTCACAATTTCTCACTAGTAAGAAATCAGATTTCAAACTATAGAGTTTTCTTGGAAAGATTTTTAAATGTAGAACTTGGGTTTTGGCCTATTACTTCCCAAAAAATAGAAATTTCTTCCTTGAAACAGTTCTCATTAGATCTTAATTGTTTGTACTGGCTTTTTGGTTTCCATGCCAGATAACTCAAATATAAATGAAGGCAGCTGAGAAAATAGTTTATTTGGATTTGTAAGTTATTTGGTAGTGAATAAAACCACAGTGGCAAAATCTGTACTGGTCTCACCTACGCACATGTTTGAGAGACAAAATAATAGCCAAATTTTCCAAGATGTTTCCGAAAAAGCAGTTTGGAATTGGAAATTTTGCTGCTTTTAAACAGGTTGAATAAATTCACGATTTAGGAAGATAAAGAAACTAAGACCAAACAATGAACAGCCACTGGTAGCTTATGGCTGCATAGATAAGTACTATGAATTTCTGGCATTCATCTGATGAATCCTTTGCAGTCTGCACTCACACACACAAACCACATAGAAACTGGTTAAAGATGGATAACAAACATACCGGTTACAAACTCTTCTCATTTTTACTTTTTTTCCCCTTGTCCAACCCTGACTCTCGTGTGGTTTAGTTCTGCTAGGCAGACCCTGTCACTCTACCTCCCACAGCACCAAGTGCCATGTCCAGTCATTTCTTGAACAGATCCAGGGATGGTGACTGCACCACCTCCCTGGGCAGTCCATTCCAATGCTTAACCACCCTTTCTGTGAGAAAAGTCCTCCTAATGTCCAAAAGAGAAGAGAATGGAAAGAATGAACAGTCATTCTTCCTTTACCTCACTGATATAAGTCTCGGTCCTTTAGAAAATACTTAAAGAAGAGATTTAATGCAAAACAGGACCCTGGAATTCTGGTGGAGAAAAAAATGTTGCACTCTGTTGTAATGAAAAAATGGCTTGTGCTTTCAGGTTATTTTGCTGTTTTATCAAATTTTATCCTAACTGACCTTTCTCTATGCACTATCAATATTGAACCTTACAGGGAATAAATTAATTTTTTATGGCACCCAAGAGTCTCCCATTCAAGTTAGTTGTCCATGAACACTCAGTTTCCTACATCACACATACTCAGCTCAGAATGGACAAAGAGAATTCAGAAAATACTTTTCCTAAATAATTAATGCAGTTCTGCCAAGTCAGCTCTTACTGACTTTTTAAAGAAAGCAACAATGCTGCTTACAGAAATTGCTTTCCACTTTCCTAGGCTTTTGAATAAAGCAGAATGAATAAGGAGTATAACAGGCACCAGGAAGTCTTCTGGCAACACAGAAAATAATGCTGATGTTTCTCATAGTGGTTATTTACAGTGACAGCTGAAAACATTTAATTTGCATAATGAACAGACTAACATGTTACCTTTGGATGCATTCAGGGAGATATAATTAGCTGAGAAGCCCTCAGATGCAATGCTGTGATCTGTCATGAAGGACAATGTCATCATATTGCCACCATTAGTGAGAGATGGTGGAATTGATCTTCCACAGTACCTGCAGCAAAAAGATACCCCAAATTGAATGGCAGTACTTCTTAAAGCATCTGTATCACTGGAAGAGAATTCAGCTTTCCTGGGAAGTTTGAATAGCTACACATCCACAGTTTTCTCCTTTGGATGATACAGATCCCAGGCATATACCCTGTATCATGGGACTAAACAGCACACTGCATGTACAAGGGTACATAATCTAAAGTGTGGCAAAATCAGAGAAGTAATTCTGACTTTCATCAAGTTGTCAAATTCTTATTGAATTTATACTATGCTGTACCTACAACATACTCTGTTGTTTTGTAGGAGTCAGAGTGGCTGGCCAAACACTAAGATTGCAAAATACTGTCCATTATGAGAGTTATTTTCTCCTTATTTTCGAGAATATTGCCATGTCAGCAAACTATTTTACAGTCCATAGTTGCAGTGGGATACTGTTCCCAAGTAATTCAAATGTTCTTGAAGTCTAAGGTAGCAAGAAAACCTTGTGTATACACCAACTGGAGAAGTGGAATAAAAAGAAAATATTCTTCCCTAAGACAAAATCATGTATCAGGAGAAAGTGAGAACTAAATCCCATAAAATGCAGGTTGTGATCTAGTTTTTGTGGAGATCCAAATGTACAGCCTTTTAAGTAATCTTTCTTTCTCTTCTGCAAGTCTTTAAAATCATGTCTTTTCTGGGCAGAGACATCTTAAAGTTTTTCAGTTTGTTTTCCATAAACCAAAATGTTAACAGAGCAGGACAAAGCCAGCTATTGAAACCTGTCCTTAAAAGAGCCATCCTTTTGACTCAACTTAGTATCTCCCAGTATATTATTTATTAAATGTGCTTCTCATTCCATAGTCAAGGAAAGAAAGCTACCTTTACTATCCTAGCAAAGAAATTGCTGCTATTGTTTCTGTGATGAAGAGAAAATAATCTATACTCAAAACTTAAGGAAGAAAATTGAAAGTCAAGACCTACAGAACAGTGCTCACTACACAGTAATTCAGGTCTGTAGGCTAATGGCCATATTCACCTTCCCAATTTTTGCACAGTGCTGTTATCATATATTTCAAGATAATCCTTTCTGCAACCATAATCAAACGCCAAGTTAAATGAAGTGAATGTCAGGCGGATGAGGTAGCCAGGTTGAACGTTGATAATCCAGGTACAGTTAATCCCATGTGGGTAGACATCTGGATAACCAGGACTTGTAATGGTTCCTGATGGCCCAGTGAGAGTCTCTCCACATACTGCAAAGATTTAAAACATCAGGTTAAATGATATATTTATAAAAAAAGAGTTAGACACCTATAAAATTGGTCAATTTTCCTTCTGAAATTTCATAGTCTTTCTTCCTTGATGTATACTACATGGTAACTGGTTCAGAATTTATCTCCCATCATACCATCATAAAACTTGATTGCCAATTGTTTTCAGTTTGCAGAAAAATTTGGAAAGTCCCAACACTCTACACAGAAACCAGCAAAACAATCCTTACCTGTATCTAATGGCCAGTACTGAGCTCTGAAGCCAAGGTTGGTAAGTGAGGAAGCTCTGAATTTGATATAGAGATTGTTCCATGTGGATTGCACTCTAGAGGGTACAACTGTACCACAGTATTTCTCCAAAAGAGGAGAGTCTCCATTGTTGCCATCTCTGACCTGAAGAACAGTGTATTCAAAATAGCCTATAGAAATTTTTATTACATCAAAATATTAAGCATGAAGTAATTCATAAGAACTATATAAAAGAGATCCTTAGTAAGTCAACCCTACCCTTTCTTCAGGGTAGAAGAAGATACCACAGAAGAAGGCACACAAAATACAACCTTATGCCTATTAGAGAAGCACTGTCCCACACAAACCATGTCAGATAGAGAAAAGATGAGCTCTTACACCCTCAGCAGTAAGTGGCACATAAACCTCCCAAACCAGGCTTATCTGGTTAAAGACACCTGATACTTGCCTCTGATTATTAAAGCAGTCATTACATCTCTGGAGAACCAAGAAAAGCTTTGAGATCCCATTAGGAACCTGGAAAAGCTTTTGTGACTGATGGAAGGAGTGCTCACCTGTCAAGAACTTCTGCCCTGATGGAGATGAGTATTAGAGGGAACTTGCAGATACATATCTACTGTTCATAGTATATGTGTATTATTCTTTACCTCGATGTAGTCCGAATCACAAGTGGTTGTATTTCGAATGTCAAAGTCGACAAAGTTAAGAACCACCACTTTGGTAGCTGGCTGGGAGATGATCCACTCACAGGTCTTTGGGTGAGGGGACATCCTGGGGTAATAAGGTGAATGGATTGTGCCTGCTCCAGACAAGGAACCTCCACAGGCTGTCAAGAGACACCAAGAATCAGTACTTGTGATCAGTGATCTCAAGGAATGTATCACAATGATGATGTTTGATGCGTATCAAATAACACCACAAAACTAGAGGAAAACCCACCCTAAACCCCTATCTTTTTACAGCAGCTACTACAGATCACTCAAGTAGTATTAAGAACGTATTTAAAACAACAAATTACTATAGGTATAGCATAAACATGCTTGTACAGAAGACAAAACTGTGCCCATGAAAACTAATGGATTTGATTCATTTCTTTCACAAACATAGATAGGCTTGTTGGTGATGAAGAAATAACAGACAGGTGAAATGAAAGTAAAAGGATTTACGCAGAATTGAAACTATAACATATTTGGTATGTCAGCAGCAAGGGATACAGCATTAATAGAATCACAGAATATTCTGAGTTGGAAGGGAACCACAAAGATCATCAAGTCCAGCTCTTAAATGAATGGCCCATACGAGGATCAAACCCACAACCTTGCTGTTATTAGCACCATGCTCTGACCCTCTGAGCTAATCTCATGGTCAGAAGCAATGAAAGGCATGTTTCCAAGCATGCTAGGAGTGTCTACAGCAGACCTACTGCAGACATCTTTTTAAATAAATATATTTACTCTATTTGTCCTTTCCTTTCTTTTGAAGTTTGTGTTTAACCTATTATATGAAAAACATGGCATGAAAATGACTGAAAGTGTCCAAATTAGAGGTAAGTTCACTGTGCAAGTGACCAGTTCCTCTTACCAACTTGATAAATAGCCCTGAAGCTAGTTCCTTGCACAGAAGCATCAGACTTGAATTTGATCCAGAGACCATTGCTGGTAGAAGTGATTGGAGACATGATTGTATTATGACAGATTTTTCTAATAAGAGGAGACATCTCACTGTCACCATCTCGAACCTAGTCATCAAAAAGAAGAAAGAAAAGTGTTAGATCGTAAAGGCATTGGGATCTGATATCCAGATAAAATTATATTCTCACAAGAGCTGCTACATAACAAAAGGAGTAACTATTTTACATGTTTAATAGAGGGGCAAAGAGCCATCACAGTAACTGGCCCAAGCACAGGACTTATGAGAGCTCAAAGGAACAATCAGATGATCAGCACAGAAGACACAAACACATGCTGCTGTCACAGGACATTAAGATGAAACAGACCTTCTCTATGAACCAGCTTCAGCACTATTTGGGCCTATGTTTCCAAAAGTGACACCTTTAATATGAAAGAGACAGGTAGGGTGCTCACCAATGATAGCTGTGAAATTTTTGCCAGCACTAAAATCTGCTGGGGAAAAAAAAGGGTATTTTTTGATTTTGCTCTGGCCATGAAGTTTCCAGTGATTTTTCAATGGCACTTCTCCAGAACAAGCATCTGTCCCATCACACCCATACACCAATGCAGCCAGACAGCTCACTAAGAGGAGATGGAACTCTAAGTCCCTAAAGCAGTAGAGGCACACTGACATCTTTTCACCCCTTTATCTGAAGAGCTCAATGTATGATAATGGCAGAAATTCCTAGAAACTATATCAGGGAATCCAGCTTTTATCTTCTGCACTACCTTTCTACTGACCTCAATCAATTTGCTAATCAAAGGAGAAATGTGTTTTATATATTTTCCCTAAAGCTGATTATAAATCCTGATTATCAAAGGGAGTCGATGAGAAAGAGATATTTGTACCTCAAAACTTCAGACCCTGAATCCATAGTCCGTGAGTAAGAACAGCTACATCCAGGGATCCAGGCAGAGCCCTGGTATATCTCTGAGGTGCCCATCTCATTCCAGGTGGGCAACAACAACCTGAGGTCCAAAAGACAGGTCCTCTGTTCTTTGCCCAAGCAAAAAATGCAATTTTTGTCCCACAGATTTTCCTGAAAACAAAACACTTCTTTTCTGCTGTAAAAGTGGTGGTAGTTCATGCAGATGGAACTGCTTTTAAATGCATCTATATGCTGTCAAACCCAAAAAATCATTCCACTGAATTCACTGACAAAGCAGGAACATCCAGCTTTCAGGTCCCCTCTTATCACCAATTCTTTCTTCCTCAGCTGTATTCATCCATGGGCTGGGAGAGAAGGTAAGGAACCCTCATGGGTGCCCTGGTGAGCAGGCAGTGGCTGGCCTGCTTGCCCAGCTTTGCAGTCTCAAGCTGGTGAGACAGCTTTCTGACTAACAGATATTTCCAATTTCCCTGGAATTTGAGTTTAAGGTGACAGAATTATTCTGGATTTACAGCAGAGCATCTGACATCAGAATTGGTGCCAAAATATTTAGTAAATCTTTGAAAAGTGGTGAAAGCTTCCAGAACTGTAATTAACAGCAGTTTACATATTTTTTTAAGCTGATTCTTCTTACATTTTTGGTTTATAAAGTCCAGTGAGTAGTGATAAAAATAACAGGTTCTCTAAACCATGTGAGTAATACCTCCTATTGCCACTTAGAAGGATGGCATGGAAAAGAAGCTGCCTTGGCTAACATCTTACCTCTGCATCACCATGTCACAGCCTTTCTCAAGTTTTATTGTCTCTATTTTCTTATTGCTCTATTTTCTTATATTCTTATATAAGAATCTATATTCTTATTCTCTATTCTTCCTTAGTAAGAAACTAAACATCCCTCCTTGAGCAAGTGCTGTGAGCTGCGTCTGGTCCCTGTGGAAAGTCCACAGATTTCCTGGTATAGCCAGGGAATGGAATCATCCACACCTATCCAAAGTGACAAAAGAGTTGTTGGAGAGTGACTTTGAAAGTAACTTAAAAACCTAAAAGCTATCTCCCTAGCTGAACTTCAATATAAAACCCAGTGGGACAGTATTTTAGAAAAGCACATGTGAAAAATGAGGCCTTGATAGCAGAGCACAGTACTTTGGTTTTACAGACTGTCCCAGCCAGAAAATGCCAGTCCCATTTCTCTGCTCTGGGCTGAGCCACAGAGTAAGAGGGCAGGAAGAAGAGCAGGGCAGAAGCATAGGGAAACCGAAGGGCTTATGACTGATCAGCAAACAGCGAGGTAAATGCCTTGCTGAACTAATACAAACCGATGGTGTTCAACAGAAATGGTTTTGTTTCTCTGGCTGCTGTGAATTTAGTTGCTGTTCTGCCAGCAATTAGGCAAGACGAGTAGCAGGCCAGACAAACAAAAGCTGTCTGTTTTCATTAAACACACTTCCCCTCTCATTTCAGAAACTAATTACACTTCATTCCAGCCCAGGTCTTTGAATTACAGGAGGAGAGAAGGGAATGATGTCAGCACAATAACATCTTTTAAAAAGAGACCAACAGCACGGAGCTCACAGGGGCCTGTTCCTCACTGGTCAAGAAGAGATTAAAGACAAACCCAAACGTGTGCTGCCACTGAGCTGCGTGGCTGGCAGTGCTGGACCTTGCTGTGTGGCCGGCAGTGCTGGACCCCACTGTGGGGCCGCAGGGATGGCTCCCACCTGCTTCAGCTGCGGCAGAACCTTCCCAAATCAACCACTGACTGCACCCCATTTGTTTTACTTCTGTTCAGCTCTGCATGGCACAAGAACAGTTTTATACAGATCAGCAGTACCCAGCAGCCATCCCATGTGGGATGAGGTATTTAGGACAGTATTGAGAAACACAGGCCGGGTACAACAGCTGAGGCCTTGAGACATGGTGAGCCAGGGCGCAATGCAGAGGAGAACATGGATGGGGTGATAGGAGAATGAGCATGGGCCACCAACATAGAGAGCTTGTCAGGCTCTGGGGGCACTATCACGACTTACTAGGGCCAGCCTCGCCTTCCCAGGGGCACCGCACTCTGCCACTGCCCAGGACCCACATCAGCCCCCCAGGGCTGTCAGTCCCTGCCTGGGTTTCCCTGTGTGTCCCACATCCTGGCCTGCCTCCGTCCATGCCCATCCCCAGGCAGGTGCCCATGGCCCAGGGCTGCACAGCACCACACCAGACCTCACTCACAGCCAGCTCCAGGGATGCAGACTGGCAGCTGGGCAAAACTGGGCTTAGGGATAACAAAGAAAATGAAAACATGGTATCTCATGTACTTAAAAGGCACCCTACAGCTGTAAATTTGTATGTAACATGAAGTTGCAGAACCAATGAAGACAGAACTAGGAGTAAAGGCAAACATAAAAGTCACCTCAAGTGGATCTCAGTACTGACATTAGTACTGCATTACTGTTACATTTTCCATATAGAAACACTCTAATTTGTTACTATTTTGTTTAGACAATTAGACTTAGACTAATAACAGTTCTCAAATTAGACTTGTAAGACTTCAGTTATGGCAACAGTAAACTCCCAGCTTTACTTATGTATATAGAATAATAGAATCATTAAGGTTGGAAAGGACCTCTAAATCTTAGAGTTCAACTGTAACCTGAGCATTGGCCAAGCCTACCACTAAATCATGTCCCTAAATTCCACTTCTACACATCTTTTAAATACCTCCAGGAGTGGTAATTCAACCACTTCCCTGGGAATGTGTGTATAAATATTTATATGGTGTGTGTCCTTTCAGTGTCAGAACAAGATCTTCCAAATAACACTATGACTCCAGAAAAAGCTGTGTAGTGACTATGGCATTAATTCTATTTTTCTTGCAGTTGACATGCATTTACCAAATGTTCAAACCCTCCTTAATCACATACAGACTATTAAGAATTAGTGTTAAGATAGACAGATTTTCTCATTCTCTTATCTTTGCTTCACTCCAAATGTCCCATCCTGTGCTTTCAGCCCCTGTGACTTTTAGATCCTAATAAATTTGTATACTTAATCATTTGATTGACACCTATTTCTGCAATGGTCCTTAGAATAGAAGTTATACATGCTCCTGTACACACATGCAATCAAACTTTCATATCAACTTATTTAGGGAGTCACCTCTATATAATTTGCTGAACAACCACTATGACTCTCCAGCTCCATATGGGTGAAGTTGAGGAATATTTTTTCATCCTCTGGCTGCTGGATAATGTAGATACATTGTCGGCTGTTGATATAAGGGTTAGGCCAGAAAGGAGATGTGATAACCCCTTCACTCTCTGTGAAATTTCCTCCACAACTTCGCTCTGCTATATTAAGAAAAAGAAATCAGTTGAGATATTCATAAGTGCAGTAACTCCTTTTGAGGCTGCCTCTGTACAATGTCTGCAATTAAAAAAGAATTACTATATTACTAAAGAGCAAGTGTTAATTACATCCATTCATGTATTGTTGGCTCAATCTTGAGAATATCACAGACCAACCTTTAATCCTGAATATTTTACTTACCAGGAGATGTTGTATAGAGAATATGGAAGCCTTTATCAGTAACTAAGTCATCAGAGTGAAAGTGAATCCATGCATATGGACCAGTGGTTTGGAGTGGGGGTGGAGATCCAGTGCTACAGTATTTACCAAGGACAGGGTCTTGTGGAAGAAGACCATCTCGAATCTAGACAGAATGAGAGACCAACAATTAGGATTATCAGATGCATGCCAATTGTGAACAGTACCAACACTCCTTAAGTTATCTTGGAGGCCCCAGAGGTGTTGTGGGTGGTGAGTGGAGGGAAAGCTCATAGGAAGTTTCCTCCAAACACACAGGAACCAAGAAACTGATCCACCAGCATAGCTGTGATGCTGCTCCTGGGAGTTATCAAGGGTTTCGTGAAAGCGAAAGAAAGTATCAGGAGATCTACTGTTGAACTGTTTTCTTGAAATCATGCTCTGCATTGCACACAACATGCTATTCCAAACTGGCTTCTCATTTCAATGAAAAAGTATTGGTGAATTCTGTAAACATTATGTCACACTTGACAAAAAGCCCTAAGCTCATACATCAAGTCATGGACTGCTGTGTGAGCTATGATATGAATCTATTAGCCTGAGATCCCTTTCCTGAATAGTTTCCCGTAGGTTCATGAATTCTCTGCAGGCTGACATTTGACAAGGAACTTGGAGACTGAACTTTGTAAGAAAGTGAAAGCTTCCCATCAAGATTTGGCCTAAATCCCATCCTTTTTGTCACAGGACTTCCAGCGACTTCAGTGAAGCAGGTTCTCATCCCCTTTCTGTCCTGTTGTCTCTAATTGTGCATGGATGGCTGGAATATGTAAATAAAAAGTTGCATTTCAACCCAGAATTAGGTTTTCAAAGTCCCCTTCTGTACATAAAAAAATCTGAAATATCTTGTTTTGCAATAACACATCCACAAAATGTTGTCATAATTCACAATTGCACTTTACCTCTAAATAGTCATAAATGCAGTTTTCATGGTGTTCTAGGCTCAGTGTGCCAAAAGCAAATGTGATGAGGAGGCCAGGACTGGTTGAGAGGGTCCAGACACAATCTCTGTTTACAGGATAGTTACCAGGATATCCTGGAGAGCTTATCGAGCCGTAAGTACCTGTCAGCTCACCACCACATTCTAACAGAAAGAGACATGGAAGAATACAGTCTTTATCACTACATGTCAGGTCAGAAGATGAATTGTCCTGTAGTGTCAAAAATAGGTACCACTTGGGGGTCAGAATAAATTAAAAAACAAAGATCGAGCCAAACAAACCAGCAAGTTTCTTCTTGCAGTTAGTTCTGCAACTCGATTTTAAAAGGAGAACTCCAAATATTTCCTGATTTGCACAGTAAAAGAAAGATTCTTTCCCTGTTATGATAAATATGTCTTAAGAAGAACAATCACAAGAACTGTGTTTGGATTGGATTTACAAAATTAATCTGAATTTCTGTACTTTGTAAATAGTCTCCATTTTCTATCCTAGCACAAGACTATTTCCATTAAAAAGAAGAAAAAAGAAAAATTTAATTACAGGTTAGGCTGTTTTATATACCTGTAATAAAATAACATTAGTGCAACAGTTGGAAATGGGAAGGGTAAATCATGTGTTATACCTCAGGAATAGCTAGTTTAGTCACATCTGTACTGCTCTCTGCTTTTTTTTGGTTAGTGCTATTTTTTCCCCAAAAAGATATGCTTTCACTTTGCAGTATTCGTATTTGTCAGTTGGTAACTATCAATCTAATAATGACAATTGAAAGGAAAAAACCCACAAAAAAAATCATATTAAAAGCATTTCAAGAAATATTTCCAGCAATAAGGAAACTGCACTTTTTTTTTACTCTCTGGTTCATTCAAGACACAACCCAATGCACTATTTTGTTTCTAGATAATACACAGAGGTGACCTTGATGTTACATGAGATGATTTGAAGTTTATATCTGTTAATGCATTTCCAGGCCATCTGGAGCAATCACCCAAATAGCATCACCAAGAATTCAGGCAGAAATGTACAAAAAATCATACCAAAAAGCTCATGCTTTCTTTGAAATCCAATTCCCTACAATCTATCATGTTTGGAACATTTAGGGTGTTGTAAGTTGCCAGTGGCAAAACACACCATTAACTTGCTTACTCAAAGTACTAGATACTTCTGTGAGAAAAGAGCCCTGATCAGATGAATGGCATCCCCAGGAACACATGCTCTTTGAGGGGATTCTTCACAGGAGGATGTAAAGCATCCTTAAAAAACAGCAGAAAACTATTCATGCAGAGGCCTAGACCTAGAGTTTGAAAATATTTTCAAGTGATCTGTATGTCTACATTTCAGCCTTAATCCCTTGTAAAATACTTTCTGTTCCTATTGTTTCCTAATCAAAGGAAATAAGTAATTCATTTTACACCAAAGCCATGAGGATGCTTGGCATTTCTTCAGCTTACCAGGATCCTGAGATTCCCACTGAACAGTAAAACCTCCAGTAATGGTGCGGTTCGAGTGTAACCAAAAATACAGGGAGTTGTGGGAACTGAAAAGCTCTGCTGGACCTGGGAAGCCACAGTATTTTCCCAGCATGTGCATTGATGCTGAAGGCCCATCATGGATTTGAAGGAATTCAGAGTTACACTCATGACTTGTCTCCAGTTGGAAGAATGGGAAAGTAACATGCAGAATCTAATAGAAGCAAGAAAACAAGAAATCTCTTTTTTCCATCTGCTGAGACATTGTCTGTGCAGAAACTTTATAGAGCAGATATATGTATTCATGCAACTGTGAGAATCTATGAGCTGAGGAGCCATTATGTCATTTCCTGAAATGTGCCAGGACAGAAGAGACTATTAAAGAATCTTTAGGATCAAAAGGAAAGAGAGAAGATAGATAGATGGATAAGAATTTAGTCAGTGATGTTTTCTGGAAAGAGCATTATTTCAATAAACTATTAATTGAGACCATTTGCCTGTGTGTGTTTTATGTGTGAAATATATACATGTGTAAATTTCAAGACATGTGAAAAGTCTGAAATACAGCATAAAATTCAAGTTTTCCTGTGGCAGTTTTTTCATCAGATAATTAGCATTTTGCATCCTTGCTATGGTTGAAAGTATTGTAATGGGAGTTAAAAGATTCAATTACCTTGTTTTGCACATATAAAATCAGTGTCTCTAAAGCCCGTTCTGGATACTTACTGACATGCACAGTTCTAAGTTTGTTCAGATTCTTCACAGATGTGCTTTAATATGCTCTGCTGAAGACAGTAGCGGCTCCCAGGCTTAAGGCTGAGGATATGTCACATACATATATATATGTATGTATGTAATGCTGTATAAATCACTGTTAAGCACTGGTTTATAAAATGACTTAATTCATTCCACAAAATGTCAAAAATACATCAAATATTTAGATCCCAAGAAATTTCATGCTAAAGTATGAAATAGCATATTTTGTAGTTGTTTTTTATAACACAAGTGGAATTGTTAGTTGCAGATCAGAATCAGAATACACATTTGCGTACAACATTTAAAAATTAATCCTTAAAAAAATGAAATGCTGTTATTACACAAAGGCATTGACAATATGAATTAGGCATTCTACATTTCTGCACTCAGAGATCAGAAACATGAAATTGTTTTGGGATCACAGAATCACAGAATAGTCTGAGCTGGAAGGGACCCAGAAAGATCATTGAGTCCAACGCTTAAGAGAATGGCCGATATGGGGATCAAATCCCCAGCCTTGGTGTTGTTAGTACCAGGCTCTGACCAGCTCACTTAGCTCAGGAACCAGCTGTGGAGCCCATCATGGGGCTATTCACAGATCACATTCTAAAGCAATGTAGAACAGTTCCCTTCTGGAGCTGGAGGTAGGTTAATAAACTCTAACCCTCAGCTGCTTAGGCAAAGCCTGGAAAATCTAACCCAAGAAAATCCTTAGGCTAAGGAGCCTGAAGGCTTGTAAGGACCTGAACCTTACTCTTTTGAAAAACTATTTATTCTGCGGGGATTGGATCACAACATTGGAACGCATGTAGCATGAAGATAGTCATGTTTGGTCTGATAAGCTGAGGGGTCCTGCAGACTGAGGGTTTCTTTCATCTGAACTCTGTTTTACCTTGTTGGGATTGGTTTGAATAACCCAAGCACAGCTGACCCCACTGCTGTACCACTGGCTGTTTGGGTTGTTAGGGTAACTGAAAGTCCCCCTCAAGCCTGAGAGGTATCCTCCACAAACTGCAGAAAGAGAGAAAATGAAACAGATTAATTTTGTACTATTACTATACAGACTAAAACAAAAATAACTTTTTCTTGTATAGCTTTTGCTTCTTAAACATTTAAAGCAATGTGGAAAAATACTTCTATAAAAGGCTCTTTAGGAGTTCCTCTCAAGTGGAATGACATTTCAAAAAAAATAGCAAATTCCCTGAAAGAAAAACAGTTCCTGGAAAAAGAACAAAGAATATCAGTTGAAACATGTGGATACTGCCAAAAGATGTTGGTTCTGTCTCATGATAGCATCTATAAACTGTTTTGCTTCTATAAGGATACCTCCAGATTGAATCTCTAAATTTTCCCCTACAATGAAATAACATTTTGCATTTTGAAGTTGACATGATGTAAAATTGTCTTTCTCAGTAGTGGTACATCATAGAAGTTATCCTCAAGTGGTTTTACTCTCCCATTTATTCTTTTTGGTCAGACTTCTGGGCCTGGTAATCCCTCTCATGATATATCATGGTTTTTTCTCTCACTGAATCATTCAACACACAGGAACTGAGAACTGAGAATCCCAAACTGTTACAGAAAAATGTCTGTAAAGCAGCCAATATATAATGCACATATAGCTACAGTGTGCACCAAGCAGCTGTAGTTTAACACTGAACTGATTCTTATGAAACAGCCAATTCTCACCAAACTGTTTTGTTTCAAGAAGTGGTAAAAAGAATATAATTTTATTTGAAATGTCCATCTCACTTTTTTCAGCCAGATTCAAAATTATCATGTAATAAAATACATTATTTTTTCATTGATTAAAAATTTAAAAAACAGGTGGTACAGTATGATTCCTTACTGCATAAAAACTGGTTTTCTATCCATTCATTATGAATGGCTAAAATTAAAAACTTTTCCCATGTGGACTTAATAATAAAACATTACTAGTTAAATACTTCAGAAAAATAGAAAAATGCCCAAAATAGTTCTAAAACAGAGAAGATTTCACAGGGGATCAGTGGAAGTTTTACATTCTGTATTACATTAAAATTTAATCTGCTTTCTTCTTAGTAATCTACAATAAAATCAGCCACTTCTGTAGTCACAGGGACACTGGACTCACTGGAATGCTATCCTGACTTTGTTTAATTAAAATTAATGGCAAAAAAGTTCTCAAACAAACAGAAAAAGTGATACTAAGAGGAAATGTTAAAGGCAGGACCTTGCCATGAGTATAAAACTGAGAGTCCCCCATTTTCATGGCTAACATTTATTTCACTGAATTTCTGTTTGAACACCTTTTCTGGCTTTTCCTCTTGACTAAGAACATCAGGACCTCTCATCTTCACAATGAATGAAATAATATGCACAAAAGACAAACATCAATATATTCTCTTGTTCTCCTTATACTGGATCCTCTTTTCCAACCAGCTTACCAGACCACTTTCTTGGGAACCAAGATCTGATTTTAGGATGTCTGGCATCTAGCCAAGGCCAGTGGGCCTGCACATCAACTTCATTGTTGTGCTCCCACTGTTAAACAAAACAGCTATAAATGAAGCTCATGGAAAACTCTGACTTGGAGGGAATTTGGGTTGGGACCTCTAATCCACCAAACATAGGGCTTTTTTTCCCATCATAACTCAGTTCTTATACACATATAAATCCCATACACCAAGCATTTACTCGCTGAAGGCTGCTGTCCCATTTCCCAGGAGGCAGGAAGGGGGTTCTGGTTGTACCTTGCTGGGCAGTCTGGCACTGGGGTCCTGTCCAGGCACTGGTGCATTCACAGGAGTAGCCATCGACCCCGTCAGTGCACCTGCCCCCATTCTGGCACGGGTTGCTGATACATTCATCAATGTTCTCTGTACAATTAGGGCCTGTCCAGCCCGCATTACACAGGCAGAAATAGCCAGAGATCATTGCCTACAGATATAAACAAATCAAAAAAACTCTAAGCATGAATCACCTAAAGAAATCAATGGAGTCAGCAGAAAGACCGATGTTTACACTTATTTTGTGGGGAGATATTGGAGTAAAGAAATAAAACCTTTGAAATTTTTTAGCCTTGATGATCACCAAAATAAACATAAAGCCTAATCAGAGTACCTATCTCTCTAGATTTTTTCTATTAAGTTATTTCTTTGCAGGGCTATTTCAAATTGCTTTCTTAAAAATCAAAATCTGTATTTGTTTAGCCATTCATTCAGCAAACTGTTTGCTTGGTTTTGGAATGATCACCTTAGAATCAAGTCAATCATATTACCTAAGCCTTATAAATAGCAAGGCAAGATAACTGGTTTATAAGCCATTTGTCTCAAGACCTTTCTCTGAGAAGTCTGCGCTGCAGTTATGTGGGCTGTTAAATTTCATTTTCATCCTGAAGAATGTTAAAGGGGAACAATTTCATCACTTTTTCAGCTTTATCCCTTATTCTGTATGTCTCATTTCCATTTCCATTGTCGCAACCTTTACTGCTTCTCCTTATAATCACATCTTTCTATATCTCTGTAACTGTTTTAATTTCATATGTTCTCTTACTTTATATCTCTTGTTTTATAGACACAACCTTTAAAGGTAAAGCAGAACATGGTGCCAGGTACATGCTACAATCCCATCTTTGATGACATACAATCAGTATATTGCATTCTCTATTTGCCCTTGCATTATCTATTCATGTCCTCTGTGTCCTAAAGAGAGGTTTCCAGTATGATGGGTTTTGATGCGTTTCTAGGGTTCTGAATGTTGCTTTAAAAGGTGTTTTCTGATCCATGTTGCCTGATACTTAATTGACATTATATTTCCTCTGTCATTATGCTGCCCAAATATAGCTCTGCTGTTTCTCTATTTTATTAGATGTTTCTGTAGTCCCATTACTTAAATATCTGTGTTATTATCTTCAGGTATTAGTTTGTAGCCTTGATTGCCTACTGTTGTATGTTAGGATATACTTAGGGGAAGATGTCATATCTTTTAATAGATTGACTAAAATGAACTAAATAGTCAGAAAAAATGTATTAGATCTGGGCACAAAAGGCCCTTTAAATATCTGAGTGAAGACATAGTAGATAACTACTAAATAGAGAGAAAGGAATGCTAGTAAGGAGTGGAGTCTAAATGAGAGGACTATCACATTTCACACAGAAAATGGGAAAAGCAAAAGGTAATACACCACAGAATCACAGAAACGTTTAGCTTGGAAAAGACCCTTAAGATCACCAAATCCAGCTGTTAACCTAACACTGCCAAATTCATATTTTATGTCTCATTTTCCCTGTGTCTCCAGGGACAATCAAAAGGAGGATCGCTGCAGACTAATGGAGATAAATGGGAAAAGACTCTACTGGAATGAAAAATTTAGCATTTGTGAGTATTTCTCCAAAATCACTATCGTAAATATTCTCCACAACGAAATCCCCAGGTCTGCAGCACGGACTTTCCAGAGTACAGCACACCTCACTAAGGGAGTCAAAAAAGCTTTCACAGGGTCCATGTGGACAAACTAAATGTTTGCTGTGCATGAGAATGAATTCATACCACCAATCAGTTTAGGTCCACAAGACTTGGTTACCAGCAGAAGTGCAACCAATTCCCTTGAAATACCCTTTCCATGCTTGTATAATCAGCCTGAGACTCCAGGAGTGCTCTCACAAGATCAGACTCGGAACTCTGCTGGATATTATCAGGCTGAGGGTCAGCAAAGGTATTGGTTCTGTTATCACAGCTAATTCCTCCATGATCCAAGGTGGTAAATTGCTTTCCTGTGCCACCAGGGACAGTCATTCACCAGTTCTCCCCCATCAGCACTAGCATTCTATTTTGGCTAACTAAACACAACTTCTCAGGTCATTAGCGTCAAGATTGGTACCTCTACTTCAGACAGAAAGAAATGTCTTGTGTGCCCTGAAACTCACTTAGCTTCCCCCAGGTATATCCATTGATCTTGCAATCCCCACTGAGCCTGCCTCATTCCCATAAGTATGTCTGCACTCAGCCGTCAGTCTCACCAGTCTCCCTGACTGGTTATAACTACAAAAAGTTGTCACAGAGTTTGAGGAGCCCAGCACTTACCAAGCACTGCCCATTTGCACAAGGGTTTAGCAGCTGACAGATATCACTGAGAGGAGAGCACCCGTTTGGCCCATATCCACTTCCAGTGTACCCAGAGGGGCAGGAACAAAATGCCATGGGCCCTTGGGAGATAAGATATAGAATATAGAAGGTAATTCAGTCTATGTCACAATGGCAATACCAGTGTCTGTAAATGTCCTTGACATTTTGAAGCAGAGTCTTTATAGAATTCTAATTTATTTGACCTTTTGACACCTTCCCTGGTCAGTGCCCAGTTTGACCATGGAAAGAGCCCTAGTGTTGTTTTGCTATGGGTACCAGAGAGTCCAGAGTCACCTTCATGGGAAGTGGTGGGAATAGTCGAAGGTATTTATGGGAAAAGGAATAGTAAAAGCAGCTGTATAACTGGAAAACTGCATCCAAGAGAAATGGTAATGGTCTCTCTTCACAGATTTAGGATAAAGTCTTATTTTTGGTGCAGCCTAAATCTACTTCTGTCAGTATTTGTGGAAAACTCTGCTGGCTTTAACTAACCTGCCTGTAAAATCCTTTGTGTGAGGCAAAACTGACTGTGGAGAAGGGGCTGCAATCTAGATATGTTGCTACAAAGTGGATTAATCCTAACCAGATCCTCCCTGAGATTCACACCGATATTACCTTACAGTCTTTAAGAGAGCATCATACCTGGAGCTGAGGTACAAGTAGCCAAAGGATGGCACCCTCCATTATTTATTGAGCAGATGTCAACCTGGGTACACCTTTGTCCATCTCCCTCATAACCTGTTCAGAGGTAAATCTCAGTTACTCTGTAACAAATTATGTTCTTTGAGAATCAACAGCAGAACAATCAACTGGTGAGCAAAACACTAATTCATGGTGTAAAATCATAGTCTTCTGCAGTTAAAAAGAAAGAATTGAGATAGCTGCTAAAGTAAAACCTGGCATATTTATTGTGGCTCCTTCATTGCAGGGATGGATTCTGACTGTAAATAAACCCTTCCATGGTTGTGGGAAAAAAAATATTAATGTTTGCCAAATATAGGTGAGGTCAGTGAGGCCATAGAAGCCCATGTCTCTCAGCCACCATGTGCTGCCCTCCCTACACATCTGCACCCAGTCAGCCCTAATCACATCCAGCCTTTTTCCTCCTGCACCCCAGCATGGCCCTTGGATCTCAAACACAACACCCAGCTCTTCTCCGGATATTCAGGAGGACCAAAGCCCTGCAGCAGAACTCTTTATGGCCAGAGCTGACATCACCAAAACTTGTGTGAGGCCACATTTCCAGCATGATGACATCGCTTTAGCACTCAGTAACTGGGAGTCTTCACTACCTGCAGCCTATTGCCATTTAAATAACAATCAAAAAGTCCTTCAGAAAGACTTTTTCCTGCTATATTTCTAGCATTGATACCATACATTTCAGAAAGCATTTTAAGTCATAAACCAGAAATTATAAAGACCCAAGTTGAAACTTCCACTGCTTGACCTGTACTGCAGTGGAAACACTGCCTCCTCAGACAGGATTCAGAGCATGACAATTATCAAGGCTTTTTTTTTACTGCAGACAATACAGCTGATTTATGGCACACAGGATACTCCTTCAATTAACACAGACAATGAAATTACTATCATAATTATGCAATCCTTGTTTCCCATTAATGATCTTGTAAAGGAAGTACTTCACTCAATCAAGGATCTAACACTGAAAACACCTACCTAGTACAAGAGAAACACATTTCAGAGTATCATCTTTAGAGGCATACTCTATACAATGTTCATTAATAGCTGAAGCAGTTTGAATATGCTTGGACTCCACATTCTGTATTACAGTATTGTGTATGTGATATTTCTTTCTATAAAACATATTTTCAGCTTCTTAAATCTACCCCAAAACAGGCTCAAATGTGTTGATTCTTCATCTTTTAAGCCCTTCCACAGTATTATCAACAAGAAGTCCATTTTACCTGGTGGACAGAGCCCACAGCGGAATGATCCAACTGTATTTATACATTGAACCATTGGTACTCTTGAGCAGCCTCCATTATTAATTGCACATTCATCAATGTCTTGACAAGTGTAGCCATTTCCTTGCCAGCCTAAAAAGCAGCACAGAAAAGACATCAGAAAGAAAATGCTTGGCCTTTTTGGTTTCTTCTTTGGCCAAATCCTTTCATAGAGTACAACTGAATTGCACTTCATTAACACAAGAGTAGACCTGTCTCTCTCATAACTGATTAAAATTAATATCAGGCTGAAAATTAGGTTATAAACACAACAGGGTGGAGATGTGTGTGCAAGAATGTTTTATTTTAACCGGATTCCAGATATTCCAGATTCAAACACACTTTTACCTAAAGAGGATGCAGTTCTGGTCTAGTGCATGTATGTACATTTTGCAGCAAAGCTTTATTGCAATTTCAGTTAAATACTTTAAAACCTCCTCCCATAGATACCACCCGCCCAACTCAGGAAGAGTAATTGTAGGTTACATGGTTTGAGGGGACAATCAGATTTTTATATTGCCTTCAGGCAGGAAACATGCACATCAGCAAGTACTGCAGACCTATTATGTGAAGGTGATAGGACATGACGGACATGAAGGTACCTGTGGACACCAGACCTATGTAGGTGCTCAGTTTAGGATGGGATAAATCATGCTTTAGACTCCACTGCCTGCATTACCTAGATAAGACATAACCTGAAAGCATTTATCCCCTAGAATACAGACCAAAGCATTTCACAGAGTTACTCTCTTCTGCATCCTGTGTCTGTGCTTATGCTGCACGGGCAGTAGTAGCGTTGCCACCCCATCCCACCTGAGAGAATGGAAGGACAAGATACCTGTGGGGCAGGGACCACAGGTGTAGGAGCCTTGGGTGTTGTGGCACTGCACCAATGGATCCTGTGAACACGGAGGATTAGGGAGGCTGCACTCATCTATGTCGGCGCTGCAGGCAGGGCTGCCAGGAGGGGACATCCAGCCAGTGTCACAGAGACAGTGGTACTTGGGCTGCCACAGAAAACATCACATTGCATATTTAAGATATTTGCAACAGTCAAGAAAAAGGCAGAAGGAGTTAATTTCACAGAATGACTTTCAGACTATAGCAAGAAACCTTTCAGAGCATTACATGGCTTGCACATTTTGTTTGGTAAGTTGCTTCAGTAGTTTTCTCAGTCTGTTTCTTCCTCTGAATTTACTTATTCAGATTATGGAAGAAACTCAGGCTGATTCATTATGTTCATAAAAGAAATCTGTAATTTACCCCAAAGCTCCCAGGGAAAATAAGATCAGTTATGAGCTGTACATAAATGTAATTAAAAGTCATCAATTTGCTTTTTAACTGGGACAAACAGATCAGTGTAAACAACCTGAAATTATCTTGGCTGTTTTCTTTTAATCAAATTATTCAGTAGTCTATGCAACATGCAACACTGACATTAAATTGCAAATACATGTTTTCTTTTAGGAAAACAGTTTTCTCTCTAGTAAACTTTACTAATGACCAGATTTCAGTATTTATCTAGCTTTGGTCCAATTAAAGCTAATGGGAGCTTTATTGTTGATTGTCACAGGAGCAGACACTGTTAAGCCAACACTGAATCCTTTTGAAAAGTTTTCTCAACAAAAAGTGGGCAAAAAATACGTGATGAGTTGTGAAACCTCTAAAAATTAAGCAAAGAAATTATTTTATAGCAAAGCACAAAAAATATGTGCTGTGACTGCAATGGTGCATGGGTGTATAGGAGTATTAAGGGGCACAGGCTTGGCTGGGTGGTTTTGGAGGGCTGCTCTGAGTGGAAAGAGCCAAAGCTGGCATGGTCCATCTGTCCCTTTGGAGTGAACACCCTGTACTCAGACTCTCACCCAAATGGAATGAGCTGGCTTGCTCCAGAAGAGCACTCAAGTGTGTGCTAGCATCCACCCAGTGCAGATGCTTGGAAAGATTGGGCCTGCAGTCAGACACCCCATCCAGCTGACACTGAGGAGCACCAAAGAGGAGCAGCAGCCACCCATTCACCATGCAGTCCTGGCAGCTTCCAAGCCCCTGGCAGTAATGTTCCACTGATATGCGTTTTTCCAGGAAAAACAAGATTCATGATGTTTGGCCTTCTTAATAATTTAAGCAGTACAATATTCTAGCAACTTAGAACTCCCAAAATAATGAACAGTAAGAATATTATATTTTAAATAAGATTTTAACTTATTCAAAAAATATTCCCAGGCTCCGTATGGATGCAGTAGTAGATCTAATACTGTGACAAGTACCTCTAACAAGATATAAGACATTTTTGATTCTTTCTGCCATCCCTGGTACAACAGAGAGGTTGTTATGTTGTATAGTGGCATTTCTTGCTGTTTTTCAGCAGCAGTGTGTGCTACACAGTTTTTGTTGTGCTCAGCAGTATTTGTTGCTTATTCATGCTGTGCTGTATAATGAAGTTTATACATTGTTCCTTACCCTGTTGGGCTGATCCCTTTCTTCATCTACACAGAAGCCATGCTCACAGAGTGTCTCAGATCCTTCCTGGCAGTCATCAAACTTCAAGGCACATTGAGGCCCATAGGTTTCTGGAGTGCAGGAGCAACTAGCAGTGAAAGTGGAAAGAAAAATCAAAATTTTGTCTTTCTACCACTGTTAAAGATTGTTTATTGCCATTCTCCACTCTATGGTGAGTTCCTTATGAAATACATCTATTTACCTATATTGACAATCCTGCTAATAATCATGCACAGAGGCAAGTCTCCTGTTCAGCAGAGACTCTCATGTGAGACTGGTGTATATTCTTGATTGTCTGGCCCTATTGGAGAATCTGCAGCCTTTTGTTACATGCATAAGCACAAATCCAGGGAAAAAAAGAAAAGTCTAACATAAGACTTAAACCGAGCATGGGCCTGGAAAACCCCACTTCAGTCAAAGAACACCTAAACTTCCTTTTTTCAGTTTATGACCATCATATAGTGCCAAGTGCTTAATATCCTACCTCCAGCAATATGCAGAAATGCCATGTCTGGCCTGTCTTAGAGAGTGGGATACCTTCACCCCCACACCACAACAAGGGGCAGCTGTTGTCTCAGCAGCACCTCAGCTTTTAGGGATGTGTGGTGGGCAAGAGGTGGCATTTGGGGTAGGTGGGGTGGGAAACACAGAGCACTGGATTGAAAGAAGGCATTCTACCGGTAGGATGTGGTTTAAAAGCTGCCACATGCATCACATTGTTATTTATAGGGCAGAGCTTAGTTACACCATTATATACATGTGGAGGAACTGAAATTGGGAACTTCTAAACCATTGGATAATGTTTCCCTTTTCTCTGGCTCTTTATTTCCACATAGACCAAATATGAGGCTCTGAAATACAACTGAAAGAGATATAAATGTACAGAAAACCTTCTATCAGATCACTAGCTTCTTATTAAAATGACAATGAGACTCTCATTTGGATTCAAGTTATGTGCTGCAATGTCTGCAGTTTGCAGAGACATATGGCAGGTACACACCCTTCTTGGACTGCTTTTAAGCTGCCTAATGAAAAGTGCTCTGTAAAAAGCATTTCTCTGCAGAATTAGAATCAGGGTATTCCAGCACAGCTGACCTGGACCTTGGAGCAATTTATATGAAATAAGCTGCTGCTGTCCCTTCCACCTTGTCACATGCTCAGTTGAAATAGCAGTTTGATAAGCCAATTGCAGGTAACTAAACAGTGCACCCAGGACAAGCAACCCACATGAACTTAGTCTTCAAAAACCCACACCAGCTTAATGCTTAACTGCAGTCTGCAGTGCAAGACAGCGCATTCATTATTGTAAGAGACAGCAAGCAGAACAACACTTTCCCATCAGTGCAGCTCAGCCTGGGCAAGCACAGATGTAACAAGTCAGGGAACCACATGACCTCTGTATGTCTAAAGTACATTCAGAGCTTCATGTTCAACTTCAAAGGACACAAGGCAATCTGACCATCTCCAAAGGAGAAGAACAATGGCACTGTCTCCCGTCTAGTCTGGCAAAAATTAATCTGCTACCCATCGGAAACTTCTCAGAGAAGGGCTTCAAGAAGTAGGTCACACTACAAGGCACTTCAGCCAAATTGTGATGCACTGCTGCTTGGCACTGCCGTGGTTCTCTCACATGGCTCATGGCATGTTGTGATGAGGCCCCTGTTATCTTGGTTGTGACACAGAAGTCTGATAGATATGGGGACTTTCGCAGTCTTTCATCCAAGAGATGCAATATCCCCTTAAGATTCTGATTGAGGAAGGTGTTTCCTGGATACCTGCCCTTTTTCCTTATACTTCAGTGCTTTCCTGAGTTACAGGAAAAGCATTCAGGTAAAGAATACAATCAAGAAGTGAAGATTGCATTATGTTCCATTTCATGGTGCCTAATCCAGTACTTCCCCATCCCCTGGTATTATCTCTGCAGGCTAGGGAAAGTCAAATATTACCCTTTTCTTTCCCTGCAGTCCACACTGGTGTATACGACTATGCCAGAGCAGTAGTGGGGTGACCTTAGTTGTTGAGCCCCGGAAAGCTCAGCGGTAAATGTCCTCACAGTTGCTGAAAAGAGATGTCATGCTCTGTCTGAAGACGGATTTAGCATTTGGGGAGCACTCAGAAATAAGTAAGACAATATATGAAGGGAGACTAAAAGCAGTACAAAGGACTTGGGGAAGGGATTATATAATAATCTTGAATGTGTAATGCAAAAACAGTAACGTTAAGGTTTTGATGACTTATGAAGAGGTCTTAGTTCATTTAATGAAGCATTCATTCAGCAAGTACCAAGGAAGGCAAGAAGTATATTAGGGAAGAAACTGCGTAATCATGACTGTACTAATACAATGACAATGCTTGTGAGAACGGCAGACCTTAAACCTTAATTTAGTCACACACCTGTACATCTCTGAGCACAATAAGAAACAAATAAAGGCAGATTGCTTTGTATGTTGTTTCCTTGGCAAATATCTGTTGCAGACAAGCCAAAAATATCCTTTAAAATCAAAGCAAAGCTTACAAGAATCATCACGAACCAGTGACACCTCAGCAGACTCTATTAATGCTGAACCATGAGGACCACTACAGGAGAACTTCCTTTGTTTGAGGTTCCTTCAAGAACTGACAAAATACTATAAGCCAGTGTTACATCAAGCAAATATTTGTGGGGGCTAAGATGTTCGTGCTGAAGCAGGGACAAAATGCTTTGCAGAAAGCTGTGGTATGCTCTCTAGCATGTCTGTTCCCATTGCACAGGGATAGCTTTGTATTATATTTGAAAGTTATTTATTTACCAGATTATTTGACATTTTGGAGAATGAGACACAAAATGTTCAGGCTGGCTTGCCCTTTTAAGCAAGCACATGTTTCCTAAAGAGCTGGGCACAGCCAGAGGAGAATATGCTTCAAGGGCCCAGCACACAGGCAGCCCAGGCACCCCCTTGGTCAGACGGCTGCAGACAGCGTTTCTCCTCCCTTTCTGCCTGACAGCACTGTGCATTCCTTGCTCTGCTGCTGTCTCAGCAGTGCCTGTGTTTATGGAGGGGAATGAAGGCATTTCACAGAACTGTTTCTGATTTCACAAAATATTCTGAATTGGAAGGGACCCACAAGGATCATCAAGTCCAGGCCTTAGTAAATGGCCCGAATGGCAATTGAACCCATGATTTTGGTGTTATTAGCACCCTGCTCTGATCAACCGAGTGTGCTGGGAATGCCAGTGATCAAAGGTGCCCATATATTCAGGAGATTTCCAGTCCAAGGCCTTTGCTGAGCCAAACCTGATCCTCTCCTTCATCTCCTCACTCCCTTTGATCTCAAGGGGTAGATGACAGCGGGGAGATGGAAACGTGGCCGTACTCGGTGGGCATGTTGGTGAGTGCTGGTTACAGGCCAGCATGAGCATCTCACTGCCCCAGCTACATCCCATGGTTCAGGAAATTTCCATTAAAGCATCTGCACCTACAGAAGGGGAGTGGGTCACTGGAGCCAGTCTTCAATTTGCAGCTTTCTCCCCCAGCACAGCTGTGTGATGGATCTGGTTCCTGCTGCTCTTCTTGTGTCAAAGCAGGCAACAGCTTTGGAGGCCCTTCTGTGTCTGCTCTTCTGGGCTCAGTGTACAGTATAGTAAGGATTTTGTATTTTCTCAGACTGCAAGGTGTTATTGTGCACAGATATTAAACAGACTTATTTCTAGAACCTGTGCTGCAGGTGTGATATGGGGTACAAAAATAGCAGAGTATTCTAAATGGGATATTTGTGTCTAGTTTTGAGAAGTTACCTGTAGCTGCCTGGTGTGTTCACACAAGTGGCTCCATTCTGGCAGCCTAATGCTGTTCCAGTAAAAATCTGGCATTCATTAACATCCACTGAGCACAGCGGGCCCTAAGATGAAATGGAAAACCAGTTTATTTTCCAAATAACTGAGAAATGAAGCAAACCATGGACCCAATGTTTAATATAGTTTTCAAAGATATACAAACCATGGGCTGTTATCAACACAGCTTCTCTTATGAAACATAATAAGAAAACTTTATTTTTCAGCTGTCTTTCTGTGACCCTTGCTATCAGTCAGATGGGGATATAAAATTTCAGATGGAGAAAGCATATGAACAGCACATTTTTGTCATCCCCTAACTTTCCAACTAGAAAAAGACAGAAAATTTTCTTTTAAACTGTTTCTGTCAGGTAAGCACATCAATTTTGATCCAAATCTTGCTGGGGTAACTTTTAAGTTGAAAGCCTTTGAGAAGAAGATATAGCATTTCCATCTCTAGTGCATATAATAGCACCATCAAAGCATTTGCTAGTAAAGTCTCTGGATTTAAAAATTCAGAATGGCACTGCTTATTGACACACCCCTTTTGTCTTACTTGTTTGAGATTGAATAAATATCCATCCCTTCCCCCATTCTCTTTCCATCCTTATGTAAGATGAACAGCAAGGCACATGGTTCAGTTCAGTGCTCAGCAAAAAACAGACTAATTCGCTGCTGTGGGAACTGCCAAGAATCATTGACTTCATGGGCCATCGCCTGCGTGTAACAGTGCAGGGTTTGGCCCCATCCTTTGGGCTTCTTTTATTTTACATATATATATTGATATTGTTGAGAAGCAAACGTTGCTCTCCAATCAGTGAGTGATACTGCTGCTTTGCTGTTCAGTGGATCTCACTCTACCCCAAGCAACCCTAAAACGCTGTGCTTCGTGGCAATCACACTGACCTAGATGTAGCCTTACACTTAAAATACACACTCTGTAGCCAAGGAGGCTAAAGACTCACCTGCCAGTTGTTGGGGCAGAGGCAAAAGAAACCATCCAGTGAGTTTACACAGGTCCCTGAGTTCTTACAGGGGTTACTACTGCAGGCTCTCCTCTGGATGACCTGAAATTCCAGAAAAGAGTAGAAAATGAGGTTTCTGCTTAGCTGGTGTTCCATTAGCATTTATTTTCAAGACAAACTTTTTTTTCCCCTTTCTTTCTTTTCTTTTCTTTCATTTTTTTTTTTTTTATTTCTACATTCTTTCTTGGATTCCCCCTCCAATTTTTTTCAGCAAGGTTGATTTGTAAAAGTTTTGAGCTATTTCACTTATCCCTGTACAAAATAATGATGCTGTGATTGATCATACACAGAATGGCCAAGTATTACAATGATAAAAGCCCTGTAAAAAGTAAATATTAATAGAGACTGTTCTTCAACAGCAGACTGGGAGTCTAGATGGAGGGTTATCTTGTCTTTTTGATTCCATGGGTGATCCATCTGACAGTTGTTTTTACTGGCACTTGTAGGTGTGGTTGTCACAAGCTCAAGGGAGAAGCAGGCGACAGCTGAAACTTAGCTAGTTCCAGTACAATAAAAACCCAGTTTGAGTTTCTGGTCCTTATCTTGAGAGACCAGTGAAAGAAAAGTTTATTTCTCCTTGGTATCTACTTGTTGTTGAATGTACAACTGTTTTTCTTTAAGAAACGCAGGCTCCTACACAGCTTCTTTTTTGTAAGAAGGAGTATCACCTCCTCCACAAATCTTGGTGCTTTTTTGGTAACCTTCTGTTACCAAAAAAGTTTTCCTGAGGAATGCATGAGAGGAAAGAAATCATTTAGCTATTTAATCATTGAAATCTCACTTTATTTACTTGGGGCTGGGATTTTCTTTTCTGATCTCTAGTTTGCTTCCCATTTATTTACCTGCTGTAAGCTTTGAAGTTGGTTATCAAGATTCAGAATCTGCAAAAGAAATGCAAATTAGATTGTGCTTGGTATGAGAGTGACCACAGAGGTTTTTGCTGGATACCTGTTACAGCAACAAGCTAACAAAATATTTTCCTCTGAGAAAAGAGAATAGCTGGTGTGTGAAACCAGGTGACAGTCAGATCCAAATGAGGCCCCATTCACTGGGATTTTGGTGGGTTTGGCTGTTCAGAAAATGACAGCTTAAATATGTCTCAGCTTGGATCCACAAGGCCAGAGTCAGTCTTGCAAAGATGTATTCAGGTGCTCAAAACCAAGAATGTGAATATTCCTGTGGGACTGTTTGGGTGAGAAGGACAGAGGTCTGGGACACAGCACCAAAAGCCAAAGAAAGGGTCACCAAATTGCAGTGGGTTGTAACCACAAACAGCAAGCTGACCCTGAATCAGTGAACGTGATGGATACATATTAGCATGATTTCCCTTAAAGGAAGGTCTCTTAGGCTATAAAATATTTTCCTATAAGGAACTTGTGGAAACACTGTAACAAAAGACACTTAAATCAGGCAATGGTTTAAAAATTTTCTCATGGAAGAAAATTTTCAGGAGCAGGGAAGTGGCAGAACTACTGCATAGGTCTCTTCTTTCCACGGCAAACCCCTATAGCCCATTTCACCCATGGAATGGGATGTCTGTGCAACAACTATGAAAATATATACGATATCTATGGTCCATTTCCAGAATTTATCCATAAATATTAGAGGATATAGTCAATACAGATGCTGACAATGAACAAAGAAAAATCACAGTAACTGGAAATTCTGGGGGGATTTACAGAAATATTTCCACTGTCTCCAGAGTTTCTGAATAAGTATCTCAAAATTAAACACAGACTCCAAACTGATGTTAAACAGGGACTCTGCTCCAGTTCCCTGAACTGGGTCCAAAAATACTAAAATGAATCAGGTTGTTTAATATTAGTGTGAGGAATGGCAAACGGGGAATGCTGAAGGAAGATAACACGAAGGTATGGCTCACCTTGGAGGTCAGCAGGGTAATCTGCTGGGATACATTCTGAGAGGCACCACTGACTTTTTTAAGTTCTTGAATCTCTGTGCTACTCTCTCTAACCTAAAGTTAAACAACAGAGATAATGTGAAACAAACTTTGACTCTTCAAAAGCTTAGGAAAGTTTTGTCCTTGCATAACTTTACTATTATAAAGTCCATTTAAATACAGAGAGCTCTGCTACATACACAATTTAATCTTTTATTTATCTTCTGTGATGACATGATTACTTTACAAGTCTGCAACAGCTTACTTTCATATTAGACTACTGATATATAAAATATAAAATAAAATAATAAAGAACACATCAAACACTTGAGAAAACAATTTAACTATTAAGATGTAAAACTGGAAATGAGAATATATTAAGGAAAAGTAACTATATCACCTGACTAAAAAGTTCTGCAAGATCTTCTTCATTAATTTTTACTTTCCCCAGTGGTCCAGTTCTAAATTCAATATTTTTGCTGGAGCCAGCATGGAACACTAAATTGCCCTGCTCAGAGGATAAACGAGGCCTGTTGTATATTGGAAAAAAAAATAAAGAGATCATTTAGTTACACATATCTGCCAAAGAGTACGTAAAATAGAGCTGCAGTAAAGCCATTCTGCTCCCACTACCAGCACTTACAGGCCACCATATCAACAAATGCATTTGCAAGCAATGGTACTTACTGCTCATCATTAGTGGCTCTTTTCTGCCTCTTTTTTTCATGGTGGTTTGGGTCACAGCTCAGTCCAGTAAGTAATAATAATACAACTACAAGCCCAGGAGCAGGAGGAGCCCAAAGCATTGCTCTCCTCCAGCTGTCCTGCACTTGAAGTGAAACCTCCAGTGCTGGACTAGGCTGTTGTGAGCCCAGGTGCCCTTTGCTCTCACACAGCTCCTTGTTCACAAGGTGCCCATTCTGCTGCCTTGTCTTGCAAGGGTGAACTTTATCTCAGATACCTTAATTAAAGATTGACAGCATGCAAATCCCCTAGACACTAAATGCATTTTTCTCTTTTTGTCTTTTGGTTTCAGGAGCTTTGAGAGATCATTAATTAGAATCTGTCTGTATTTTATCAGTATGTCTTTGCCCTTTGTACAGCTGAGAACCCCTGTGTCCCTGAGTACCTTGTAATCTGCAGCCAGCAGAAATGGCTCTTCCACATGCTGCACCACATGGGTGAAGGAAAGATTATTTGGCAGCGCTAAAGGACCTAAATTGTTACCAAAAAATCCCCAACTCCAAATGTAAAACCCACAGTGGCTGGCAAGAAATATTTGTATTGAAAGAGAAGCTTCCAGTCAGTAATTTACTGGGCAGATGACACAAACAAGTCAGTACTGAACAGCATCCCATGGATTATAACAGCAAAGTACAATTTTAACCAAATATGGTTGCTCTGACTCAAGGGTGACTCAGGCCCCACATGCTGAGGCTCAGGCTGTTGCTGCTGAAAGCCTTGAGAGATTCCATGTCCCACCTCCCCTTTGCTTCTGTCAGAGACTCCATACTCCCCTTGCACAAGGCTTTGCTGTACTTTGTTCTTCCTGCATAGAGGAGCTCTGTGTACTCCTTCCTCATGCTAGGAGCTTCCTGAACCTCCAGGCCCACTACCAATCCTTTTGATTTTCCTTTTTGCTTAGTAGACATCTTATTCATGTTGCTCACATTTCAAAACTCTACGGAGAAGAAAAGAGTAGCAACAGTTGTAGCTGCTCTTGCTCATAGGTAACACCAGCATCCTTTAAGCCCCAGACTTTCCTGGAGGCCATGGAGATCCTGCACTTCCTAACCCTGCCCAGTCTTTCTTTCTGCTCCAGTTTGTACTTGCCACCTACAGATGTCCCACAGATATGTGGAACCTGCCCTGGAGCTGGAGGATTGAATGAACTCTACAGCTTTCACAGATGGAAGCATTATGAGCTAAAAACAAACTAGGAAGAACTTGGATGGGGTGACAAAAAATATTCTTGTCACCTCAAAAAGAGACAGAGGTACACAGTGAACGTGA
>VYZT01035371.1:0-15821 GCA_013400735.1 Pomatostomus ruficeps
CCTGGGCAGCCTGTTGCAATGCCTTGGGAGAGACCTTGAGAGAAGGAAGGAGTGCAAAGATGAGATACCATGGCACATCTGCAGTGACTGACACAACACAGGGCCAGCACAGGGACTAGCACACAATCGGCAGTAGCTTGAGATGGAAAAGTGTGAAGAAATAAGGGACCAGGAGACTGTCAGAGTTTGCAGAGAAGCTCATTTCAGGGCAGTATGTACAATAATACTTCCACACACAGGGCAAGGGCATAAAACCTTGATGGCTTTCTATCACACAAGCTTTAGCTCCCATTCCTCTGTCCAACTTTACTGCACCTTTGAGTGCCACAAGTCCAGAGGGAGGTATAGTTTTTTTTAAACTCTCTCAATGCAGAGTCAGTTGTACCCTTCTGGCTTGTTCCTAGTGAGGGGGCAGGATCCCAACATTCCACACCCCTATCCTACTCACACTTCTTATTTCTTCCCTGATTAATTGACTGAAAAGTCCTTGGGCATTTTTAATGTGTTTACTTGCTACCTATCTCTAGCTTTTCTCTGATGGGCATCAATGCTGTGATATATAATATATACTTTGGTCTGTCAGGCTGAAACCTGTATGACTTTAAAAACCCTGGAATTATTTTTAATAAGCTATTAGAAACACTATCTTCATTGCAGTAATTGAGATTAAAATGAGATTGTGACAAATTGATCAGCTCTCCTGTAGGTGAGACAATCAGAGGAGAAAACTGAAAAAAGAAAAGAAAAAACAACCAAAAGCAAACAAAAAAGCAGATTCACTAGCCTTTCATGAGAGCAAATAACAAGGTATTGGGCATGCAGATTGACTCTCTATCAATCTGCTTTCTGTGTGCCTACCAAATCACTACAAATATTTGCCTCCTGCTAACAGGCAAACAGCAGGTCAATGCTGCAAAACACATTATGTTTGTTTTGAAGTCAAAATTGAATATCCTTTTTTTTTCTGGCTGCAAAAACTAGCAAAAGGTTCACAGAGGTCAAACAGCAATTGTCACAGTACTTTTGGCAACTGAGCTTGGAGGAAAGGTGTGGGGGGAGGTAGTTGATACTGATGCAAAGCTGGGTTGGTCCTGAATACTAACACCATAATTAACACACCTTGATTTTGAGGAAATTTGATTTATGCCAGACAGGCAGTTTCTGCCTCAAGAGCAGCTCAACAAAGTCTATCTAGCTATCTCACTTATTAACTAAATGGGAAGAAGGAGCAGTGGTACAGAAAAGCATAGTTTGTTGAAAAACTAAAAAATGAGAAGGCCTTCGCTCACATGTGGAGGAAGCTTGTCAGCTCCTCCCCTCTCTCCCTCTTTCCTTGAGTACATTAATATTTTATAGTTTCACTCTTACTGGGTGACCTGGCTCATATGTTTTTGACACATTAGAAATGAAACTTTCCTCAGTGCAAGGAGTTTTAGAGGAGTCTGCTAAGGCCAGGAAAGGAGCTTTAGTCTGTGATGGGGGAGGGAAGAGGGGGTGAACAAAACCAGGGTGAATAATTCATGCAGCACGTTCAGATGCCATGTGGATCCTGAGCTAGCCTGAACACAGGATTTGCTTTGCATTCATAATGTTTCATTAGCTGCTGTAGAGATGAAGAGGCAGTCACTAAACTTAGCTTAATGTTGTTTTAACACCATTTGGTTGTATTACCATGCAAAACCAGTGACTACAAAGGACTTTGGTTCCTTCCCTGTGAGTTTAGTTTAAAAATCACGCCTGACTTGGAGGAATAGTTACTGGAGAGGGGCTTCAGCCTCCCATCCCCCAGCTCATAAAATGTGATAAAGCCAACTGAGATTTTGGTGCAGGTGAGTATGTGAGTCACTAAAGAAGAGAGCTCAAGAAAAAGAAATCTTTTCAGTAAATGCTAAACAATGCTCTCTCATGCCACAATAGTTGCATTCAGACTGAATCAAGTTAGAAAGCACAGTGGAATTCTACTCACCATCACTGATGCCTGAAAGAAGGAGTTTTTACTGAACAGTGCAATTCAGCCAAGTCCAAGCAGCCAGGACCCCATTGTGCAAGTGTATCGAGCCTGGCCATCAGGACTTGAGCCTTCTCAGGTCCTAGTGGTTCATGCTACTCAAAATGAAAACCTGAAAGGCAGATTTTGTCTGAAAGAAATTACAGTTGAATTTTGGATAAAAATCTCCCCCCACACTGTTGACTCACTCATCCTAGTTGAGACTACTTTTAATGGTGAACAACTTATGGAGTGTTTTGTGACCTTTGCAAGGAATATATTTGTAAATAACTGTGGGTTTTTATTATTCCTGCAGAGCTTACCCCACATCTGCTAAGCTGTTAGCAGATGGCTCAGGTTTTATGTGACTGTTTTAACATTCAACTGACACAACACCCTTATCACAGGATCCCTTAGTCCCTGCTCTGTCTCTTACTGTCTCTGAAATGAAAAGCACTGTTTTGTCTTGTTTTAAAGAGATAAATTCCACAGGTTTGCATGAGCCATAGACTGGGGGGAATTAATCTTCAAGAAATCAGGTGCACTTGTTGAAGAAGTTCTCTGATTTTTGATGCTGACTGTACAGTAAAAGGGACAGATGAGGCTTGCACATTTGGTGAAACAGATAGAGGGCTTTTTCTGCCTTGCTATGATGATGTTTTTTTCTTCCTTCCCCTGGGCTGAAGTGCAGAGGAGATTGATAAAGCTCTTACTGTCTCTGAGGCAATGAACCTGGTGGTTTAGCTTCAGTCATAGAAAATTATAACTGCAGTTGCAGAGGTTGTGAGTTCAGGCTCTGTGGATGATTCAGCCCAGAGCAAGTTGTTGTGTGAGCCAACCTTGTAACCTGAGTGGGTTGTAAAGTGGACTGGAAGAGGGCCTGGTTATTTACTCTGTGCACAGTGTGCCATTAAAAAGGAAAGTTTCCTGAAATGTCATGCCAGTTCCTGCAACTATTTTAGACTAACTGTGTAAAATTCATGGCAATTGTGCTCAAAAAATACAAACATAAAAATCCATTTTTTTTCAAGAAGAGAGGTATACAATCTGTCCGGATCCATGCTCAGCTCTGCTTTAACACTAAACAGCATAGCTCAAAGATAGACCAAGGGTTTGGAGGTCTCTGACCTAATTCTGACTTATGATTGTGAGAGGAATTCGCTCCACTGAGCACACAAAGGGCAAACAGTTGTATAGAGAGAGGGAAAGTATGGGCAATACACACACAAAGGAAAGCTGCTGGCTTTTATAGAACCGTAGAATGGGTTGGCTTGGAAGGGACCTTAAAGATGATCTCATTCCAACCCCCTGCCATGTGCAGGGACACCTCCCTCTAGATCAGGTTGCTCAAAGCCCCATCCAACCTGTCCTTGAACACTTTCAAGGATAGGGTATCCTCAACTTTCATGTCATATATATTTCATTCCCAGAAATCTCAAATAGCTTAATGAAGGAAGACAAGTACCATTCGTCACATTTTACAGGCAGATAAACTGAAGCTATAACTTCATGTGAGGAAGTACTCCTGGTTGTCAGGAACAATCCCAGGGTGGTTATATACTTAAAGTTTACATGGATAATGGAGGAGGGTATATGGCAGTGGCACTGCCTCAGGGACACTGGAACAGAAATCCAAGTGGTGTGCCAGTCATGACAGGAATACCCATACTTTATTTACATTTGGAAATGGAAAAAAATGATGCATGTCAAGTGCATGTATTTATATGTATGTTTATAATGTTCTCAGTGTCCTGTAATTTAGTATCCACCTTTCTTCTGGCATAGTTGTTCCATGTGGGTAAAACAAATAAAACTAGTTTCAAAATCTGGTCTCTGAAAACATCTGTGATTATCCATACAGAAATAGATCTTAAATCTCTTGACTGTGGACAAATTGTTCATCCATTCTCCTGAGAGATGTCTTCCTGCCTCACGGATCTTCCCTATTGTCTTACATCTCTTGGAAAACTCTTTCTTTCTGACTGTATCTGGGATTGTAGTATCAGAGACTAAACACCTCACAACTCCCCTTTCCCTTCCCAAAGTGGCAGGTTCTGCTTCCTTAGCACAGGTGAGCACTGTTGACAGCAATGACTACAGAGAAAAGCTGTGCTGGCTCTTCCTCTAAACCACAGTGATACACTACCACTGCAGATCCAAGAAAATCGGAAAATCTGAGATTGTGCTTCCCATAACTGAGTAATTCAGGGAAGTCTTCAAGTAACAGGAGTGGTTTAACAGAAAACCGCAGTTTAGTAAGAAGACAGCCAAACCAGCTGTGTATGAATGAGCTGAGTACTAGAATAATTCTAATCACTAATGTTGATACTTGACATGTTTATTTAGAACTTTTACTTCAGTAATTGTACTTTGCCATTGTGAAAGCTGTGAGAGAAGTCTTTTTCCAACAAGGTGCTCAGAAAAGCTCTCATCAGCTTCACTGAGATCAGTAGTTCTGATTTCCATGATGTATCCACCTACTCCAGCCCCTCCTGTCAAGCAGTGGCCAATAGCAGATGCCTCTTGGAAAACATAAAACAAGACTGTATTATGATCCTTTTCCCAAAATGCTCTCATAACCCTCAGGAAATTGTGGTTGAGAGATTTCCTGTGCCAGAGGTATATTTCTGCATTTAATAGCTCTCCATGGGCTTGTCAGCATTGCCAGAGTTTACTCACTGACTCCCAAGAAGACTTAGAATATATTCTCATGTGGGTATTTTGAGACACAGCCACTCAGTACACTCAATTGACTGTAATAATAAGTTAGCGCCCTACAGGGACTGTACTTTCTACTACCAATAAAACAAGAAAAGGAAAGAAATATTGCCTGAATTTGATCACATCAGTCATCCATGGGTACTCTGTGCTGTTCTCAGCAGCAGGAAGGGCAATCAGGTTGTTATCTGGCTGTTTCTCAAAAGGGCTGTCTGGTTCTGCTGGGGTCCCACCAGTCTCTGCCAGGGCACTGCCCAAATGGCACTGCCTGAGCACCACGGTGTTTGGCCAAGCCAGGAGTTTGTTAGCTGGGGGCTGAGACAGGCACGGGGTCAGACCCACCCAGAGGAAAGCATTGGAAATGTCCTGGCTTTGACCTGGAGCCAGTGAGGGCTGGAATGAGGTAAGAGTAAGGAAACATCATTCTGGGAAGGAGCACTGTAATCTCTCTGAATCAGCATTTAACTAATTTAGTAACTGAGTAGGGGTGGAATTTTAAACAAGTCATGCATAAACTTATTTTTTAAAGTCAGCCACAAGGTCTGAAAGAAAGTTGTATGTTCATGAGGCAGCACAAAATCAGCATTAGCAAATAAGTAATGACAATTGGGGAATGTAGGGGTTAAGTAATGCAAAAGCGAGTCCAAGAAAACTAAGGTATTGATGATTCTTTGCTGACATTTACCAGCAGTTCAGTTTCTCTCTAACATCAGTTTCTGAGTGGGACATCATTTCAAAGCCATTCATTCAGAGTAGATGAAATATTTAGTTATTATAGGACTTGTTTTTCTTACTCTTCAGTGATAGCTTTCATCCATTGAGATCTGCCTATCTATGCTCTTTTTATTCATTAGTGAGAGGTATTTGAATTACTGCAAGGATATTCACTGAAGATTTAACAAGATAATGCATTTGTGCTATATATTGACTTGACAGTTATTCAAAGAGTCAGACAAGCTTTCTCAGGGATAAGAGAAACGGACTTTGTCCAGTCTTTCCATGTATGTCTTACAACACTCCTTTCCAAAAGCTGCTCGTGCCACCAAAGATGCAGCTCCTCAGATAACCCTGGTCTTACAGCTAAAGAGATGAAAGAAAGAAGATTCTTGACAAAGATCAATACAGCCAGGGGGAACCCTATAATCCACCCAGAGCAGCTTCTTTGATGCCAAGTTAGTTCTGTTATTTTAGGAACTTGGGGGTGTAAGTCTTCTTTTCTCTGGTATTTTAATATAATTCTGTGATACTTCTTCAACGAAATTATGCCATATGCATCTGCTACAGGATTTTCATTTACTTATCTTTCTGTAATTCACATACTTTTTCTCATATTTGAATGATATGTAATATACAGTTGTATTCATTGTAACTTTCATAGCAGTAATGAACGTTTTGAATGAAAGAAGGATTGCAAGCTTTTTTAAAAAACAACAGATGTAGTCATATGCTTTAGGAAAAACTCAGTTTCTTTAGTCCAACTCAAAATTAGAAACAAAAAAATCCAGAGTATTTTATCTTTTTTTTTTGAGCTTTTGGAGTTTCATTGAAACAGAAAATTCAGAGTGAAGCATAAAGAACAGGATGAACAGTTCAATAGCAATTTGAAATTTTAATTTTGCTTGTATCTAAGTAAATATAAAACCATTTTAATTAGTTTTGATTGAAATCTGCCTCTACAAGAACAATTTTTGCCTTGCAGAGAGATCTATCCCTGACTCCTATCTTTGTTTAGCAAATATATCTTCCTTTTTATGCTTGTACTTTAGACTATGCAAAAAAACTCCAGGGCTCAGGGCTAACCATAAACACAACCGAAATATGCCCATGCCCAGGTCAGCAGTTTATCAGGATGGTGCTGGAGCCACGGTCACAGCCCTGCTTTGTGGTTTGCAGCGTGGCAGCAGAGCTGTCTGCGGATCCGGGAGGGATTTGGGTACGCAGGGGAGAGCAACTGCTGCTCACTCTGGCTGGCACAGGATCAAATCCATCTCTACTCTCTGCAGCCAGACTCAAGGACCCCTCATCTGCTCTGCTGTCTCTTCATGGCAGCCCTGTCCCAGCCAGGATTTGGATCACCATGGTCAGGGTGGGGAGTTTCAGCTCTAGAGCCTGACACACCTTGCGCTGCCAGTGCTGAATGCTGCTCACAGCTGGAGTTGCTCTGCAGATCCTGTGCATGAACTGTGCTTTTGACAAACTCTTAGATGCTGTTATCTGTTTTCATCAGGCTACCAGATGAAATATTTTCTCTTCCATTTAGCAGCCTAAACAAGTGTATTTACCATGAATGTCCACATATGCAACTGCAACTCACCTACCTGTTAACTCTTGTGAAATACACAGAGCAGGAACTGCACAGCTGCACACCCAGCTCCCTGGGCAAAGCTTCCAGGTCCTTGTCCTGGGACACAAGGAGAGTGTCATACTCTTCCATGAGAACCCCAGCTAAGCAAATATCAATTTCCCAAGTAGAAAAGACCGCAATTATCAAGCCTACACCCTTCCCAGCCAGCTGGAAAAACTCTGTTAGAAAAATTAAATCAATTGCTTTACTGCCTAAAGTTGTAAGGAGCTATGGATTCAGTAATAAGCTTGTAGCATTTTTGGCAATTGCCCTTTTCCCTTCACCCCCTCTCCTCCATATGTTGACTTCTACTAACTAATCATATCAAACCAAGGTTAGACAGATTAATTTTCAAATAGCAAAGAAAAACATGAAACAAAAATCAAGAAGAGTATTAAAAGGAGCTACCAAGAAATTGCCCTCTCAAAAATCCATGTGTTCCTTCAAAGAAGCTTATTTTACTTGCTGCTCTTCTATGGCATGTAATACATTGATCTTCAAATCCCCACATGAAGGATGAAAATGGGCAATAATACTTTAGATGTTAGTCACTTTAGGGGCCTGGAGACTAATTTTCTTTTAAACTGCTGAGGAAAAGCTGATCTGATCAAATAGATGATTTTTGGGAGCAAACAAATAAACAAAAACTTTAGTAAAGGTCTCTAGTTTGCAATATGACTTTTAGTCATATCCTTTTAAAACACAACATGGGTAATGAATAGTGAGGACTAAAAATATAATGTTGGGGGTATTTGGCCTTTCACACAAAGATGTTTTCAGAAAGTTTATTCTGAGGTAATACAAGAAAAGTTCAGAGACTATCCAGTGTCCTTAGGATACATATCTCTAAGAAACAAAATTTGCCCCATGAAAACAAGATCTGTGGCATACAGTTGTCTTTTAGAAGCTTTTTACCTGATGCTTTTTAGTCTGAGGCTTTGGTCTTCTTACCAACAAACTCTGCTTTCTGCTCTGTCTCTCTCTCCAGCAGCAAAGGGTGTTTTGTAGGCTGTTACTATAAGAAAGAAACTAATCCTCCAACTTTATCTTGGCATTTGAATATGAAAAGACCACTGTTGCCAGCTTTTCCAGGTCTTATTTTGTATCAGTAGAATGAAATGTACCCATTTGGAACTTCTCTTCAGGTTAAATAGCTGACAATTATTTTAACATTTTAAAAAGTAGGAAAGACCTGGCTTATTAAATAATTGCAAATACTCCTGCTGGCTTTAATGATCTTTGAATCAAGCTGTAATTGTGGCCAGAGATTAAAAGCCTGATCATATCTAGTTGAAAGTAGATGAAATTTCTTATAGTGCGGAGTGAAGATTCTTCATTTCTGCATTTGAAAAGATGTTCAAACATGAACACTTCAAATGAGAAGACATTTTTAAAATGTAATGGGTAAGGAAGAAAAAAATATACTGTCAATCATCATTGCTCTGTGGACGAGAGGTCTTGTCACACAAAACCTAATTTGCACTTTGACAAGAATGCACAACTGGGTGATAAAGGTACCTCTCAAGGTGTAATAGTCTAGGAATGAGGTATTGGTACAGCTGATCCTGTCTGGGGGTGTGGGAAAGAACTGATCACCTAATTAACTGTGTGGAGCCGTGGTGTCCTCTCTACTTCTTGAGGACTCCAGATCAAATTATGAGCCTGATAATAATTTACTGGGCAATGCCAAAACCTCGGGCACTGAGTGGGAAGACTTGGCTAGAACACCATTATGTCCGTAAAAACATGGAACTCATAGAATTCTTCTAAGCATCAGTTCCGAGCATGGCCTCGCTCGTATTTCACAGCCTGACCCATGCAGGTCAGGAGGATCAGGGCACGGTGTGCTCGGAGCACTCCGCTCCACGGTGGATGATAATGATTTCTCATTGTCAGCTCATTAAGAATATAATATTCCTGTAAATTGCTGAGAGTTATGCAAAGCACTTGGACACATCAATGCAAATGTAGAAACAGATGAAAAATGTTAATTTTTTTTAGTCATCATCAAAAAAATTTCAAAATTTTGCAAAGCCAAGAAAATCCAAGTTTAGATTCAAGTGAGGGAAAAGTGAATATCTTTTTCTCCCACCTGTAAAAGAAAAGTAACTAAATTTAAGATAAGGAAACCAAACACCACACACACAAAAAAAGGTCAAACTAACCTGTTATCAGTTCTGGGCTTGTTTTAAAGGAAAGGAAGTAATAAAATCAGAGGAACTATGAACAGAATTCTTCAATTATCAGAAGAACATAGTGATAAGGCTGAACAAGTATAAGAGTGGGGGTTTTTTTCTCTCCGTATGTGCTTATGTGTGTCTAAAGGAAGGCATACAGACATAGCTTTTATGCAAGCAATGTGTTCATACTCATGACAGCAATTCTCAGGGCTTGCATGGGTGTTCCTGTGAAGTTCCAGGGGCTTTGGGATGTGTTCAGGAGAAACTCTTCTTCATGCATAAAATTTCAGGTGGTGTCACTCCTGTGCTTGAGAGCAGTGCAGCCTTTTAGTAGCAATGTTCAGCACAATGCAGACAGGTACATTGCCCCTGCTATGAAAGAGAGCTTTATTTCATCTGGAAGCTTTTGGCTGATGCCTGCACTCACTGGCACTTCATCATCCTCTCACTTCTGTGATGTGTTACAGCAGGCAGAAGCCTTCAGATAGAAGGTATCTCAAGCAAAGTTTTCAGGTGTTTGGCATCATCCAATGGCCTTAAATATCTGTGAGGCTTTTACATTTGAGCCACAAATCGCATGGCAGGATAAATCCAGCTATGTTCCTTCCTTTAATGGGAATGGTATTTTATCATGCTGCAGTTCTGCCTCTCATGTTGCCTCACATGTGCTGAGAAATCCAACAGATTCCAAAGCAGTTTTGTAATTTGTCTCCTGAAAATGTCATCTAGAAGTTGTGGGATCAGTCATGCTTAAAATGAAAAGCACGCTCAACAGCATGAAAAGAGCTAGAAGCTAGAATTTCTTTTTTATGGCTTGACCCTAAAAAATCCTGACCTCCTGCATCTGTCCATTTTTGACTGAAAAATAAGTGGCCANTCTTAAATATATTGTCCTCATAATCTGGATTGTATTCAATCAAATAATGAATAGATACATACTGTATAATTTAGTACCAGTCAGAGCAATGAAATTTTCTTTCCATAACATTCTAGCAGTTGTCATAAAGGTATCTATTGAGCAGAAATTATTTACAGGGATAAATCAGAGAAGTCAGCAAACATCTTAAGGATGTTAAAAAAAACTGCTATGAAAAGCAGAGATACTTTAGTCATTATTAGAGGTTATTCAGCCTCCAAAGATTTATTTGTTCTTATTGCTGTGGATGGTACAAATATTACTTCTAGAAAATTAATTTATTTCTTAGTCTGTATTTGATAGACTCTAGTAGTGATGGAAGATACCTGAGATCTTGCAGATCTGCTGGGAGCTATTATTGTCACAGTCACAAAATTTGATCTCCTTTGGGTAGGTGAATTAATTCCTGAATTTAGAAACTGCACAGTGAGGGAAGGTGTTGTGCCTATAACACAGACAACCAGATTTGTTATTAACAATCAACTCAAATAGTCATTGAAAAATATCACCTGTTTTGATTAAGCAAATGAATGGAGCTTGAGGTATAACAAACAAGCTTAAGTTAACATGTTTGTTACAGTTTCCCACCAGTAATTCTCATATGGCTGAACAGAAGGCAGGACAATTGGCTCAATCAGCATGGAGACACAACAGGCTGATTTATGCACTGAACAGGAGAGAAAAACCCAGTTTCACACATGGTTTCAGAGCTCTCCTGGATATCAGCACTGCCATACACAGCAGCAGGCTGTGCAGGAGGAATTTTCTTCAAACCGACACTCCCTCTGGGCCCCATGTATTTTAGGGCTCTGTCAGGAGAGTCTTGGTATGACAGCTGTGATTTTTCATCCAGGTAGAGTGAGGGATAAATTAGCCTGGATGGGATGCTCCCACTTTTCATAAACCTGACATCTCCTGGCCGGAGAAGGAAGCCTTGACAAAACCCTCCAATGGGCCTGGCAGTGATTTGTGATGGATTAGAGCAAAACTGAGAAAGGCCATCACTTGGTCTCTTGGGTGAGCAGCCAGCTGCTTCTCCAGCTAACTGTGCTTTGGCATCTGGGCTGCTCATCCTCGACATGTTATTGTAACTCTGAGCATTGTCCCGAGTGAAGGTCTGGGAGTAAATGAACTTAGGCTGCAAAATTAAAAGGTGCAGAAATAGTTCTTTGTGTCTACAGACCTCTTGTTCCTTGTTCTTCCTTTGTTCCCACTGGCTCTGACCCTGTTTTGCCTTCCTGTGATGGACAGAAAGAATTGGCAGCTTTTACCTCCAGCTCTTCCCTTCTGCATGAAAGCCATGCTAGGGCTGTCTAAAAGTCCCCATTTCATTTTGTTTATTTTTCCAGTCTTTTCCCGTACTGCCTGTAGATTCTTGCACACACAGAGACGTGGCCTCCTCTGTGAGGAGTTCTGCACCACATCACTGAATTGTTCTACACCTGCCAACTTTCCTCCAATTTTCACCTTCTCTTCCCACATGTCCTTAGTGGACCATGCCCAACAAATGGCTGCTGCTTACCTCGCTGTGTCCGCAGCCATCATTCAAGCTGTGCTCAATGATGGGGTACAGCAAAGTCTGCTTTAATTAACAAAGACAAACAACAACTGTGCTGCAGTGTGAAGGTGTGCGAGACCAAGTTAGACCCAAGAAAATCACCAAATTTTTTGCCCAAAACCTTAGGTGACCTGCCAAGAACTGTGGAGCATTGAAACTTTACTGCCTCTCCCTCTCTCTGTGAGGAACATTGGCTTTGACCTGCTTTTTTCAATACAAACATAATTCTATGTGTGTGTGATTAAAATGCACAACAAAAAGAATTGCTTCACTGCCCGTAGTCCCTCGCTGGGAAGGAACAAATTGAACAATCCAATGGCATATGTTAGTCACGCTGCTTCACGCACTGCTGGAATGTTTTCAGATACTCTGGTGCCTTCAATTAGGATCTCTGTAGAAATGATTTTTTTGGACAGAACTGTGACATCTGAAATTAAGTATGAATTACATCAAGCCAAGCAAATGTGACAGCCATTTGAATAAGCATGTACCAACCTTCCGCAAATGTGTGTGTTTTGTGGAATGCTTTCATCTGGCTAAACTGCAGATGACTGGCTAAGGTATGCTTTGATTTTTGATGGTGGTGCTATTCTTATTGTCAGAGTGGCCATAATTTTGAAGTGCCTTTTTTTAGAGATAATGTACACTCTCCTCTCATAGAAATGGCCCATATAATACTCTTAAGTGGCCTTGCTGAAATTGGGCTGAGTGCTGACAACTGACAAGATTGAGTAGAAGTGTCTGAGACAGGTCAAAATCTGCAAGCAGCTTTGTGAGAAAAAATGAAATTGGAATTTCAAAGCTCTTTCCCTTTTGCAGAATTTGTACCTATTTCACTTACAAAATTAATTTTCCATTATTCTTGCTTTCATGAATGCTTTATGTAATGATTAAAGGGCATTCTCCAACAATGCCGGTAGTTTCAAATGAAATATTTAATTTAAAATATTTCTCTTATTTCTTTCTTGTCAGATGTCATTTCTATATTCTGACTAAAGAAAAACAGAAAAAAGAAAAAAATACATCCTTTCACTTCAAAACTCTCCAATCAGTGTTACAGCATCTTGAAAATCTCCCATCCATTTCAGGGTAATTAGGACCAGGACCAGCATTTTTACAGTTGATTTCCTCAGTGTGCCAGAATTAAACAACTGTGATCCTTTCCCAAACCAGAAGGTGGCAAACATTCTTAAAGTATGAGTGGATCAGAACAAGACGAGCTCCCTTCTGAGAAAAACTCAGCCACCATTGCCCTCAACTCAGCCATGGGTTTCCCAGCCCGAGATTTGTGTTTTACAGCATCCAGCAAATGACAGCAGGACAAGACTAAAAAGGAAAAATGTGGAGGAGATTTAAACATATCTTCTATTGTAATTTAAGCAAAGAACTCTGAGACTAATGTAGAAAATAATTGCCTAGAAAATAAAGCTGACCAGAAAACATGAAATTTCCACCCCACAGCAGCCCTGGCAAAGTAAGGGCTCCAAAGAAGTTGGGCTGGCTGAACCCCTGGAGCTAAACCTGCCCCACAGCCTGTACACAAATGCAGATTAATCTTACAAAATACTAAATAATGCTTTGTATGGATTTTCCCAGGAAGAAACTAGCCTCAAACCTTATTTAATGATTTTCACTGTTTTTCAGCAAAAGCTTCATGCTTTGTCTGCTAATCTGTCAGTCTTATAAAATGGAGCAATTTGTGTGTGAAAACAACAATAGTGGAAAGCTAATGTGTTCTGGGGTGCCAAGTTGGAGGCGTTGGTAGGAAATTGCCTCCCCTGCATGTTCTTCTCAAGCATTTTAGTTAAATTTTAGTCTATAACTTAGCTGGGGGAAGAGGTCAGCCAGGGCATACTAGACAGAAATGCCTGCATGGTGAATTAATACACCTAGATAAGTCTGTTATACCAGGAAACCAAGATACTCTCCATTTCAGTATTGCTTACGTCATTACTTAATTTTAGCACTTGGCCTAAAGACTTCATGTCAGTGGGATTACCTTCCTGACAGCCTTTTTTAAAAAACATAAATTTAATGAATTGGTGGATAAGAAAGCTTTTAAATAAAGGACGTAATTTCTGAGCTTTCTCAAATCCTGAAGGCCTCAGAGCATGAGGAAGTGACAAAGACCCAAGATGCCCATGAGAGTTGACAGGAGCTGGTGACTTGAAAGCGGTGAGGATACAATCCTCTCTGAAGTTAATCCCGAGCTGGGAGCAAGAGAGTGCTCCTGGTGATGCTCCTGTCTTTAATTATACATTGCCACAGCACAGGTGGCTGCAGTGCTGAGGAATCAAACCCATCCCTACCATCCCATGACAGGTACTTGGTGAAGTAAACGTGATCTCTGCCTCTCCCACTTCCCCATGAAAGCATGAGCTAAAAAAAGGTGACAGGGGATGCCAAAGAGCCCGGAGGACAATACCTCTACCTTCATGGCAGTTCCTTACCCTACCCTTTTCTCTTTCTCTTTCTCTTGACCACCTTAAATGCTGGGGGAAAAGGGTCGTTCAGGCTTTTTCAAAGGTAGTACAATAAAGATACAAATTTAATCACAGCTGATTAAATGGATTTGAGAAAGGACGGTGGTTCCATATGCATTCAAGCTGCAGTCAGAACCCACACAGAACCCCTTGTGGTATTTGCCATGTTAGGGGAGGCCCATCTTGAACCTCTAACCACCAAACATGTCCAGAAACAAATGCTGCCCCATCTCACCAGCATGTTTCACACGAAGTGCCCCACTGCAAGTGCCTGCATAACCTTCTGCTCACAGCTCTGCCATGGAGACTGGCTTTGCCCTGGAGCAGAATAATGACACAGATTTCACCCCTCTTCCTCGCTTACCTCACCCCAAGCTGCAGCCCCCAGTGCTCTCAGTTTGCACCTGAGACCCTGAGCTACGCAGAGCAAAGCCCTGTGATTACTGAGCCCCTCAGACAAGACCATAGTCCTGCTGCTCCTTGTAAAATTCAAAGGCTCTTACTAAACTGGTAACAAATCCAGGCAGCAGAAGGAATGGGGAGGGATAACATCTGAGATAAAGCCAAGGCATAAAGAGCAGTCACAGAGGAAAGTTGATGCACAGAGAAGTTTGAAGCAAATGGGTTTTAATTAGAGTAGCATTCAGCCCTTCGGATATTTGCTGAATACTAAACCAGATATAACAAGGCTCTTCCTTGCCAACCATCACATATATTAAAGATTGCACAAAATAAAGAAAGGTCCTGAGGGAATCCTAAGCAGAAGAGACCTAAATCAGAGTTTAAAAGTTCAACTGTGTCTTTTACCCTTTTTACAAGTATCCACCAAGGCAGGAGAATGTTATTGTCCAGTCACTGTAGTTTCTGCTTGCTTCTGCCAGCTCATCTTGTTATTCCATTTTTTAATAGGGGTTACTGCAAAATAGCACACCTAAGTGCTGCCTTCTGAGTTGGACTAAAAGTAAGGAGCGGAAAATACAAGAAACAAAGCAAAGAGCTATTTAAATTAGACCTGACAGCTCCTGCAAACATGAGGATGAAGCTGAAAAGTGAAATCTGAAATGATTTCCTGATGGCTTTCGGGAATGATACCTTACTCTTTTCTTCTGGCGCTGATATCCATCCTGCTCCTTGACACCTAGGAAAATGGACTAATACTCAGTGCCTGGTCCTTCTATTTTGGAAGCATGTGCTACACAGCTCAGTTCTCTGTGGGTACCAGACGAAGCAACACCTGGCCAAGCAAGGGACACTCACTTTTCCTTTGGAGGGAATGGTAAAGCACTGGCAATGCACTGCAGGACTTGTCCATGTTATGGGGACCTTGCTGTCTAGAAGAGCAAAGCAGAACTGTGCATCCAGTATCAGATTTGGGTGACCTAGGCAAACTCTCTCAGATGAATAGAAATTTCACCTAAAAATAGATTTCCAGAGCAGATGATGGTGTTTGACTGAATATGGTATATGGCATATTTTAGGGGTGAGGAAGAGGCAGGAAAGAACTGACAGGGACATGATAAAAACTTACGTCAGCTCTCTGAAACTGGAATTTTTCTAGTTATTTCTATGGGTTATTTCTATGTCATCTAAATGGTAATTTTACCCCATTGTCGTGGTTTTGATACTGGCTAAGTG
>VYZT01035373.1:3760-16757 GCA_013400735.1 Pomatostomus ruficeps
CCAACTCCAGTGTGTGACACCAACTCCTGTGTGTGACACCCAACTCCTGCTGCTGCCTGAGCCCTGCTCTGAATATTTCCCCCCTGCCCCGTCTGTCCCGGTTTGAGACAAATTTGGGAGGAGGCTCCCAAAGGTGTCTCCTCTAAAAGGCAGAATTTCAGCCCCTCCCCCCAGCCAAGGTTCAAAATTAAAATCTTCTTGGAGGGAAGTGAAAAAGAACTGTTTATTGAACAAGCAAGGTGCACGCAGGCACAAAGAAAAAAAAAAAAAGAATACTATTAGACAGTAAAGCTTCTGTGCTGTGGGGAAAGATGGGGGATTTTAGAGTCTCTCCTTTCTCTGGCTCAGCTCCTCCTGAGGGTTTGGCCCGACAGGGCTGGGGGGTCCGGCAGCTCCTGGTGAGGGTCCCGTCACTGTCTGCCCCGGAGATGGGCTGATTGTCTGGATGGGAAAAGAAACAAGCTGCACAATCCAAAAAGAGGAAAAAAACCTCAAAAATAAACTGCAATCCCAGTGAGAAGGGAAAAAACCCCCTCTGTCCTAACTCACAGCTGGACAGACTGCTGGGAAAAAAAACAAAAACAAAAACAAAACCCTTGCACTTTATCTCAAAGAGATAGAAACAAACCATGCCAGGTTTCTCCCTGCCAGCTCAAGGTTACAGGGCCCATTCCTGGGCATCAGCAGACGACAGGAAAATACAGAGCATAAAAATCACCCCAGGACACCGCCTGAACCTCGGAGCCTTCCGCCTGCATCCGTGCCCGTCAATAATGGATGGGGAGCACGCGGTGGATTCTGAGCTTTGCCCTTTTGGCACCTGCGTTCCCCTCCGTGGATGCTGCTCGTGCCTGGCGGGGATAAACGAGCTCCCAATGAATTGTGATGCTGGATTTTAGGAGAAAGCAGAAGTAGCTGTTACTCACGTAAATATGCAAAACTTTGCTGGTAACAAACTAGGAAAAAAAAAGGCTAATTAGTGTAATTACTGTCATTATAATTCTAATTTAACTGCATAGACTTGTATTGCAGCAACATCAGAGCTGTCACATTTGCAAACTGCATAATTATATGTATTAAGTGCTGTCTCTGTTGCATCCAGTGTATGAAATGGGCTGTTACCTTGAAGTGCTCCAGAAAAGAAGCCAAGATGTCACTGAAGGGCTGCCTTCACCTAGATTTTTCCGATTACCAGTGAAGGGTGAAACAAAACGCTTGTCTAAATAAATGGCTTTTCAAATTTTCCTTGGTAAAATTCACAAATAAATGGCGAGCTGGAAACGCTGAATGAAACCATTCCAGGCTTGTCAGAGAAGTCCAAGACCTGGCACCACTGCTGCAGAAGAGCCGTTATCAGCAGGGAAATCTGGATTTGTTGTGTATTTAATGTGCAGCTCTTGGCTGAGTGCAGGATTAGGAGAAATGAGAACTTAAAAATGTCAGAAAGTTCTCCCGGAATTTGCTGTGCACTCAGAGATTGGTTTGTGCCTCAGGCAGTATTACATTTCCCTCACCCAGTGTTTGAAATGGGGTTTGTGTTTGTCACCAGGGATGGGGACGCTTCTTCCTTTGCCTGTCCAGCGTTCCCAGGGGGATTCGCTGCCCTGGCTGGGATCTGACCCCACCCAGGGCCTCCAAGCAAAACCTGAACCAGAGATTCGGCTCTCGTGGGGAGGAACAGGAAATTCAAACAGGAGCAGAGTTTGGACTTGACCCAAATGAAATTTTGAGCCTGAACGCTTTAACTGCATTTTTTTCCCTCAGACCATGACATGCTGCACCCCCTCCCCGAGCCCCCAGCCCTCCTCCAGCAGGCTGAGGAAGAGCATCCTGCGAGACTTCCTTCGTTAATATGGATTTATGCTTCTGGAGCACTCTTGCCGGTTTGTTTTCTCCCCCTTTCTACATAAAAAATGAGTTGCTTTTGTAGCGCTCAGCATTGTGTTATGAATATTAATCCAGAGGGTTTATTTTTGTTATTCTAAATCTGCCTGTATCCTTTGTGAGAAGAAAAATGGGACATAATTAATCTCTCTGTTAATCTTGATATTTGCATGGAACAAGTGAAACAAGCTCTTCAAACCACTTGGTTGACTCTTCAGAAGTATTTACACTGCAGTTCAGAGGGAAACTCGAGGGCTCACTTATTTATTTATTTTCATCATCTAAGATTCAATACACACAGTGGGAGGCGAATTTCTCTGATTCCCGGTGAGTTTTCTCTGGCTCAGTGCAGCGGGGGGAGGCTGAATGCAGGGGTGGGAGGTTCGCAGACTGGGAAAGGCGGCTCAGCCCACGAACCCCGGGCAGGGTTGGGGCTCCTGGGGCAGGGGACGCTGCTTCTGCTTCTGCCCAACATCCCCGAGCTGGGCAGGGACGAGAGCCGCCAGCCTGGGTGCTCTGGGATGGATTTACTGAGGAATCCTGGAGTGCCCTCATGACCAAAGTGACATTTTGGGGGTGTGTTGATGCCTGATGGGTTTTTGTCTTTTCTTTTTATCCCCTTTTAATGCATTTTCATCCCATTTCCCTGTCCTTGTACCCTTCCCAAACACTCCTTGTCTCTCATGTGGAGCACCCTTGGGGGCTGAGATTGAGCTCAGCTTGGGGCTTCTCTGAGGGGAGCAGACGGAACATCCCGAGTGTCTCCAAAGCAGAGGCTCCAGCCTTGCCCGGAGCCTCCTCTCTGCAACAGGTTTGTTCAGCTGGGCTGGAGTCTCCCTTGGGGGGGTCATTAGAATGGGGGACAGTTCCCTCATTTGTTCAGTTCCTGACTGGGGATTTGAGGTCGATCTGCTCATTGCTGAGCTCCATCCCATTGGATCCGCGTTGTACCCGGGGGTGCTGCTCGGTTGTTCCCACCTGAGCCAAGTTGTGCCCCTGGGATCCCATTAAACCCCGGGAATGCCCTTTGCCCTGCGCTGCTGGGGCTGCCTCGGATTTTTCCAGCCCTGAAGGCATCAGTGCGAGCACAGGGGACCACAGAGCCCCTGTCAGTCCCTGTGAGATGCTTCTGGGGTATTTCTGGGTAATGTCCCAACCCTTTTAATGGGATTTAAACCCTTTCAGCAACTTCTCCGTAGGCCGAGGAACGTGGAAAATAATAACACGTAGTGGACACCTTGCCTGGGAATCAGCTTCTCCCAAGCCTCTGAAGTGTAATCGAGTTAATAACTGGTTAACTGCTTGCTAATGTATAATTTTCTCATTTAGGCAAGTAAGTTGTAATTAACACATATGGCCTACGGATACACGCAGGGGTGGGAGGGGAGGGCAGGGAGGATGTATCTCATTTTCCTCCCTCTTTTTCCAAGTATGGATAGATTAAAAGATAGATTGTTCTGGGGGAATTACATTTTAATGAACTCTAATATGTACAGATCCCTTTAACGAAGGGGTTTTATCAGTTCTTTTAATTACAAGGACCAGCTTGAAGCAAAAGGGTTTGAAAAGCTTTGTATTTAGAAGGGGAAAAGAGATGGGGGGAATCTCCATGACAAAGGACCTGACCTTCCACTGGCGCTGCATCCCCGTGCTGCAGAACCCACTCGCAACAATTCACTGCGGGGAGCTCTTCAAATCCCCCAGTGCTGCTGGAGATCCCTTTCTTTCCTTTTTCCCCCCGAATCCCCCGAGGTGCCCGCTCTGCTTTCAGCCCTTGGGGTGCAGATCCCTTTTCCCATTGTCAGCTCCCGCTGTTTCCAGCCGGGCAGGATCCCGAATTCCCGAAGAGCCGCTGATCCTGTGGCACCTCCTGAGCTCCTCCTGCGCCGGCAGGGACTCGGTGCCTGTAATGTCACCCTCTGGCAGCAGGTGTCCCTTCAGGCCCGCCAATACTCTGCATTTATATTTCTATTTTTTATATATATGTGAGGGATATCGCAGAGATTATCTTCAATGAAATGCCTCCCGTGAACGTCCCAGATTTTATCTTTATTTCCTTATTGGTGCGGTCTGAGGAGTTGATTGGGGGGTTTGTTAATAATACTCTGTAAAGAGGAAAAATAAAAGCTGTTGATGACCCACGTTCCCCAAATCTAAAATAATGGTCTGAAAGCGCTGCCTTCACACCCAGCAAGACTTCCACACCTCAGGGTTTAGATCCCATTTGGATCTTGTTCTCATCAGCAAAATTACTCTCATTTTGGAAATATAAAAGTGCCATTGGATGGGGAAGCTGCGTTTTTCTGTTTCAAACGGGGCTTTTGGGTTTTGATGCCCTGAAACAGCCCCGACCCCTGGGCTGTGCGGGGGAAGCTGCCCGGGGCTGGGGCAGCCGCAGGTTCCCTTCAGGCGGTTCCTGGGTTGGACAGAGGGAGGATTGGGGTTGGCCCCAAAGGAACAGAGGGATTGTCCCGGCCGGGTCCTGCAGAGAAACCAGCCCTGCCCTGAGCCCCGGCTGAAGCCCCCAGGGAGTGTCTGGGCTGGGTTGTGTCCCCTCCTCCAGCCGGGCTCCCTCCCGTGCTCCCCATCCCCCTCGCACCTGCCCGCGGCACCCAGGGGGATGGGGAGGAGCTCATTCCTCATTAGCTGCAGATGGTTTCCAACGCTCAGAAATATAAATAACCCACACCTACGAAGGGAAGGAGCAATGAGCTGCCTCAGACTCTCCTGGTGATGCTCTGTCTTCCTGTGCCTCCCCCCGCCCGCTCCTCTAGCGGAGTTCCTCCTGTGAGCGCCGTGACAGCCATTTCCCCGAATGCTCCTCTCCATGCCGGTATCCTGGTGCCATTCCGAGCTTCCACAGTTGTAAATAAATGCCTGGTTGCCAGGGCGACGGGCATTTTATGATAGTCAGTTGAATAAATAAATACGCTGGGAAATTAAACCCCCCGGGCTCGTGAGTGCTGCTGCTCCGAGGGAGGCCGGGAACCCTCCTGGTGCTGGACAGAGGGACCCAGAAACCTCCCCCTGAGCAGAACCCCAGGCTGGCAGCAGCAGCAGAGCCCAGCAGAGGCCCTGGCACTGCCCCTGCAGAGCCCTGGGCAGGCAGCAGCCAGGTCTGTGCCAGCCCCGGGGGTTTGGGGAGAGAATTCAGCAACCCTCGTGGAAATGGGGTCGGGTTATTCCGTTTGTGCGCAGGGATTGTTCTGCAGCGCTGGCAGAGGGGGCTGAGTGCACTGAGCACCCGGAACCCGGCTCAGCAGCTCTGCTCATCCCCTGGACCCCGCAGGCGGAACACACCCCGGCAGTGCCTCAGTCCCGGGTATTTCCGTCTTTGCTCTGCAGAGTCTTTGCGTTAATTTGTCACTGGGGATAAAGATCAGCGGGATTTGAGGACAGAGCATTGGGATCACCTCACAAATGAGAATCCTCTGTTCTGGTGGGGTTTGCAGGCACTGAGGACGAGAGAGCAGAGCGGGTCTCGTTAGGATGTTTTGGTTCATTTGCCCAGCTCGGGGGTTCCATCTCTCCTGTGCTGTGTTTGTGCTCCCCGGCGATCTCAGCCCACCCCGAACTCACCCCGTGACACTGGCACCGGCAGATTCCCGAGGAATCCCTGCCCAGAACCAGCAGATTCCCAAGGAACCCCTGCCCAGACGAGCTCTGCTGCTTCCCTCCAGTCCTCCCCCCATTTGCAGCGCCCCGCACAGACCCCAAAACGCGACGAGCGGCTGTCCCCGCAGACAGCCCGCGCCCGCCGCTGTCACCCGAGCAGTCTGGGCATCTCTTCATCTCGCATGAACAGTTGGTGTTTTGATTCCTGATTCGTTATTTTTGCTTAAATCTCGACTGCAGAAAACAGAGCAAGGGGTTATCTGAAATAATTTGTTGGAAGTTTGTTTTTTTTGGTAAGTTAATTAACTGCGAAGCTGACTTTAAAAAAATGACCCCGAAAAAGCCAAACACAAAAAGGAAAAGTCACATTAACTCACTGCTGCTCCAGCCCCAGATTTCCTACAGCATTCATGGCGTGGAAAAAAACACCCAGAACTTTGGATTGCGCTGTGAAAATCCCCAGGTGGGGCCTCTCCCCTGCCTTGCTGCCAGCGCTGGAGGGATGGAGAGGAACAGACGAGGACAGGCTGCACAAAAGCAGGAGCTTTGCGTGGCAAGGAGGGCGCTTGCCAGGGGCTGTGCACAGCGCATGGTGCGAGCTGCGGTTGTGTAACTCCGAATGCACCTCTGTGGCAGCTGCTTTACACATTTCAGCCCTCTCCCACCTCCAGGTATTTTTCAGTTTGCTGCTTCCTTGCTGTGTCAAAAATAATTGGAATTTCCTGCTTGATTGTGTGAGCAAATTCTTGTGTGGTTTCTGTGAAAATTCAACAAGAAAACAGATTAGGCTGAGGAGAGGGAAGAGCACGGGAGCTAAAAAAACCAAATAAATTACTGGCATCATTGCCACAGGTGCTTGTACGTGTAAAGAAAACATCTGAGCAAAATTCCTCCTAAAATAACCTGGAAAAAGCAGCTCCTCCCAGCCTTTGGCAGCTGCAGCTCAGGACTCTGGGATCTCTCAGCGAGGGAGACTCAGCAGCACCTCAGGGGTGCAGCGAGGGGGGTTCAGGCTTGGTCACAGAGTCCCAGAATTTCTGTGGAAGGGGAAAAAGGGTGAAAGGGCAGGAAACAAAGGCAGAATTGGTGAGAGCAGTGCCCATCGGATATCACACCGGGTGCTGATGCCAACATCAACACAAACCCACCCCCAGCTGGGCTGGAGGGCCCAGACCCCCCATTACTCTCGTGATCTCCAGAACCCAGTGCCAGCCACAGGCAGGGCTGTCCCAGTCCCCTTCCCCTGAAAGGCTTTGGACAGCCCTGGGAACATTCCGGAATTCTGGTTTCCCCACTCCCTGATCGTGCTGGTGGTTGAAATTCCCATTTAATTATCTGCTCATCCATGGCACGGATCAATACCCGGCTCCTGGCGCTCCCCACGGTGACAGGGGCTCTCCTGCTGGAAACGGGAGGTGGAGGTGCTGCTGGAAATGGGAGGGGAAGGTGCTGCTGGAAATGGGAGGGGAAGGTGCCCCAGGAAAGCAGTAAAGGGCCTCTGCAGGGGAGCTCAGGGAGCTCGGAGCTGCAGGGATGGATGTCCTTGGATGGAATGGGAAATCCATCCCTGGGGGTGCCGGGGCAGGAAGGGAAGAGCAGCCTGAGCACCAGGCACACCCAGCCGGAGCTCCTGGTGCACCTGGTGAGGATGGGCTGTGCTCCTGCAGCCCCAGGAGGCCCAGAAAGGCCCCGAAAGCAGCACTGGCAGAGCTGAAGAAGCTGGAATTCATTATGGGCATGGGCACCTGTGCACATTTCCCTACGGAAATCCTGTCCTGTGCTGTTTCTCCTTCACTGCTGTCACCTCAGGGCTGGGATGAGGTTTGGTGCTCCCGGGTGTGCAAACCTCAGTCTGCTCCTGCTGAAAGACACCCGGGGCTCCTGGGAGCCTGCACAGCAAGAACTGGTCTTGATTTTCCCCCGGGCTGGGCAGAAGTGCTGCTCCCTGACCCGGGCACTGACACCGGCACCAGCAGAGCAGGGCTTGGTCCTGGCACAGGGAGAAGCAAAGCCCTGGTTTTTCAGGTTGTCAGCCTATTAATTCCTATTCAGAATTAACGACATGAAAAGCAAAAGAAGGAGGTTCTTGTGTTTTTAAGCTTCAAGAAGAATCTTTCCATAGCTCTGAAATTCCTCCCTTTGTTGATTTGGTGTCAAAGAGGTTGGGTTTTTTTCCACAATTATTTTGCTGAAGACAAACTAAAAAAAAAAAAACAACCCTGATGCTGTGAGCTTAAAATTCTCCTTGATCTGTTGTTACAGCCTGAGTACCCCCTGAAATAATAATGGGTAATAATGGCATAAATAATTAATAATCATGAGTTTTAATGAGCTGATGAGGTGGTAGAATGAGGTTGTTTAGTGAGATGTGATGGGTTTGGTGAGCACCTGCTCGAGCCAGGGCTCTGTTTGCAGGAAGAATCCCAACATGTGGGTGCTGGGAATGCCAGGGATCGTCCTGCAGAGCCCTGGGATGCCCAGGGGCAGCTTTGCACCCCTTGGCCACAAACCCAAATCCTTGTTTTTGAAGCCTTAAACTGCCGGAGTTACCCCCCCATTTCTCTCTGGGGGTTGGGATATCTTCGCCAGAGCCACTGGGTGAAGTCCCTGCCCTGGAAGGTGCTGAACCGTGGGTTAAAGCTCAGCACATCCCAAATCTCCTGCGACCTGGGCACCCTCGGGCAGATTTGCACCTTCAGTTCTGTGCCTGTTGCCCTTGGCTGAGGGGGGACTGCTGGGGGTGACAGAAATGGGGCAGGAAGGTTCCCCCTGCCATGGGGTGTCCAGGGGGCTTTCCCTGGGCCTGGCTGTGGGGCACAGGCCCCGACTGGGCTCACGTCTGTTCTGGTCTCTCTGTCCATTCCCAACGGGCTCACCCCTGTGCTGGTCTCTCTGTCCATGCCCAGTGGTCTCACCCCTGTGCTGGTCTCTCTGTCTGTGCCCAGTGGGCTCATTCCCATTCTGGTCTCTGTCCATTCCCAACGGGCTCACCCCTGTGCTGGTCTCTCTGTCCGTGCCTAGCAGGCTCACATCTGTTCTGGTTTCTCTGTCCGTGCCCAGTGGGCTCACTCCCATTCTGGTCTCTCTGTCCATTCCCAGCGGGCTCACCCCTGTGCTGGTCTCTCTGCCCGTGCCCAGCGATTGCACAGGACGGTGTCAGGGTTGGGGTGCAGAGCTGAGCGTCTGTGACCAGGAAAGGCAGAATCAGAGGGAAACCCCCCCAAATTCAGTGTCTGAGCTGAGCTCATCGGGAATCTGAGACAAACATGGAACCCCCCGAGCCCCAGGACACTGCTCAGGGCAGCAGCACCTCGGGCCATGAACCCCCTGTCCTGCCCTGCCGAGGGCAGTGATTAATTACCCCACGAGGGCGGTAATTACCCCCGAGGGCAGTGATTACCCCACGGGGGCAGTAATTACCCACATTCTACCACTGACTGCACGCTGCAATCAAACGTAAATCAAGAGTTAGTGCTGCCCATCCTGAGAGAAGATGCAGTTAAACAGAAGTGATTAATTACCCCGTGTCCTTCATCACCTCTCCCTTCGAGCAGGGAGGTTCCTCCCCAGTTTCCCCAGCCAGACCAGCTCAGCAGCGCTCTGCCTGTGACCCCGGAGCGCTCCTGGAGAGATCGGGACAGGGATTTTCCTCTTCCAATGAAGCAGCGGCTGCTCTGCCCGGGCCAGAAGCCGCTGGATTTTCCCTTCAAACCCTTCTGGAATCAATGCAGTGCTGCCGGGTCCATCCTGCGGGAAGTAAATCCGCCTGGAGGCCCCGTGTCCCGCCCGGATCCGTTCAGGAGCAGCCCCTGGCAGGGCTGGGAGGCTCTGGCAGGCTCAGCTCTCCGGAGGTGCTGCTGCTCCAGGGATTAACAGGGAGGTGCCTCAGAGCTCGAGGGCTTTGGTTCCCCTGCCTGGCTTAGGGCTCCTGGTGCGTGATTGTCTCTTTGAAAGCTCTCTGTGCTCGGGTATTGACTGTTTGTTGCTCAGGGTTACTTTGTCCGTGTTGAGGATTTTGTTGTTTTTCTGATTTTCTGCCTGCAGTGGGAAAGCCTCCTGCTGTGTCGAGAGTCACCCGAAAACTCTCTGCTCTCTTGATTCCTGTAAGGGGGAGCATTTTGATTATCTCTGAGGATGAAAAAAAGAAAATCTGATGGCAGGGAAAAGAAAACCCCGCGCTGACCAACTGAGCTGTACATTTTTATTTCATACTCAGAGCGTTCTAATCCCTTCAAATCCCAAAAGAAAGGAGCAGCAATGAAGATTTATTTAGGAAAACCCCTCATAATGGGCTTTATTGGGAGGAGACCTCTGCGTGCTTGTAAATGGAGCATTATTTTCCAGGGTTGAGGAGTTTAAGCCGAGCAGGTCTGGGCTCAGGAGGGGAGCAGGACACGTCCCTGGGCGCTCCCAGGCGAGGAGCTGCACAGCGCGAGAGTCACTGCAGGCTCCATTTCCCCCTGTCACATCCCATTTATAACCGGGGCTGGAGCGGGATGACAGCAGCCACCGTGCCGGGAAGGCCTCGGAAAATAAATAGAGATCGAGGAAGTCAGAGATCATTAGAGCTGACACCACCTCGCGTGTTCATTAATTATGAATCCCCTTGGAAGAGGCTCGTTAGGCCGCTGGCGGGGGCTGGTGGGAGCACTTGAGCGAGCTCCTGGAAGATGGAGCTGGAGGAGCCCGGCAGGAGCTGCAGCGAGGCTCTTTAATTCAGGAGTGAAGTTTGCTCAAGGCTGGAGTTGTTGCCAAGTGGGGTTTTTTTCTGTGTCTGACCTCCAAGGTGTTTTCCTCCTGGCAAGGAGATTTGCTGGGTGGGAGAAGTTGTTTTTCCCCGTGGGTGGTGTCCCCACAGCCAGACTGTGACTTTCCCAGGTAAATCCCAGCAGGCCCCAATGCCACCACCGGACAAAAATGAAAGTTTTGGTTGTCTTTTAAAGAAATAACTGCAACTTCTGTTCGCTCCCCAGGTAAATCCCTGCCTGGGAGGAGGTGTTTGAGTTCAGTCTGTGTTAACGGAGGGGAGAAGCAGCTCAGCAGTGTGGAGGTGATCCCTGCTTGGGTTCCTGCAAACTGCGAAGGGTGGAATTTCCGTGAAACTGGGAGAGCTGGGGCTGGGGACTCACCTGTGTGCAGAGCCACAGAAATCTGCTCAAAGAGCACGGACAGAGCCTCGGTGTCAGACAGAGCTGAGGACTCACCTGTGTGCAGAGCCGCAGAAATCTGCTCAAAGAGCACGGACAGAGCCTCGGTGTCAGACGGAGCTGAGGACTCACCTGTGTGCAGAGCCGCAGATATCTGCTCAAAGGGCACAGACAGAGTCTCGGTGTCAGACGGAGCTGGGCTGGGGACACTCGGGGCTCGGACCTTTGGAGGGTTCGGGTGGGGTGAGGGGAGGCGGTACCTGCTCACACAATGAGCCGTGATTAGGGGCAGTTAATTAACCTGACAAACGCCTTCGCGGACGTTTTACCTTAAGCTGATTTTTATTTAACTCGAGAGGAACCCAATTAATTCACCGGTCTAAGCTGGGTGTGTGCAGCAGAGATTTGCCCGGGTTTAGCCGGAGCGCCCGAGGTAAAAAGGCGAAAGTTGTGCGCGGGGAGGGAATGGCTGTGGCTGCCCCCGGCTGTGCCCAGCCCCTCCGACCCTGCACCTCTGCCCCAAGGAAAGCGCGGAGGGTGCAGAGGTCAGTGACAGCGAGCGGAGCGATTTATCCGCGTCTGACCATGAGGGACCCACGGAGCCGCAGCCCCGGGGAGGATCTTCCACGGACCGGGATCTCCTGGGGCTGCTGCGGCACAAAAACCTCTGCAGAGCCGCGGGTGGGACTGGGGAGCCCCGGCGCTGTCCTGCCCCAATTAAAGCCCGGAATTAATGAAGTTTGCATGTTCTAGAGGTGGCGCAGGGGCAGCTGCAGCACCTGGGGCTGGGACCTGCGGGGACACAATTCCAGCCCTCGGCTCGGAGCTCTGGGGCTGCTCTGCAGCACAGGAGGAGCCCGGGAAGAAGCCCGGAGGGTGTCACTGGTAACTCCTGGAGTCCCTTAATGATCTCTGCGGTGTCGGAACAGGGGGGTTCAGCGCAGCAAATGAATCTGGGTTTAGTTTAATGTATTCTCAACAATGTACTGCATGTTTGGAAGTGTTACAAATCAAACCCAAACGAGAACTACTCCGCTGTTCAAACATCCCTCCGCGTAATTGCATTTTCACTGTAATAACATTATCAGAGCATCTTTCAAGCTCCAATTAATGCAAACCTAATTCTCCTTTAATACCAGTACCAGGAGGATTTGAACTTAAGAACACACAGATTTATCTTGGAGTTCCAGGATGATTTTCAAACGCCTTTCGTACAAGTTTGACGCGGCATGGAGCTGATGGGAGGGAGCTGTGCTGGTGGAGAGCTCGGCGTCCCCCTGAGAACCCGGCTGTGGTGGCTCTGCCGTCTGCACTGCGGTCCTTGTGCAGGACGGGGCTGTGACCTCGTTCTGATCGTGCCAAGGAATAACAGAGGCTCTGGGCATTAACCAGGAGTCCCTGGCTTCGATTCGCAGCTATTTCTGTTGTATCAAGTAAATATCGAGAATTATCGACACTTCTGTTTAACTGCGTCTTCTCTCAGGATGGGCAGCACTAACTCTTGATTTACTTTTGATTGCAGCGTGCAGTTAGGGGTAAAATGTGTTATTGCAGTAATGGTGGAATGTTGTTCATATTTTTTTTTACAGTGGACTTTTTTCCTGAGCTATTTTAATCCATCGTTCCTGAGAACATAAAATGTAAATGTGCCGAGCAGGCAGCACAGCGCATTTCAGTCATGTCTGAAGTTGCATTAACATCACAGAAGTTTTGCATTTTTTTCCTTTATGGGCACCCATGAAATGAAAACAGGTGTAAAATTTGTGTCTGCTTTAAAAATTGATAAGTGAAGTTACACCAAACGTTAAGTGGGTGGTTGCTGATCCCACAGGGCTCAGGCACAGGAGAGGGGAGAGAAGCAAAGCCTTGAGCTGCCTGTGCAGAACGGGGAGGTCTGGCTCGGGTGAGAGGCTCTGTCCACCCTGCGTTCTGTCCGTCCGTGGCTCTGTCCATCTGGGGCTCTGTCCATCCCTGGGCTCTGTCCCTCCGGGGCTCTGTCCGTCTGGGGCTCTGTCCATCCCTGGGCTCTGTCCCTCCGGGGCTCTGTCCATCCCAGCTCTGTCCATCCCTGGGCTCTGTCCATCCCTGGGCTCTGTCCATCCCGGCTCTGTCTATCCCGGCTCTGTCCACTGGGGCTCTGTCCATTGGGGCTCTGTCCATCCCAGCTCTGTCCATCCCTGGGCTCTGTCCACCCTGGCCCTTGCTCGGCTCGGGGGCACTCCCATTCCATACGGCAGGAGCTCATTAAGCAGCACGTGGCACATGAATATTCATTCGCGTGCTTTGTTATTTACATAAATTAGTGCAAGGCTTTTTACTGTCGCTTTAGCTTGCTTGCTTTTTTTTTTTTT
>VYZT01035373.1:16798-33159 GCA_013400735.1 Pomatostomus ruficeps
TTTTGCTAGAAATGTTGATCCAGCTGCACGCATTCCCTTGGATTAGAGCAATACCTTTCATTTTTCTCTGCCTTTCTTTGCCCCCCAGCTCGTGTCCCGCAGCCTGGCACAGGGTGCAGCAAAGGGGTTTGCCACAGGCAGCAGCAGAACCCTCACTTTGGGTACGTCCAGGGCTTGGTGAAAAAGATCCTGTGATTGCTCTCAGAATCATGTGATTACCCTCAGGATCCCGTGATTGCATTCAAAATCCCGTGATTGCTCTCAGAATCCCGTGATTGCATTCAAAATCCTGTGATTGCTCTCAGAATCCCGTGATTGCCCTCAAAATCCTGTGATTGCCTTCAGAACCCCGTGATGGCTGTCAGAATCCTGTGATTGCTCTCAGAATCCTGTGATTGCCCTCAAAACCTTCTGATTGCTTTCAGAATCCTGTGATTGCTCTCAGGATCCCATGATTGCCCTCAGAATCCCGTGATTGCCCTCACTGCCATTCCAGACTCCCTCTATAACATTTCCATTCACAGTCTGTGTGTCCTTGCGCTGGACGTCAGGGACAAAGGGGCACAGGACACGGCGTGGTGCAGGTGGGTTTGGCTCCTCGTTCTTGTTTTCAGGGGAATTCTCCCAATCGGTACCAGGAAGAGCATCAGAAGATGCAGCTGCCTGACAGTGGGTGACAATGCTTGACAAATTCTGAGCAGTCCTGCGAGGTGCTCCTGGTTTGGTTGTGGGGATGTCAGGAGTGAGGAAATCCAGCCACGGAGGAGCTGCTGATACCCATGGAAGGAGCTGATCCAGAAGAGCATTCCCTCTGTCCCCGAACAGGCTCTCTTCTGGCAGAGCATTCCCGCTGTCCCAGGACGGGCTCTGTCCTTCTGAAACCAGAGCATTCCCGCTGTCCCCGAACGAGCTCTCTCCTGGCAGAGCATTCCCACTGTCCCAGGACAGGCTCTCTCCTGGCAGAGCATTCTCTTCCCGCTGTCCCAGGACAGGCTCTCTCCTGGAAGAGCATTCCCACTGTCCCAGGACGGGCTCTCTCTCCTGGCAGAGCATTCCCGCTGTCCCCAAACGGGCTCTCTCCTCCTGAACCCAGAACATTCCCGCTGTCCCAGGACGGGCTCTCTCTCCTGACAGAGCATTCCCGCTGTCCCAGGACGGGCTCTCTCTCCTGATAGAGCATTCCCACTGTCCCAGGATGGGCTCTCTCCTCCTGAACCCAGAGCATTCCCACTGTCCCAGGATGGGCTCTCTCCTGATAGAGCATTCCCACTGTCCCAGGACGGGCTCTCGCCTGACAGAGCATTCCCGCTGTCCCAGGACAGGCTCTCTCCTCCTGAACCCAGAGCATTCCCGCTGTCCCAGGACAGGCTCTCTCCTCCTGAACCCAGAGCATTCCAGCAGCAGCAGCCTGGGCTCACACCCCCTGTTCATTCTCTGCTCGTTTTACATCCCTGGGCCTCACCCAACTGATCCATTTCCCTCTGCCTGTTCTGCTCATAAACTTCCCTGGGCTAAACCCCTCTCCAGCCACGCTTTGCTGGTTGGCAACTATTTCCTTTTTTAACCCAGAAAAAGGGAAAAGGTGTCCCCAGGAAGGGTTGGGGTGGGGAGGGCAGCCAGAAGTGTGTTCCACCCGGAGGAGAAGCTGGGAGAGCTCTGCACTGACCAGGAGCCCTCAAGAAGCTGATTTGTGAGGAGGAGGAGAGGGATAAGGAGGGAGCAGCCATCCCCCCTTCATCTGCAGCCTTCACTTCAGCACTGCAGGTATTTAGTTTAACCACTCTGGGTTTGGCCTAAAATTCACTTCTCATCCTGCCCCGGTGGGAGTGAAATAAAATCATTATCAGTTATCACACAGAGATTTAAATTAAGTTTTTTCTTTTTTCTCCCTTCGTGAAGCTGAACTTCTAAAACAAAATCTCTGAGAAGAGGAATTAATTGCTGGATCTGCATCGAATCACCAAGAGACTCGGTTTTATTTCTGTGGTGCAGCAGAAAGTGCTTCATCAGGAGGAATTCACGTGGAGGAAAACCAGGCATGTCCCACTTATTGAACACGAGTATGTCCGGGATGTTTAATTATCTTTTGATTAATTAATTTAACATTAAGGCAGCCAAGGACTGCAGCGTGTTCGGTGCTGTGGTGCCTGCGTGCGCCCCCAGCTCTGCTGAGTTAGAGGCGCCTCGTGGCTCTCACCTGCAGCTGCTGGAAATGAATGATTTCTTTCCAGAGCCCCTGGGTTCCCCCAGGAGAGGCGCAGAACACGCCCGGGCGCAGGTGATTTGCAGCAGCTGCGGCCAGGATTTAATGCCGTGTGCTCGCTCCGCGTTTTCACGGATAAAACATGGGGGGGGCAGGGAAAACAGCTGTGAGGCATCCCATGAATTACCCGGGAACCGCTCGGCGCACTCTGAGCGAGGAGCAGGAATATTTTCTGTGGGTTCTTGTGCATTTCTGTGTGAATTTAATGGGGATGGAGAAGCAGAATGGACCCAGAGCAGGCACTGAGAACCAGAGGTCACCACGAGTGTGGGAGTGGCCCCCAGTCACTCCTGGCCATGAGGAGATGCCTCGAGGGGCAGCCTCTGCTCCCCCAAAAAGTTCCCCGGAGTTAAAAGGGGAAATATTTAATGTGCCCAGACAGTGATTGCTCCAGGACCAGCGATCTGCGGGGCCTAATGAGTCAATCAAGGCAAATTGCACTCGGCAAACACGGCACAATTGCGTTACAGTGGGGACACCAAGGGGGCTCCGGGTCTGTTCCTGGAGGTTTGGGAGAAACGGGAGGGTTCCTGTGGGAAACATGAGGATTTCTGTGGGAAACACAAGGGTTTCTTTGGGAAACGGGAGGGTTTATCTGGGAGACGTGAGGGTTTGTTTGGGAAACACGGGGATTTCTGTGAGAAACAGGAGGGTTTCTGTGGGAAACACAAAAGTTTACTTGGGAAACACGAGGATTTCTTTGGGAAACACGAGGATTTCTTTGGGAAACACAAAGATTTTTTTGGGAAACAGGAGGGTTTCTGTGGGAAACAGGAGGGTTTATTTGAGAAACACAGGGGTTTGTTTGGGAAACACGAGGATTTCTTTGGGAAACATGTGGGTTTGTTTGGGAAACATGAGGGTTTATTTGGGAAACACGAAGGTTTTTTTGGGAATCACAAGGGTTTCTTTGGGAAACAGGAGGTGGGAGCTCTCAGGCAGTCCCGTGGTCCTGGCTGCGTTCCTCAGCAGGAGTTTGGGGCTGGGACCCGCCTTTCCTCCCATCCAGGATCCCTTTAGGCGGTGGAGTCACACTGGGAGCCCTGCCCGGCTCTCCCCGAGCTGGGATGGGGAATAATCACCCCAATGATTCCTGCTCTCTGTGCTAATTGCACTCTGTGTTAATTAACGTCCTGCTCAGCTGTCACAGGCACCCTGGAAGCACAGAGAGGCAGAACTTGGCCTCAGGTGAGCACGGACACGGGGATGGATCCCTGCGACCTCTCCAAGCTCCCTCCCATGGGAACGGGGATTCCCAGAGGGCAGAGCAGTCCCGCGGAGGCTTTCCTTCCACTGTCTCTGCCCAAACCCGGACACACAGGATCCATAATTCAACGTGCGTCCTTTGGAGCTGGAGAAATGGATTTACTGCTGTGCGAGGCACAGATATGAGAGAGAGAAACCGCTTCATAGATCAGCTCCTTCTGTGGAGTGGAGTTTGGTTTCCTGTCTGAATATGGCAGCCTGGTAATAAAATGTGATTTATAAATTATGGATGGGTTTGGGGGTTGTTTGTAGGGTTTGTTTTGGGGTTGGGTTTGTTTTGTTTTGTTGCTCCTCCCTCCCTCCCGCCCCCCCTCCCCTCCTGCCCAGGTAAATGCTGAAGTATTTAAAACATTCCCGGCGCAGGTTGGGCACTCGGAAGAATTAATCAGCCTGTGGGGCTCGGACCGGAGGCTGCAGACAATGCACAGTGGTGAGTCGTGGTTACTTAGCAACTCCAGCTGAAGAGGTGCAGGTAGGAAACGCTGTCATTTTCCATCTGTGAGATCTCTCCCCCTCCTCTGTATACACAGGGTTTTTTTCCCCCAACAGATAAAGTCTTTTGTACGTTTTAATGATCTTTCAAATTGAGTTTTCAAAAGAACCTACTATTTCTGCAGGGCACTTGGAATTAAATGATGAATTTGGAGGATTTGAGTGTGGCTCGTAACAAGAGCAGGAGGTGTTAAGCCGGGATGTGTAAAAACATCCCACGGTCACGTGGGGAGCTGGTTCATTCTGCTGCCTTTCTTCTCCTTTAAAAGTTGATTTTGGTGGATCTGTGTTGGCCACCACAGAGCCGGAGTTCTGCCCTGGTGGCACTGGGAGGGGACCTGGTTTGCACTTCTGGCCCTGTGAGGATGCTGAGTGTGTTTGCTGGGGGGAACTCAGTGCCTCCTGGAGCTGCCTCCTCCTGGAAGATTCGCCTCTGGCTGCAGGTTAAAAATAATAGCAGCTCTGAAAGTTTCATGAAAGCTTCGGGCCAAGCGTTACCTCAGCACCGGCAGCCGTAACACAAACAAGCCCTGAGCCCCGCAGTTCATGAAATGATGATGAGGAGAGGCTCCCGCAGCTCTGCCGTGCTGGGAGGGCAGTGCTGGGGTCGGGGGTGTTGGGGGTGGGAGCTGGGGAGCAGCCCCTGGAACGGAGGTTCAACCCTGCAGCTTCGCACTGGACAAAATCTGTGTTTTGGACAAAATCCGTGGTTTGGACCAAGTCCGTGGTTTGGACCAAGTCTGTGTTTGCTGGTCCAGGCCTTGGGAGCTGAGAAGATCTGGGATTCTCCTCTGCTGCTCCCACCAGGCCAGGGCTGTGCAGCCCCTGCCCGGTTTGTGCCACCCTGCGGCTCTGGGGGGCTGAGCCACAGCTGCTGAAACCACCGCGCCTTCCTTTCTCCAGCAGCATTCCCGAGGCTTCAGAACCTGCTGGGAAGGAAGGTCTGGGGCACAGGGAGCGGGAAAAGGGCCCTGATGTGGCTCTAATCTGCATCTTGCAGCTCGGCTGGGAATCACCCAGGAGCCTGGAGCTGCTCCCATGGGATGGGGACAGGTGGCTCTGAACGTTTCCTTCCCGGAGCAGAACTCCATGAAATCCTTCCAGAGGTCCTGCAGGAAGCTTCTGGCCTCCCCAGGGGCACCGACGGGGAGGGAGGTGGGAGAGGAGCTGTCCCACCCCGATCAGTGTCAGTGCGAGCTCAGAGCTGCTCAGAGAGTTCGGGGAAAGGTTCCCGGTGATCAGCGAGGAGGAAATGGAGCCCCTTAAGGACACGGGGCTGATTTGAGTTGCCAGAAAAGAGCACGAATAAACAGTGCAATCAATGCCTGCTATAAATACACATTAATTTACTGCAGTTCTCTTTCTCATCCTTTGTCTTGAAAAAGAAAACAGGAGCGAAGGAAAGGCAGAATTTACTGCAGTAACGCGGAGGTGCCGGGGATGCTCCAGCTGAAGTGGGTGCCTCGTTGGAGCGAGCGGGGCTGATTTGATTGCCAGGGCTCTCCAGTGCCTGCAGCTCCCACCCTGAGGGAATTGGCTGCTCCTGCAGCCTCTCTGGGGAAGGGGAGCAAGGGGGGGAGTGCTGCATTCAGAAACTTGGAGGTTTAGAAAGGAAATTGCTGGAAATGTGAGGATATTTGGCATTTGAGGGGGAAATGGGAGCTGGGAGATGCGGCAGCTGCCCTGTGGGCTTTTGGTTTTGGGCAGGGATTTGCTCAGGTGTGAACAACGTGCCCAGGCCCTCCTCAGATAAATAACAGGGCAATCCCTAAATATGGCTCTGCTTTATTTATTGTTTGCAGGATTTTTATGTCCTGGTGTTACATCTTGTGCTTCCATTGATTTCCACGGGCTGTGTAATTTCACTCAGCATTGATTCATTGGCTTTCCCGAGCCCTACATCTGTTCCTGTAATCACCTGGCTCTGGGAGTGAGGCAGAGCAGGAATTGCTCCGGAATCCGGGGTGGCTCCTGCCAGGTTTATTCACCAGTTGCTCTTCCCTCCTCACCCTCTCCAGTTTATGCATTTATTCAGGGATTTTAGGAGCTAATGATGACTCTCTGTGTACCCTGGGCAGCCTGGATTGGCATCCCAGCTCGGGGTTCCCTTGGATACCCTGACGCCCGTGTGACGGGCGATTAACGCGTTTTCCGCAAGGCTGACTTCAGTGGAAATTGAAAATATGCTTTTGACATTAAGAATGTGCTGGAAATGCTTTCCTCACCCTGCGGTGTGCCCGGGACAGGGAACATCATGGTTACAGTGTTTTATTACCTGTACTGCCCTCCCATCATGGTTTGTTCACCCAGAAATGTAAATAACGCGTCAGGACCTCACTGGGATGATCCCATGAAAACAATGATGCAGCACCATCGTTTCAGATGGCATCACCTAAACACCAGCTTAGCATTGCCCTGAGGAAATCTGGGCACCTCTCAAAAGTTTGGGGAAAAATCCTCATGCAAAGGTCATCAGTTGTCAGCTGCCATGAAGGGGGAATTTACCCCTGTGGAGTCATTAAGTGGCGTAACGTGTAAGCCTGAAGAATAAACTGCACCCCACTGTGGGCCTGTCTTTTTAAAATTATTTGCTGGGGGATTGTTATGAAAAGAAAAGAAAAGAAAAGAAAAGAAAAGAAAAGAAAAGAAAAGAAAAGAAAAGAAAAGAAAAGAAAAGAAAAGAAAAGAAAAGAAAAGAAAAGAAAAGAAAAGAAAAGAAAAGAAAAAAGAAAAGAAAAGAAAAGAAAGCATTGCTTGTACTGAGTTTACAAAAGGGGCTCATGGAATGTTTATTTCCTCTGAAGAGCAGCTGACAAGAGAAGGGGGTGAGAAAATCATTGATGGGGCTTTTGCCAGCTGTTAAATGGTTTGGGGGGTTCTTGTTGGTGGCATTTTTACTGGAGCTGTTCCCCCAAATGGGTTCTCCGTGGCTCTCAGGTGGGGAGCAGTGAGAATTTGGGTTCAGGGCACTCAAAAGTTGGTGTGCAGCAGGGTCGGCTCTCATGGGGTCACCTCTGGGGTCACCGGCCCTGCTCACAGGCTCCCACCCACGCCTGCCTTTGTTCCACCCGAGGGGAGGCAATTTCTGCAGAGCTGTTCAGTGCCTTTGCTGAAATCCCTCTACAGAACCTCTTTAAAGCCGCAGATGATGCTGTGCATATAATTCTTTACCAAATCAAAGTGTGGGATCAAGTGTGAGGTTCACAGAGAGGTTTAGATTCAAAGATTGGTGCTCCAAGGGCGGTGTTGTTGATGTAGATGAGCATCTACCTTTCAGTATTAAGCTCCAAGTTTCCGCAGACTTTGCTTTTTATAAAAAACCAGAACTGAAATAGAGATGGAAGGGGGATAATCCTGACACTGCCTGTGATCTCGGCTTCCTCTGTGCCCTTTTCCTGTGGCATTAGCCAGAGCCTCAGCACCTTTGTGCTTCCCCCTCCGGATTTCCTGGGGAAACAGGAAAGCTGCTCATGCTTCAGGGAGGAATTGTCCCGATAATTGCGCACAGGGATGGCCCCTGGCCAGGATGGCCGTGACCTGGACTGGGCAAAGCGCTGCTGTGGAGCTCTGCGGGGCTGCCCAGGACGGGGTTAGAGCAGCCTGGCCCTGCACCACCCGGAGCGGGGCTGGGAGGGGGGAACGCGGCTCTGACTCTGGCGGGAGGTGCCGAGCGAGGGCCCGGAGCTGATTCCTCCTCTGATCTCCCGGGAGGTGACCCCGGGCAGCGGGACAAGAGGACAGGTCGGGAGATGGAGAGGGAGGGCAGAGCTGACGGCTTTGGGCAGCGGGGAGTGTCCCTGCGAGGGGCGTGTCCCATTCTGGGCGTGTCCCGCGCTGGGCGTGTCCTGTGATGGGCATGGCCCTGTGATGGGCGTGTCCCTGTGAGGGGCATGTCCCTGCAGTGGGCATGTCCCTGTGATGGGTGTGCCTTGTGAGGGGTGTGTCCCGTGCTGGGCATGTCCCCATGATTGGATGCGTCCCTGTGAGGGGCGTGTCCCATTGTGGGTGTGTCCCCTGCTGGGCGTGTCCCTTTGAGGGGCGTGTCCCCTTGATGGGCATGTCCCTATGATGGCTGTGTCCCCACGCTGGGCATGTCCCACAACGGGTGTGTCCCTGTGAGGGACGTGTCCTGTTGTGTGTACGTCCCTTTGTGGGCGTGTCCCCTCGCTGGCCGTGTTCCATTGTGGGCGTGTCCCCTCGCTGGGCGTGTCCCGCAGTGGGCGTGTCCCATGCTGGGTGCATCCCGTTGTGGGCAGGTCCCATCCTGAGCGTATCCCGCGCTGGGTGTGTCCAGTGCCGGGCGTGTCCCATTGGATCCCTGGTGCTGGGTGTGTCCCGTTCTGGGTGTGTCCCGTTCTGGGTGTGTCCCGTTCTGGGTGTGTCCCATTGGATCCCTGGTGCTGGGTGTGTCCCATTCTGGGTGTGTCCCGTTCTGGGTGTGTCCCGTTCTGGGTGTGTCCCATTGGATCCCTGGTGCTGGGTGTGTCCCATTCTGGGTGTGTCCCGTTCTGGGTGTGTCCCGTTGGATCCAGCCAGCCCAACCCAGCCCTCACCCCCTGCCCTGCTCACTCTGTGCCCGCGCAGTGCCGCGCCGTGCCCAGCTCCGGGAGCAGCTCCGGGACTCGCGGGCAGCGCACTCAGGGTTTGTCCCCCTGGTTCTCCCAAAGCCGCCAGGGCCTGGGCCCAGCTGTGGCCGGGCAGAGCTGATTCCTTCGGTGGCCTGGGAGTGGCCCTGTGGCCCGATCCCGTGGGCAGCACTGTAATTGAATAACTCCCCAGCAGTGGCTGCTGCTCACAGCGATGGTGCAAAGTGATTTTGTGCAGTTCTTAATTAAGATCTGCGTGCAGCAAAAATCCTAATCCTTTAGAGGTCGATTTATGCCTTGGAGCAAGGTCAATTTTTCTTTTCCTTCCTTAAATCCGTGCAAAGGTGGAACTTTCTCAGTGTGTGAGCTTGGTTTTGCTTTTTTATCTGTTTAGAATTTTGATCTCTGATTGCTGCTGCTCAGCAAATGGCACAGAACATGTCCTGGGCTTTGTAAGGTTTGTTTCTGGTCCACTGCTCTCCCTCGCTCCTGAATAATGAGAACTGCAAAGGGAAGTGTCTGATTTACCACTTTCGTGCCTGTTTTAACCCAGTGTCTCTTTTAGACATGTATTTACACATATAAATATGTATAAAACAGTTATGGAACGATCCTGCAGCTCTTTTCACTGGTGATACCAATGCAGTCATCAATTGGCGATAAGGAGGAATCTCATCTAATTTAATCTGGAAATTAAACCCCAAATTTGCAGAAATAACCACACCCCACAGTGGGCACCCCCCAGCTTTGCTGTGCCCTCAGCTGCTTACACCAAACAGGATGGAGGGAGCAGGAGGCCTCTCCCCGGCTGTGTTTTGCAGGAGGATGTTTTGGAATTCCTCAGCCGTGCTGCCTGGCCCTTGGAGATGTCCAGTCATGTCTGATGTGCTCGAGCAGAGCTTGCTGCTAAACTAACCTTGATAATCCCGGCCCCCAGAGGCTGCTGCTCTGCCGGGGAGCCAGGGATTAATTCCCTGTCAGCCTCGGCCTCCACAAACCCTGCCAAGGCAAAATCACATCCAGTTACCACAGCGTTGTCAGTGCAGTGCAGGGCTGAGGAGCAAAAACAATATTTTTAGAGATGGAGCCTCGATAGACTGGAGAAAATTCTGGATGTGTTATAAACCCAGCCTCGGTTTAGGAGAGCCCACTTGGGACACTTGGAGCTGCTTGGCCAATTTCTCCCTATAAAACCACTTGTTCACGTTTTAACAGGAGAGCTTTGGGATTCCTGTTGTTCCAGGCTCCCGGTTGTTCACGGTTTAACGGGAGAGCTCTGGGATTCCCGTTTCCCCAGGCTCCCATTTGATGGGGCATTGGCACCGGTGTGGCAGATCCAGCCACGAACTGGGGCTGTGGGCAGGGTGCCCTTGGAGTGGGAGAGCATCCGCCCGGGGAGCCTGGCACTGGCAGGGAAAACACATCCCGAGTTTGGGTTCCAGTAAATCCCAGGAACTGATGCAGTTCTCTGCTGTAAAACCAGCAAGCCGGATGGGCACAGGAAGAAAAAAAAAGCAGAGAATAAAAAATGAAGTAAAATCTTTCCTGAAAGGTGGGATCCCTTGAACCTGGCTAATTCCAGCGCCAGGAGGACGAGAGGGGTGCAGGAAGCCGAGCAGGAATCTGAGATTGAAGGTGCCTGGTGGAGAGCAGAGCAAAATTTGTTCGACCTCTGGGCGCTGTGACTTTGAGGGAGCGTCCGTTTCCCTGCCAGGCTGGAGGAGTTAACGCCGAGCAGCCCCGGGGAGCGCCCGCACAGCTGGTGGGGGCTCTGCTGGAAGAAAGAGCCTCGGGCAAGTTCCTGCCCTGCAGGCAGCGCCGGGGAGAGCAGGGAAAGAAAGGCGCAGCGGCTGTGCGCAGACACGGGGCTGCTGCTCGGGCTGGGAGCTGCTGTTTGCTGTCCAGCTGCTGCTCTCGGAACAATTTGTATTCTCCGAGGGGGCTGCTGCTTCTCTGCCTCCGCTCTCCAAAGTTCAAGCTCCTCTTCCGGAGGTTGCATTTAACCTTTAAGAAACAAGTGAAGTCTCTGTCCGTGACCTTGAAGGATGAGGGCAGAGAGGGGAAGAAATATCAGAGTGTCTCACCAGAGACGGCTTCAGAGGTACCTAACAAGGCATTTAATTGAAACTGGGAGAAAAGGACACTTAACTCAAGTGACGGATGTGGAGAGGGGCAGAGGAGCCTCCTGCCACAGCCGCGCTCAGGGCAGGGGTGACAGACACGGAGCTGGGACGGCAGCGTCGCCATGGCAGTGTCCCTTTGTCACACAAGTCCTGGAGAAGGTGCCAGGGGAGCGAGGACAGGAGCGGAGCAGGAGCGGGGGGGACAGAGGCCTGGACACGTGGCCGGTGACTTTTCAGAAGAGAAGGAAAGGGCACAGATCGCAGGTGACAATGCCGAGGGAAATGTCATCCCTCCCTTCCCTTTCCCTGCTTTCCTTTCCTGCTGGCCCTGGTTCTGTGGCACACGGAGAGGTCACTGCCTCTGCTTTTGAGTGTCTGCCGGCAAAGGCTGCCTGTGGTGCCGGGGCTTTGTCTGTCGTGGTGCAGGGAGGGAGAGAGGGGGGCCCTTGTGGGGCTGGGAGCCCTCCCGGGTGCACAGAAACCCCTGGGGTATTGATCCTTAACCTGACAGGACCTTACCCCCCCAGTGATCAGTGATCCCCGGGGGTATTGATCCTTAACCTGACAGGACCTCACCCCCCCCAGTGATCAGTGATCCCCGGGGGTATTGATCCTTAACCTGACAGGACCTCACCCCCCCAGTGATGAGTGATCCCCGGGGGTATTGATCCTCAACCTGACAGGACCTTACCCAACCTGGTGATCAGTGATCCTGGGGGTATTGATCCTCAACCTGAGAGGACCCCTCTCGCAGACCTTTCCCCCCGAGCTGCGGATGATTCCTGTCTCGGAGCTGTTCAGGAACCAGGAGGTGCTGATCTCACAGGTGGGAGCTGCGGCACGAACGAGGGGCTGGATTTTGCCGAGTCCGAGGGAGGATCTGTCGCAGAGCCGATCTCCAGAACCGGGCAGCCGAGCTGACCCTGCCGAGCCCCCTCTGTGCAGCCGCTGTGGGAGCTCTGTCCCCTTCCCGGGGGTGCCGGGGGTCCCTGAGCCCCTCAGGAGCTGCAGCTCTCCCCGAGATCCCCTCCCCGCCCGTCACGCTGCTGCTCTGCCCGGCCCGGCTGGGGCCAGGGAATCAGCTGCGTTTAGTCAGAGTTTGGCACCGATCCGCTGAGGTGCTCCCGTGTTGTGTCATCTCTCCGAGGGCTGCCGAGTGGGCGGAACTGGGATAATTTAAGTTTTTGGGACGCTGGGGGTCAGATCTGCAGCTCTCGCACCCCTGACGGGGACCCCACAGTGCTCCCGTCTCCGTGGGATCTGCTCCCCTCTGCAGCCCCAGCGAGAGGTACCTGCTGCTGGCACCAGCGCGCTCACCTCTCTGCAGAGCTATAATTGAGTTAGGAGCGTTGCCATGGCAACCCCTGCAATTAATTAAAGTGCTTGGGCATGGTAAGTTTATAGATGCAGAAAACATTTTCATATATAAATAGTGCAATCTGTTTGTGCTCCGAGGATTTGCCCCTTCCCTATTCCTCTTCTAATCTCGGCTGAGAAATTGGGCTTTTTTTTTTTCTTTCATTTTTTCCATTTTTTTCCCCTCTGGGGATTGGTAAATCATTGTGTTATTGCCCATCAAGTGGGTAAATAAAGTCTCTGCCGCTCATGTCCACCTGCTGAATGCTGAGCGAGCAGCACGGGGCGGGGTGAACCTTCCCAGGGCAGCACAGGGAACAACAGATCCCTCTTAAACACGGGGCATTTGTGGGGTTGTGGTGCCGTGAAACCCCTGGGGCAGCACATGGAACAACAGATCCCTGTTAAATACAGGGCAGTTGTGGGGTTAGGATGCAGGGAAAGCCCTGGGCAGCACAGGGAACAACAGATCCCTCATAAATATGGGGACATTTGTGGGGTTGGGATGCAGGGAAACCCCTGGGCAGCACAGGCAGAGCTGACGGTTCCATCTGGACCTCACTGAGGGGTCACTGCCGGGTGGGACAGGCGGAAAAGAGGCCAAAATCATCTCCAGGAGGTCAAAAGCTCCGGAAGCAAAAGGAGAAAAAAAGACGGATGGTGGCTCATGGCAGAGGGGTGGATCCAGGCTGGCACAGGAGTGGATCCAGGCTGGCAGAGGAGTGGTTCAGGGTGGCAGAGGAGTGGCTCCAGGCTGGCAGAGGAGTGGTTCAGGGTGGCAGAGGAGTGGTTCAGGGTGGCAGAGGGGTGGATCCAGGCTGGCAGAGAAGTGGATCCAGCCTGGCAGAGGAGTGGTTCAGGCTGGCACAGGAGTGGATCCAGGCTGGCAGAGGAGTGGTTCAGGGTGGCAGAGGAGTGGATCCAGGCTGGCAGAGGGATGGATCCAGGCTGGCAGAGGAGTGGATCCAGGCTGGCAGAGGGGTGGATCCAGGCTGGCACAGGAGTGGATCCAGGCTGGCACAGGAGTAGATCCAGGCTGGCACAGGAGTGGATCCAGCCTGGCAAACGCCGACTGGGGGTGAGTTTTGGCCATGTTCTGTGTCCTCAGCCCCTTTGCCCGGCGCTCTTCACCTGTAGGAATGACGGGATGGGGCTGTTGGGGACAGCCCCAGCCGCAGCCGTCCCTGGCTGTCCCCGAGTCAAAGCTGCTGCCCCACAAAGGGACACGTTCTCGAGGAGCTCCTGCCATTCCCCACCTCCTCACCCCCCGGGAAGGTGCAGATTTCGCTCCCCAGCACCATTCCCTCTCTTCCCATTATTCCATCGTTTATCCTCGTGTACTCCAATGCACCGGGGATTTCTAAATGGTGTGTAAAAGGAACATCTGCCACGGGCAGGGTTGGCACATCTGGATCCATTAATTTTTCATTATTTCCCCGTGTTGGAGGTCAGATGTTCATGATGTGGTAATGCAAGAGATTCCACTGGTGGGTTTAATGTCTCTGAAGTGGATAATTCTATTTACGAAAGTATTTCAAACCCCCAAACTCTGAGAGCTAACAGCTATAAAGCTTTTATTTTCTAATTATAGATTTTTTTAATCAAGAATGCAGAACTTATCCAAACACCGACCCATTTATGACTTACACAAGTTTGGGGAGTGGATTATTTATCTCTCTGTTGTTTCACAGGTGGCTCTACTGGGCTTTGCTCTACCACTCGTGTGCTTTTTTACCCCTTTCCTGTTGTAAGCAGGAGGAACCTCTTGTTGGCACTAAGGGTTCGGAAGCAGAATAAATAGAGGTTAAACATATTAAATATGCAAAGCTGATAGCCTAGAAGGGAACTCTTTCTTTGGCATCTGTGCCAAACCGTTGTCACTTTTTAGTGCCACCAGGGAGGTGCCCTGATCCCAGAATCCAGGGGTTCCGGGGGCTCTCCCGGCTGGGATTGTGCCGTGTGGTGACAAACCCGGCAGGCAGAGCTGTGTTTGTGTGTCCAGGGCTTTGATTTCAGCCCCCCCCCCCGCGCCCCCCGAGCCGGCTCCCCCTGGGCCGGTCCCTCCCGGAGCGCGGAGCAGAGCAAATGTCACACAGAGGTCACCCGGCAGCGCAGAGCTCTGCTGGAGCGGGCCTTGAATTTCAATGGGTTCCTCGGTGGGGAGAAAAAAAAGAATAAGGAAGAAAGGAAGAAAGTTGCTGATAATTTTCTTGGCATTTGCCGCGTGCGGAGCGGCATCGCCTCGGGCCGGGCTCGGCGCTGCGCTGGGAACAGACTCCGCACAGCTCCGCCGCTCTCCAGGCTCCTCACTTCCACCTGGAAGGAGACATCCAAGGACAGGGAAGGGACAAGGACAGGAGGGGCCCGGCTGAGCCTCTGCAGGGCGACATTTTCACTGAATTTCGGGTCGGGGAGAAGCTGCTCCCCCTGAAATCCCCGCTGTGCTCGCTCCCAGGTGCCGCCTCCTCAGCCCCTTACTTGGCCCAATCAACTCCGAATTTCAGAGGCTGAAGCAGAGATTTGTTTCCCCCCAGCTGCTAATCCAGCACTTGACATTTAACGCCAGGCTCGGTCCTGCGTTGGAAAAATGAATTTATTACGTCTCCTTGGCAGCTTCTCCCCCATCTCCTCTGCACTCCCCCCGTTCCTCCCCCTGTGCCAGATGCCAGCCTGGAGCAGCAGTGACAGCCCCTCGGGGACACGGGCAGTGACAAATGTTCCCAGGAGCAGGAATGGTGTTTTCCTGTACCCGGGCTAGAGCGGGATTATTGCCTGGCAGGAGCCGTGCCTTGCTCTGGGCCCAGGGATTTCTGTGTTCCCGGCATTTGGAATATCACGGAAATCGCTCTCCCTCGACACCCCAGCCCAGCACGGGGCAGTTCTCGGGGTGCGTCTGAGCGGCTGCCGGGGGCAGAATTTGGGAGAGGAGGGAGCAGCTGTGCAGCCAGGCAGGCTCGGGGCTCTGCGGAGGGTGGGAGCCGCAGCCACGCGGAAAATGCAGGAGCGCAGGTCTCGGCTGCCGAGCAGCAGGAGGAGGTTTGCTTATCGCAAATGTTCAGTTCGCACCCGGCTCGTGTTATTTCTGCTGGGAAATCGGAGAGGTGAGCGGCGCCGGTGTTCCCGCACGCGGCGTGATGAGACTAAACGGCACAACACCCGCCCTGCTGAATATTTAAATGGTGTCAACGACGTGGTGCTCGGGAAAGGAAAAAAACCAACCCAGAGCTGTTTTGTGTCGCTTTCCCGTGTGGCTGTAACGAGCTGGTCAGTGCAGGCACCGCAGCGATTGTCTGGTCCTTACCCCAGCCCGCGTCCATCCCCCGGAGCAGAGCTCAGCTCACGCCAGGTCCGGATTTCGCGGCCTTTCCTGCTCCTTGGCTGGGCCCTGGGGTTCTCGCCCTTCCTGTGACAGGTTAAAAGTGTCACAGCTCGAGCTGCAGCCCCCGGAGCTGAGCCGAAACCTCGTCTCTGGGTGAAGCCGCTCTCCTGTCAGGCAGGAGGGGCAGTGATTGTAATCGCTCCTGAGCGAACTCATTAAAATCAAACGCTGAGATGATCTCTGCACGTTTGGAGCCGCAGAGGAGAGCGGCAGACGGTGCCGCTGTGAAGTTGTGGCATCTGCTCAGCATTTCCTTGTTGGCTCCAGAGCTGCCGGAGGGAAACCTGTTGGACTCCTCGTGGCATCCCGGATGTGCTTCACAGCACCAGGGGCCTGGCAGATTCTGGCTCTGGGTGTGCCTGGATGTGCTCAGGGGCTCTTCCAGGGGGAGTTCGTGTCTGGGGGATCCTCTGTGGTCACCGTGCAGCCGCGGGCCGGGGTCAGCAGCCGGGGTTTGTTTGGGCAGGGATGGAGCCGTTTCCTCTGCCAGCTGTGCCCGCTCTGGGGGCACTGCCAGCCTGGGCCAGGGCAGGGAACCCCATCCCAGAGCCCAGCGTGTTCCTGGGGCTCCTTCTGCAGGGAAATAGCACGGGGTCTGCCCCACAGCCACAGCCCAGCTCTGCCCACGGGCCCAGCCAGGCTCCAACTGCACCAGGGAAGGGCTCTGAGCAGCCCGGGGTGTTTGGGGAAGGCCAGCAAGGAAATGGGAGATGCTGGGACGTGAGGACACTGCGAGATCAGGGCTGGGAATGCCTTGGGTTCAGGGATCTTGGTGTTTACACAGGAAGGTGTCAGGTTTGACACCTCAGGTGCTCGGGGCTGCATCGGTCGCAGATTTGTGTGTGTTAAATTCACCTCCGTGTCAAAACTCAGCCAAGCAGGAGAGAGGCTGGGGC
>VYZT01035373.1:33397-63424 GCA_013400735.1 Pomatostomus ruficeps
TCTCCTCTCCTCTCCTCTCCTCTCCTCTCCTCTCCTCTCCTCTCCCAGCTGTTGGGGAGAGGAAAACCTGATCATTTAAAGGTTTCTCTGCTGTTCCTTGGCCTGGAGGATGCTGAGCAGGGAAGTTCAGAAGGAACAAACGCATTTAACCCAACCTGAGCTTGGCATGGAAGGAGGGGTGGGGAGTTTGTCTTGTGCGCACCTGTGGTGTGAGGTAAAAGAACCCGAGGCTTGTTAAACCTCTGTGCTGTGAGAAATGGCCCCGCTGTTGGAAGAAAGGTGCTCGAATCACTCGTGATTTCTGCAGCTGAGCTGGGAATAGATATAATCTATTTTGAGTCCCTGTTCATGTGAATTTTCTTGATGTGGCCCCTACAGATGTGTCCAGCTGTGTAAATGTGCACAGTGGGACAGGTCAGCAACTCCTCCTGCCCCAGTTCGCAGTCACTCAGGCGGTGCAGCCTGACATTAAATGCATTTTGCCCTGTAAAAAGGGAAGAAAAATGCGCTTAATGGCTTTAAAATCTCCTCTTGGTTCATGTTTTTTTCATCCACTGCGTTCCACAGACTAAATGCAAACCACGTGAGGTTTTCAGCTCTGCAGGGCTGGGGGTTGCTCCTGGTTCATGGGCTCATCCTGCTCGGGACCGGTTCCAGTCCCCGGGCCAGAAATGCCCTTCCAGCCTGTCCCTGCTCGAGGGCAGCTCTGGGGGAAGCTCTGGGGGAAGCTCTGGCACAAATCATCCCCAAACCACAGAGGTCAGCTGGCACCGGATCAGCTCGTTCACAGAACGCTGCGGAATTAGAAATGGGCTCGGAAATTGTGTCTTGATTGAGGACTTTTGCCTCATTAATCCCGAAACACCCCTGAACGCCGTGAGAGTCCTGCAGAGGAACGAGGGGGCTGCACAGAGCCAGCCCAGGCTGAGGCTGGGGAAAAACGGGGCCGGGCTGGGCTGGGCTGGTTCCTGAAGGACTCGTCAGGAAAAGGAGTCAGGGTGTAGCTCCTTCTCCGAGGAGTTCTGGGGAAATGCACTTTTTAAAGACCAGCACCCATTTTTGGTGCCCGTCTGTGGTCCCTGCAGGCCGTGGAGCGGGGCTTTAATGAGGCTCCTGTTTGCAGAGAGCTCTGGGTGCGTTCCACGGCAGGGGAATTAAACAGAGAAATCATTAGTGAGGCTTGGAACGTGAGGAGCGAAACCGCAGCACTTTTCCCAAAGTCAAAATTTAATTGACTTTCTGCGAAGCAAAGCTGTGAAGTTCTCTCCCCACAAACGTTAAATGCAGAGGTTTCACCGCTGCTGCAGCCCCTTAAATTGGTCTGATGGTAACGAATCCTTCCAGAGCAGTTGTCGCTCCTCGGGAAGTTTGTAAATCGAGCAGGAACTTTAAGGTGCTTTTCTTTCCCTTGCATTTTAATGTTGTCGGTGTTTCCACAAGCCCAGGAGCTCTGTTCCTTGTTTCCTGCTCCGTCCCAGCTCCCCGAATCTGACAGGAGATCGTGATAATGAGCAGTAAATAATTGCTCGCCGTGGGCAAGAGTCTGAGCCGGGAAACCCAAACGATTCCAGGTAATGAGGGGGAAAATTGATCTGTACATCCATGAGCTGGGGACGAGGAAATCGAGGGTGCTGCTCCCAGAGGTGTTTGTCACCCACGGACGGGGTGACATTTCTCAGAAGGGCTCAGCTGCTAATTAGCACCTTTAAATGTCGGATTTTTTATCCCGAGACATCCCAGCAGCTCCCGGTCCCCGCAGGAGTGACAGCGGCGCTTCGGGGGTTTCTCGTGATGGGTCTGGTGGGGAAGGCTCAGATCGGTGCTGTGGGAAGGGCTGGGCTGGGGGGGAGCTGCTGCTTCACAGGGAGGTGAGGGGGGTTCAAGGTCAGTTTTTGCTCAAACAAAGGTGAGGGGGGGTTCAGGGTCAGTTTGTTCACACCCAGGTGAGGGGGGTTTGGGGTCAGTTTGCTCACAGGGAGGTGAGGGGGGGTTCAAGGTCAGTTTGTTCACAGGGAGGTGAAGGGGGGTTCAAGGTCAGTTTGTTCACAGGGAGGTGAAGGGGATTTAAGGTCAGTTTGTTCACAGGGAGGTGAAGGGGGGTTCAAGGTCAGTTTGTTCACAGGGAGGTGGGGGGGGTTTAAGGTCAGTTTGTTCACAGGGAGGTGAGGGGGGTTTAAGGTCAGTTTGTCCCAGCTGTGGCTTCAGAAAGTGCCCAGAGCTCGGGAACACGATGGGATCAAATCACGGGGAGCTGTGACTGCTCTGAGGGGAAATGTGTGGGGGGGCAGGCAGTATCTCCAGTTTTTACATTTTACTTTTTATTTCATTTTATATCACTGGTGTTGATGCAGGGCTCGAGGTTGGACGCTTGCTGTAACCTGGCAATCAGCACCGAGCACTTGGCCACCGACGTGCACCAGCTTTGATGGGAATGTTTGATTTTGCTGCAATCAAAGCTAAATCAGCTGCAAAACCTCTTTTCGGAGTGTGGTTCTGTGGCTGAGCCTGGTTCTGTGGCTAAGCCCGGTTCTGTGGCTGAGCCCGGCTCCGTGGCTGAGCCCGGTTCTGTGGCTGAGCCCGGTTCTGTGGCTGAGCCCGGCTCCGTGGCTCGGGGAGCAGAGCTTTGAGGGCACGGAGGAATTTTTTTGTGCTGTGGGAATGGCAGAGCAGCTCCCAGCCCTGCTGCTTTTCCCCACGTTCCTGGAAAGTCTTGAATAATCAAATGGGTCATTTCTGCCCGGCTGCTGTAATTTATTGTCCCACCGAATCGAGATTTTGTGAATGTTAATGAAAAAAAGACCCATCAGCCCGGCTCCTGCCATTCCGCTTTATGGCCTCATTAAATCTCGCACTCGGCTATCATGTGGTGACAGTTTCTGGAGGACAGGCCAGCGCTGCTCCCCGGCAGCCCCGCCGCGGGCTCCGGGCGCTGTCAGCGGCACGGGCCCGGGATTTACAGCCCGGAGCGCTCCCGGGAGAGCCTCCCACTCCTGACAGGATTATATAACAAGAGGAAAGGCCATTAACAAACACAAAGGAGTGAGCGGCGGGGAGAGGGCAGGTGAGCAATGGGCGGTAAATCTCCGGCTCTGGCAGCCGCGAATAAAATCTCCGTGCCGGGAAGATTTAATGAGCCGCTTACGGGGAAACGCAGCCCGAGCTGCTCCGGCGGGGCCGGCGGTGGGCGCAGCCCCCGGCTGGGGATGGTTGTGCCCCTGGAATGTCCCTGAAAGGCCCGGGATGTCCCCGAGAGCGGGCACAGCCCCCGGCTGGGGATGGTTGTGCCCCTGGAATGTCCCTGAAAGGCCCGGGATGTCCCCGAGAGCGGGCACAGCCGGCGCTGCCCTCCCCGCAGGGCTCCGGGGCTGCGCTCAACGCCAACATTTGATTTTTTCACGCTGCCACAAAGCCGGGGGTATTTTTTTTTCCTCAGGAGAATTTCTCAGCTCTCGCCCTGATTTTAGGGGCTCCTCTTCAGCGCCCTCTCCACCAATTCTGCAGGAAAATCACCCTGGGAGCAGGGGATGCGGAGCTCCGAGCCCTCCTGCACAGCCGAACCTGGCCCACCACAAGACAAAACTCAGTATTTTGGAACCCAGCTCTTCAAAGAACCTGCTCTAAAGCTGGTTTTGAACTCTGGACACATTTTTCAGAGCCTGTGATTTATTTGTGTGTTTTTCCGTAGGACTTCAGGCACGGACCATGAGTTAGGGTTTCAATCTGCGAGTGGCTGTTGGTGTTTAGTGAATTAAGGGGAAAAAAGAAGAGGAAAAAAAAAACCCCAAAACAAAATAAGGGAAAATAATCTGAAGCTAAGTATTGGAATAAAATGAGTAAAATCCAACCAATGTCTCCGAAGTAGAAGAGGAAATAAAAAAGGCACAAAGCTCCTTAGCGGAGCCCAGATTGGGATTTATTCAGTTGGGTTTAAACGAGTCCTTGGTGTTTGTAACCGGGAGTTTCTCGGCAGCGCTGCCTCCTGTCAGAGCAGAAGGGTTACAGGATTGGAGTCAGCGACCAAACGGCCCCAAAGCACAGCGGGGAATAAACACAGGCGGGGGAGGAAGCTTTCCTCTCTTCTCCCGTCCCCAGGCAGAGCCTCGCACTCTGTGAGGGCTCCACGAGAGGATCGGGCTGGGCCAGAGCCCCTGCCCTGCCCTGCCCTGCCCTGCCCTGCCCGGGGGACTTTGGGTGGCACTAAAGGGGTCTGGGACCTCTCCAAGGGCCCTGTCTGGCTGGGGAGGGCCTCAGCGCCCCCTCACCCCTGATGGGATCTGGGGTTATTCCTTCTGCAATTACATCAGTGCTTCTTTAATCCATTTGCAGGTGAATTTTGGGGACTTTGGTGCTCAAGGTCTCATCTGAGCGGTGTCAGCTCAATTTTTCCTGGTAAGTTCAGGCTTGAATTAGTCAGATGTGATGCTTAGTTAAATGCAATCTTTCAGAGTTGTTTGAAAATTGAGTCCTTTTTAGGTAATAATTCCCGAAATGCTTCAGAGTAGGTGGGGTTTGGTCCTGTCCTGGTGCTGGAAATGTCCCCTTGGGGTTTTTGTGTTTTCGGAACGGCTGAAATGGCCCAAACCAGGACCTTCCCCCCGCCTGGCAGCAGCCTCTTCTTGCAGCAGAATTTTTAAGCGGCTGCTCCTTAAATCCCAGTGCCAGGAACTCCTCACAGCGACACTTTCCCTGCAAACACAATTAACGGGGGATAATTTCACCAGGCCTGCCCAGGCTGTCAGTGCCAGCGCTGTTTGGTCTCAGTACCGTGGAGGATCAGTGCTGTGACTGTGCTGGGGGTGGCTCAGGGCTCTGTCCCACCCTCAGGCTCTGGGGTGCCCTGGGAAGGGTTTTGGGGGGCTCCCACCACTGCTCTTGGGAAGGGACTTATTAATTATTCAAATTATTAAATATTTATTTATTAAAACCAAAAAACCGCGCCCAAACCATGCAATCCGACGTTCCCAGTGCCTGGGTCCCCCCCAGCAGTGAAGGACAGCAGGGAGGATGTCAGTAAAAGACTCTTTATTCATAAATAGCTGAGATCCATAATTCCCATCTGTACATTTCTCTCCCGAGGCCGGGGCCGTGCAGGTCTGAAACGCTACAGAAAACATCCAAACCGCCCAGGTGGGCTGCTCCAGGACAACAGAACACAGCTGTTTGGCATTACCAAATATATAGATGTATATATATTTATATATGTACATGTGCTGAAAAAAAGAAGCCAGTGCAGCCTTTTCCAAGGAGTCCTTCCCAAGTATTTTCACTGTACAACATTCAGAATTTACATCGATAGAACAAGGCACAGAAAGTGTGGTATGAAGCCAAGGCCAAGCTTTTGATTCCACGTTCTGCCTCCCCTCCCCACTCCTTCAGCTTCATCCCAAAAAAGCGCTCAGAGCTCTGCCCCGAACACGCCGAGCCCGGGGCAGGGGGTGCTCGGGCAGAGGAGCCAAGAACCGACCTTTTCACAACCTATTCATGGCAAAAACAAAGGAGCAGAAGAGAAAAGAGGTCTCTCCAGAGCAATACTGGTGGGGTTTTATTCTCTTTTTAGAAATTATTTATATTTTGTGTTGGATTAGGTTGAAGTTCCTCCTCCCATTTTCACCTATGAGCTGGTCCAGCGTTGAAAATGCAATGGGAATTTTGTTATCTCTTGTCTGACACCGCTCAGAGTCTCACCAGACTGACCAGCTTCAGGTTTTAGCTCAGCCAAATCAACAGAAGGTGCACATTTATCATTTTTGTACCCATTTATCAGCCGAGATCAGAGTCACAGTGGGAAGAATTTGACTGAGAGGTGGGAGGAGGCAGCTCTGCTCCCAGGTCCTGGATTTGGTGATGTCAGTTTGCTGCTCCCAAACCTGCACCAGAATTCTGCTCCTGTGAGCCAAGGGTCCGGGTGAGCCCTGGCCAGCTCGGAGGGGCCTCAGGGAGCTCTGAGTTTGCACCGAAAGGGGAAAGGATGCAAAAATCCACAGCTTCACCTCAAAATATTCCTCTTCCTCCTGCAGCGCCCGAGCGGGGCAATCCCGGAGGAGTCGCTGGAGGAGATGCCCCGACCCCAAGGGCGACATCCCCAGTGCCAGCTGGGAACGGCGCCTGCTGGGTGTCCCACGCGGCCACACCGAGGGGACAGTCAGGTCCGGGAGGGTTTGGGAGGAACCGGCCCCGTTCCTGGGGCGTCCCTGGGCTGGCACAAAGGGGTCTGTGGGCAGTGACCGGGTGTCAGAGATGGCACAGAGGGGTCTGTGGGCAGTGACCGGGTGACAGAGATGGCACGGGCTCCGCTCAGCACCGAGGGCTCACGGGGCACACGGAGGAGACGTCTGCGACACAAACCTGGCTCTGCTGGCACAACGACAGCTCTGTGGGCACAACCCCGGCTCTGCAGGCACAACCCTGGCTCTGCTGGCACAACCACGGCTCTGTGGGCACAATCCCGGCTATGTGGGCACAATCCTGGCTCTGCAGGCACAGGCACAGCTCTGCAGGCACAACCCTGGCTCTGCTGGCACAACCACGGCTCTGTGGGCACAATCCCGGCTATGTGGGCACAATCCTGGCTCTGCAGGCACAGGCACAGCTCTGCAGGCACAACCTTGGATCTGCTGGCAGAACCCTGGCTCTGCTGGAAGCATCATGGCCCTCCTGGCACCACCACAGCTCTGCAGGCACAACCCTGGCTCTGCGGGCACAGCCCAGCCCAGGCACAGCCCAGCCCCAGCCCTCGCTGCGGGGCACAGCGGCTCCAGCTCCGGGCACCCCGTGGCACGAGNCTACCCCCCAAGCCCCCGACGAGAAACACCAGCGAGATCTGCACTACGCACCTCGACTACCGAAGGGACAGCGACGAGTGCCCGGACAGCGACGAGTGCCCGGACAGCTACTGCGGGTCGGACAGAACAGAGAACACGCACACGGACAGGTTCCGCTTCACCCAGGGCAGGGAGCAGCGGCTCCTGTGCCAAACAATGCTCTGAGTGAGTCCTCAGTCCCCGAGTGATTGATTGATTGATTGATTGATTGATTGATTTCTGTCTGTGCTGGAAACGAGGGTTTGCTACCGTTTCTGCTGGTACTGGCAATGAGAAAGGCAGGACTGGGCGTCCTGGGATGGGCCACAGCTCCCAGCACCCGGAGAGGGGCAGTTNACCCTGGCTCTGCGGGCACAGCCCAGCCCAGGCACAGCCCAGCCCCAGCCCTCGCTGCGGGGCACAGCGGCTCCAGCTCCGGGCACCCCGTGGCACGAGGAGAGGATGCTGCCCACGAGCCCCGGCTCTCCCAGGCCCTTCAGAAAGCACGAACCAAGACAACTCCACAGCTCAGTTACAGCAGCTTTTGCAACAGCTTGAAAACTACACCCCCCCTCNTACTGCGGGTCGGACAGAACAGAGAACACGCACACGGACAGGTTCCGCTTCACCCAGGGCAGGGAGCAGCGGCTCCTGTGCCAAACAATGCTCTGAGTGAGTCCTCAGTCCCCGAGTGATTGATTGATTGATTGATTGATTGATTGATTTCTGTCTGTGCTGGAAACGAGGGTTTGCTACCGTTTCTGCTGGTACTGGCAATGAGAAAGGCAGGACTGGGCGTCCTGGGATGGGCCACAGCTCCCAGCACCCGGAGAGGGGCAGTTGAAGTTCCACAGGGACTGCGGGGGTTGAGTTGCGGGATTTGCGCAGGAATCCCGTCCGTAATGTAACCAGACCTCACGGTTTGTCCAAGGAAGGACAGAACTGTGTTTCCTGTGCTGCCACAGGAGCCCCCCAGCCCCTGCTGGAGTGTCCAGGGGGAATTTCTCCAAAGCTCGTCCCAGACACGAACACCCCTGGCAAACATTCCCCAGCAGGGGTAACACGGGGAGGCTCCGGGTGAGGGACACTCTCCCGCTCCTGCTGTGTCACAAGTGAGAATTCCCCGGGGGAATCAGTCATGGAAAGGCCAGAAAGGCAGCCCTGGAGCTCATCCATGGTTGTCAAGGACTTAAAATCCAATTTCCTGTTTTCCACTCAGTTAATTACCAGCCAAGAACTAATGCAGCTCTTTGCTGCAATCTGTGTTTTATAGGCAGGAACAGCCTGGAAAGAGGAAGATTCCGATGGTGACCAGAAGGGCAGCCCAGTTCCTCCCTTGTCACCTCAGCGTGGACCTGAGCTGTGTCTTCCTTTTGTGGAAAATATTCTCTGGAATGGATCAGTTGTTGATGTTACAACACTTGCACAGCTCTGCCTTCCCCGGGGAAAGGAAGAATGGACATTCAGTGGGATGTGAATGCCCTGCAAGGTCCCTTTTTGGTGATTTATGCTGAATCAGTGTCTCTGAATGCCCGGAGATGGGGAGAGCAGCCGGAGCCAGAGATAAAAACAATAACGGGAGCAGTCCCTGCATTGTGAGGGAATTGTGTTGGTGTCTTTCCATCTCTTGCAAAAATCCCGAAGCCATTTCTGGGGGAGCGCAGGGTGGGACGAAATGGAAATGAGCTTTATGGTGCTGGCGGAGCTGGGAGTCATTTTTAAAATGCAGCCATTAGTCTGGAGTGAGTCACGGCCCAGGAATACCTGGGCAAAGTGCTCGGGAAGATGAGAACCTATTAAAGCAAATTCTGTGGTGGCATAAAATCAGAATGGCTCTGAGCACAGCCAGGGCAGCCACATGGAATCTACAGGGGGTAAAGTGACATTTCTCTTCCTTCTACTTTCTCACTCAGGAAAATCGTTTTTCAAATATCATAATTTATGCAACAGAAGAAAGGAATAAATTTTTAATTTCTGCCCTCTAATCCTTTCCCAGGTGCTCCTCTACGTCTGTGTTTTGGATCAAATCATATAAACATGTGCACACGTTTCCAAAAGGCCTTTTTATGGGGAAAGGAGAAAGGAAATAAATATTTGGGGTGTTTCAGGTTCATTTGAAGAACACAAGAGCATCAGTCAGGAGGAGGAAGAAACAGAGAGTTGTTGGTTCAGGTTCTCAGAGTGAGATCAGCAGCAAAGAACTGCCTTAGGCAACGGGGAGAAAAACCAGGGAGCGAAACCTGAAGGTGCAGCTGAGCCCTGCCCAGGCCACGAGGGAGCAGCTTCCTCTGGCTGTGTCCAGCTGGGATGTTTATTCCCTTCCAGGGCATGAACTTGGTGGGACTGTGGGTGGAACTGGGATTTCCGGGCAGGGCTGGGGTTCCTCTGAGCTGAGCTCTGGGGCATCAGCCCAGGCCAGGTTCTGCTCCCAGCAGAGCTGGGGGTTCTGCTCTGGGAGGGTTCCCGGAGCCCCAGGGGTTCCCTGAGGAAGAGCTGGAAGGGCCAAGCTCCACATGGGGCTCCTGGGGGTGCTGGGGAGCGCCACACGGGGCTGCTCGGGTGCTGGGGAGCTCCAGAGCTCCTGGGGTGCTGGGGAGTTCCACACCGATCTCAGGGTGCTGGGAAGCTCCCACGGAGCTCCTCAGGGTGCTGGGGAGCTCCAGAGCTCCTGGGGTGCTGGGGAGTTCCACACCGAGCTCCTGGGGGTGCTGGGAAGCTCCCATGGAGCTCCTCGGGGTGCTGGGAAGCTGCAGAGCTCCTGGGGGTTCTGGGGAGCTCCTGCGGGCTGGAAAAGCCGAGCAGGAGGCTGGAAAAGCCGAGCAGGAGGCTGGAACAGCCAAGCAGGAGGCTGCAGCTGTCAGGGATGCCTGGCAGCACCTGTGGGTCTGGCTGGGGCTCCCAAACCCCAACCTGCTGGAGCCCCAGAGCTGCTCTGAGACGCTGAGACCGAATTTGCTGCTGGAGACAGCCCGGGGTTGGTTTCCCCGACAACGGCAGCTCGCAGACGCCGCCGCTTCTCCCCTGGATGCTGCTCCTTGTTTTGTTTTTCCTGGTGCCTGACATTTTGTCCAACGAGGAGCAGTTTTCTGAGGAGGAGGACGGGCAGCCGCTGGAAATGCAGCTCCAGCCCAGCGAGGAGCGCGTGCTGTGACAGCAGGGACAGCTGGAGGCCGCGGTTTGTGTCTGGCCAGAGCCGCTGGCGGCCGCGGCTGCACGCAGGAGCCTCTTCTCCTGCCAGGCTGCAGGAGAAACCAGCGCTGGAAAAGTCTCCGGATTCCCAGATTCCCCAGTTTTGGGCCATTCCAGCCTGATGGGCAGGGGCAGCAGCGACGTTTGCGATGCCAGAGCAGCAGGAGCAGGGCGGGAGTTGTTGTTGCTGTGGTTGTTGCTGTGGTTGTTGCTGTGGTTGTTGCTGCTGTGGTTGTTGCTGTGGTTGTTGTTGTTGCTGTGGTTGTTGCTGCTGTGGTTGTTGCTGCTGTGGTTGTTGCTGTGGTTGTTGTTGTTGCTGTGGTTGTTGTTGCTGTGGTTGTTGCTGCTGTGGTTGTTGCTGTGGTTGTTGTTGTGGTTGTTTTTGTTGCTGTGGTTGTTGCTGTGGTTGTTGTTGCTGCGGTTGTTGTTGCTGTGGTTGTTGCTGTGGTTGTTGCTGTTGCTGTTGTTGCTGTGGTTGTTGTTGCTGTTGTTGCTGTTGTTGCTGTGGCTGTTGTTGGGGTGGTTGTTGTTGCTGTGGTTGTTGTTGCTGTGGTTGTTGTTGCTGTGGTTGTTGTGGCTGTGGTTGTTGCTGTGGTTGTTGCTGTGGTTGTTGTTGTTGCTGTTGTTGCTGTGGTTGTTGTTGCTGTTGTTGCTGTTGTTGCTGTGGCTGTTGTTGGGGTGGTTGTTGTTGCTGTGGTTGTTGTTGCTGTGGTTGTTGTTGCTGTGGTTGTTGTGGCTGTGGTTGTTGCTGTGGTTGTTGCTGTGGTTGTTGTTGTTGCTGTTGTTGCTGTGGTTGTTGTTGCTGTTGTTGCTGTTGTTGCTGTGGCTGTTGTTGGGGTGGTTGTTGTTGCTGTGGTTGTTGTTGCTGTGGTTGTTGTTGCTGTGGTTGTTGTGGCTGTGGTTGTTGCTGTGGTTGTTGCTGTGGTTGTTGTTGTTGCTGTTGTTGCTGTGGTTGTTGTTGCTGTTGTTGCTGTTGTTGCTGTGGCTGTTGTTGGGGTGGTTGTTGTTGCTGTGGTTGTTGTTGCTGTGGTTGTTGTTGCTGTGGTTGTTGTGGCTGTGGTTGTTGCTGTGGTTGTTGCTGTGGTTGTTGTTGTTGCTGTTGTTGCTGTGGTTGTTGTTGCTGTTGTTGCTGTTGTTGCCGTGGCTGTTGTTGGGGTGGTTGTTGTTGCTGTTGTTGCTGTGGTTGCTGTGGCTGTTGTTGCTGAGATTTCCACGCCGCAATCCTGGCTGCAGGGATATTTTCAGTCCAGACCTGCCCCAGGGGCTGTTGTGCTGCTCCCAGCCGAACATGAGGCTAAAAAAGCCCCCGAATCCCCATTTTCGGTTTCCTGCATTTCCATAAAGCTCCCGGAGCCTCATTTCTGTTCCTGCTGGCTCCTGGCTGTGCTTCTGGCAGCCACACAGACTCAGGAGCACCTCGGCTGCTCGGGGAGGATGTGAGTGAAAAGAATGAACAAAATAACAGTAGAATTTGGCTCAGTACCAGCTCCACCAGGCCCTCGCTCTCAGTGCCAGCTCTTTTTGGTTTGGTTGAAGTCATAAATCAGAGGTGTGTGAAATGGATAAAAAAATGAGGCGAATTCTCTGCTTAGATTCTGATTTTGGTGGTAAATGCAGTTTGTAACTAAACCAAGTGCAACACAGCCCGCTCTGGGGCCTGTGAAATTCCCAAATTGTGCAACAAAATCAAGGCCAGTTTTGGCAGTGCCGTGTGGGGTTTGTGGTTTCAGTCTGAAACCAAATCAAAACGAAGCTGTGCTGGTTGCCTTCACCTTCACTCAGCTCAGCCCCAGAGCATGAAGTAATAAAAATAAACGTCTCAACTCGCTAAAACAGGGCTGGAAATTTCCCGTGTGTTATTTGGTTATTTAAATCCACCCCCAAAGACAGTTTTTGACTAAGAAAGTTTGCAGACTCAGAAAATTAGAAAATTTTCCTCTTGCGTGTGCACAGCCCCCAGTCTCAGGGAGAAGGGGTTTGTTCTACAATTTTGGTAACAGAGCAGGCAGCAAAGCTCTGCAGCGAATGTACATTCATTAAGGGACTGACTTTTTCAAATAAATTATTTGGAATAAGCATGATACGAAATAATTATGAGATCTTCTAATTCCTCAAACATCTGAACAGGATAAGGCCAAATTTTCAGTTTTCCTGCAGCAGACATAAAGTGACAACGTGATGGGATTTTAAACCACTCTCAAAGTGAGAAACCTTTTAACCAGGATTAACCTCCAGTGGCTCTGAATATCCGACACTGTTTGTTGATTTTCACTAGATTTACATCGACATGACTGGTCCTAAACACACGGTAACATTTACCTCCTATGGCTCTGTGTCTCTCCTTCCCGCCCCGCGGCCGACAAGCGCAGGCTCCTCTGGGGCACCAAAACACGGATTTTAGGCGGAGGAGGACAGGGAGGAGCTCGTTTTCCTCATCACCAGAGGGTTTTTAGCAGGGCCTCTCCCACCGCCACTGCTGCGTGGGATGAGTTCCACCCCACAGGGCACAAACCCCGCTGTCCCCTGCCCCGGGAGCTCCGGCCAGAGCCGGGCTGGCCGCGTGTCCAGCGGGGCAGAGGGGCTACAGCCCACTCCTGCTGCCCGGGAACTCGGGCTCCTCCAGCTCGGCCTCCGCCGGGGCCTTGCAGTGTGTCCTCCCGATCTCCTCCAGCGCACAGGCCAGCGAGTCCAGGTCCCCGTCGTGCTGGTGCCGCGCTTCCCACAGGTCCAGGATGACGGCGGAGGGGCTGCTCTGGGCGGCGAAGAAGGAGAGATTCCTGCGGGGAAGGGAGGGAAGGGTGAGGAGCAGCCGGGGCTGCAGCTGGACCCTGAGCCCAGCGCCGTCCACACGTCTGGAAAACAAAAACCCTCCAGCAGGAGCTGGGGATGAGCTGAGGAGCCCCTGAGTGCAGTGATGCCTCGCGTGTCACCTGCCCAGGTGATTCCTCGCGTGTCACCTGCCCAGCTCAGCCTGGGACAGTGAATTCCTCATGTGTCACCTGCCCAGCTCAGCCCAGGACAGTGAATTCCTCACGTGTCACCTGCCCAGCTCAGCCCAGGACAGTGAATTCTTCATGTGTCACCTGCCCAGCTCTGCCTGGGACAGTGAATTCTTCATGTGTCACCTGCCCAGGTGATTCCTCGCGTGTCACCTGCCCAGCTCAGCCCGGGACACTGAATTCCTCACGTGTCACCTGCCCAGCTCAGCCCAGGACGGTGAATTCCTCACGTGTCACCGGCCCAGCTCAGCCTGGGACAGTGAATTCCTCACGTGTCACCTGCCCAGCTCAGCCCAGGACGGTGAATTCCTCACGTGTCACCTGCCCAGCTCAGCCCAGGACGGTGAATTCCTCACGTGTCACCTGCCCAGCTCAGCTCAGGACAGCGACCACGAGCCTGGGGGGTCCCCATGCCCAGCAGCTCCAGCCCCCGGGACTGAGCAAACAAATCCCTTCTGGGAAGCATCAGTGGGCAATGCAGCAAGGATTTGACAGGGAGAGGGATTCTGTAACAGCAGCTGATGCTTGTGGTTATGCAAAGATACAACAGCTTTTAATTTGGGATTTTCTATTTTGTTAATGGGCTGTTTTAGGACCCTGCAGGGGGGATTTGCACAGAATTTAGTAAAACAAAGAGTTTATCTGAACTCTTTTTCCTTTGGCTCAGATGTGCTTTATTGAGGTTCCCATGCAAAGCAGGAAGCCAATTGAAAGTTACTTTGCTTGATTTAAGTGTTCCTCTGCTCTCCTGGGAACGCATTCATGGGGTTTGTGACAATCAGAAAATATTTTTGTGAGGGAGCTGCCTCCGCCAATTTAATTTAGCCAAGCGGAAAAGGCAAAGTAAGAAGTAAATTGGTTTTTACAGCATCTTTCAGTTTTAATAATCATAATATTATTACTCCTAACAGTAGAGCATGACTGTCTCTTTTAAGTATGTCCTACCCTTATAAAAAAAAAAAAATCTTCAGAATTCATTTTGGAATAGGAAATGCACCCACAGGGGCCAAGGGGATTTGTTTGGGAGGACGTGCAGACTCCCAAGTGCTGTTTCCAGGAGGAACAAAATCCTGCAGCCTTGGACTCCTGGGGGTGGACGCAGGAATGTCCAGTCCAGGATGAGGAACTGACAGCTCCCAGCAGCTGCTGGTGAAGGAAATGAGGAGTGACCCCACTCAGCCCTCAGACCCCTTTAATCCCCCCACACCTCTGGCAGCAGCGAGTGAACAAAGCCACCCCTGCAGAGCCAACAATTCCCATTCTGGAGGCCGAGCCCCCGCCCAGGGCCCTCCTTCACCTGCTGATGCCGTTCTTCTGCGCCAGCAGCTGCCAGTCCTTGCCCTTGGCGCTGGGGGCATCGAAGGTGGCGCAGATGCGCTCCCGGATCGAGTGCGGGATCTTGAAGGCCTTGGGGCCCAGCTGCGCGGGGAAGTTGCTGTCCTCGTGCGCGAAGCAGGCGATGTTCTCCCGCTCGGCCTGCAGTGAACAGGGAAGCAAAGCAGGAAAAGGAAGAGTCAGCCCTGGGCCTGAGATTCCTCCTGTTGCTTCAACTGGCAACAGGAAATTACAGAGCTGAGAGGTCCTTTTTTGCTTTGGGAAGGAACACCTGAACATCACAAGGAATTCTGCATAGAAACCTTTAAAATGGTGTAATTTTCCTTCTATGAGTTTCCCTTTTTGGTTATTTTTGTGTGGGGTTCTCAATCTTTAATTGCTTAAGCCTGAAACACGGACACACAAATTTGCGTTGGTTTCTTTGTTTGTTTGGATTTTTTTAAACACCTGAATTCCATGAGCACCTCGGCTCTCCCCCTCTCTGGAATCCAGGTCCTTTGCAGATCTCCTTTCCCGTGGAGCCGCACCAGTCTCGCGTAACAGAGTCAAATTTCGGTGCATTACTCATTCGCGAGTGACACAGCGCCAATATCAGCCCCCAGTGATGGCGCAGCCTCTTCATCCAACATTTCTGACACATCCCCAGGGCCAGCCAGGCACAGCCCTGGGTGCTGCAGATCCAGCCCGGGCTCTGGCTGCTCCTGCTCAATATTCCGAGCAGGAGCGGCTCCTGCCCTGCACACGGGAGATAAGCCCGGCGACCGGGGTACTCGGGGCTGTGTAACGCAGAGTGGCTCCGCTGGGGAGCTGTCACTCCAACATTTATTCTGCACTCAGATCATCCTCCCTCTTCAATCACGGCTGGAGACAGGCATGAGAATGCCTTCCACGCCAGCAAATTCGTTTGGAGGCAGAACTGGAACAAGGTCTGGGGCCTTGTGTACACACAGGGCCCATAAAAACACAGCAGAGAGGGAGAAAAGGCAGCAGCAACGCGGTCTGGGGATCAGAGAGGGGCAGAGGGGTGTGTGAAACAACAATAAAGGAGCAGGAAAACACTTGGCCAGTTCTGAGGAGTTCTGATTGTGTGCTGCTCTTGCCCAGCTGCTGCACTCCCTGCACAGAGCATTTATGGGCGTAGAGCTCTAACCCAGAAGTGTTGATCTGGATTGATCAACAAAGATGCTCAATAATCTAAAAACCCAAAGCTGCTGAAGCTCTCATTGCTGTGGGCAGACCAGCAGCTCGCTCAGCTGCAGGTTTGGTTTCTTTCAGCTGTGAGCAGGGCCCAGCCCCATGAGACTCAGTTTGTACCGAGTCCCTGACCCTCAGCGCTCTGCAAAGCTTCTTGCTGGAAAACTGCAACAACCAACCCGAACAGAAAACATCCTCAGTGCTCTGGAGTGTCTGTGCCTGGATTTCTGCTGGAAATGGGATCTGCAGGGCTGTACAGATGGTTACAGCTTTGGGCAAAAGCTACAGGGGGAAAGGACAAAAATGGGGAGGGAACCAGTGCCCAGAGAGGTGGTCCCCCATCCCTGGAAGGGTGCAAGGGGCATGGAGCAACCTGGGGCAGCGGAAGGTGGCCCTGCCCATGGCAGGGGTGGCACTGGATGGGCTTCAAGGTCCCTCCAACCCAGCCCGACCCACTCTAGCCTCAACCCAGGACTCTGTTCCGTGACCCTCTCACCCTGCAGGAGCAGCGAAGGCTTTACCTCGAGGACGGAGGTCTGGATGTGCAGCACCTGCTCGTGGCCCTGCAGCTGCCGCACGCAGACCTTGCAGCACAGCTGGGCTGTGGCGGGGCTGAAGCGCTCCAGGGAGAAGGCGCCGAGCAGGGGCCGGGGGCTGCCACGCCACACACGGGAGAACGGCACCTCCTGCAGAAGGGACAGCGGGGACAGCGTCAGGGACAGTGTCAGGGACAGCAGAGACAGTGGGGACAGCGTCAGGGACAGAGAGGACAGCATCAGGGACAGAGGGGACAGTGTCAGGGACAGTGGGGACGGTGTCAGGGACACGGCTGGGGGGGAGGACAGCCCTGTTCTGCTCTGCTGGGGGGCTCAGCGGTGGCCCCTCCAGCTCCGAGAAGTGCAGAGCCCAAAAATGAGGATTCCACTGATGAACACCGAGGTGTGGCAGTGACCGAGAGCTCAGGGGAACAAGTGATGGGAAACTCTTTAAAAAGATGCTTAAAAACTCTGAAAACTTCAAAAAGATGCACTTTTCTTCCTCCTCATGGCCAGAATCAGGACTCCTCTCTGTGTCTCCCAGGAATCACCTCGTACACAGAATCCAAGTAAAGGAACTTCCCACCAAGGGCTGCCCTGGCCTTGCCACCCTTCCCTTCTCCATCCCGGCTCCCTGCCTGGCTCAAGCCCCAGGCTGGATCCCAAGCTAGGAGCAGCAGCAGTAGTGAGATGCTCGCAGTGATAAAGGAGACATTAGGAAAATGTTAGAAGTGGAGCAAGTGTAATTAGATTTTTTTCAGGGTAATCATCTCTGCTCTCACTCCGAGTGGAAGAATCGCTCAGCCGAAGGGAGCCATGTGAAACAAAGCAGAGCAGCCGCGTGTGCTGGAACCACGGGCGCGTGGGGTGTCCCAGAAACACTCCCAGCTCCACCCTGCCTGTGTAACTGAGCTCCTTGCAGGCCGAGGGACTGGAAATCACCTCACGGGTCACCCGGACAGACCTGGCTCCTCCAGGGCACCCAGGATGGGAGGAAACAGTGGCTCTGAGCACCCAGAGGTGCCCACCCAGCTCCCATCCCTATCCCTGCCTGCTGCACCCCTGCCACTCCCAGGGCATCCCCAGCTCCTTGGGAGGGGCCGGGCAGGGAGCCAAGCCCTGGGCAGCTGCTCCAGGACAAACACGAGCTCTGCAGAGTCTGGAGGAATCCCGGTGCCACCTGCCAGCAGCTGCCTTCCAGCTCCTCAGCATGATTTATTCATCTGCTGCAGCCTTGGAGCAGCAGCGTCTGAGGAGTCATCTCCATCAATCTTCCCTCCCCACGCTGCCCAGGGAGGCGCTGCTGGTGGACCAGAGCCTTTCCTGGAACGGGCTGCGCTCAGTTGTTCCTGCCAGGCAGCACCAGCAGCTGCTCGCACAGGGTGGGACGTAGGAGAGGAACCCAGGGAACACTGGAAGAAACTCCACGTGCAAAAATAGCTCCTTGTCTCTATAAAGAGGCTGGAAGCGAACCAGAGCTGTCACCAGACTTTTCACTGCGAGGGAAGCACAGAGCCAGGGGAGGATCCGCAGCTCCTCTCAGGAACAGGGATTGTGTTTCTGAGCTGCCCAAGCCACCCCAGCCACGCTCAGCTATAAAATGTAAATATTCCTTTGGGTCAGGGTCAGCCCTGGGTCAGCCCGTTCCGGCAGCAGAGGTTTCGCACGGGATTTTTCCCAGCCCAGAGTCCCTGCTCTGATCAGGCTCTGAATGGCACTTGGAGGTTGAATTCCAGCCTGTCACAGACATTTATTCTTCATGTTTGGACAAGGGATTAGGAGACAATAAATTAATCAAAGTATGGAGCTCTGTAATCTGCTGAGAGCAGAACTGCATTTGCTGTGCGCAGAGGAACCTCCGGAGGGTTGGGGTCACTCTGGGCACACAGTGACAGCTCTGCTGTCCCCTGGGGCACCCTCACCCCGCTCGGGCTGGCCTTTAAAAGGCAGAAGAATGAGGAGAACAAATAGAACACTTTAAAGCTCTTCTCCCTCAGAAGCTGAAAAGGATTCATTTCTTCAATTTCCTAAGTTCCACCCCAAATTCCCCCTCGTTGTTAACGGGAGAGGCCTGCTCTGGCTCCGGCTCTGTGTTTACAGGTTTCCGAGCCCATTACCCTCATGTTTTGGAGAATGTGGCAACACATGGAAAACAGGGCTTTTGCCAAAATACCGGAGGATGGATAATTGTCTCTCTGCCTCTGAGAAAAGGGAGATTGTGCAGTCTAATTGAGTGCTGTGTTTTAAAACCAGCCCACTCCATGTGCCAGCACACTGCTTGTGATTTCCAGTAACCAAAATCCTTGGAAATTCTTCTTTTGTTTTGATTTTTCCTTCCCAGTTTTCAACAGCCTCTCTAATTAATGGAGAACAGAAGAAACCAATTTGCTGCTCTTCAGTTCTAATTCTTGGTCTCTGCGTGCTGTGATTTGAACTCGTGGTTACATTTAAATGTCATTTTAGCCATATTTCCACAGTTCTATCAAAACTGGAATGACAGCTATTAGAAACATCTTGAGGAGTGGTTAAGTTTGAACACGAATATTTGCCTTCTGTCAGAGGCAACTGAAATGAGGGAAGGCAGGAGCGTTCCTGTCAAATGACAAATTTACAGCGCTCTGTTATAAACGAAATCTGTGTTTGTCAAAATCCAAAGGCAACATGTTTGTGTTGAACGCTCGGGGGGTTCAGAGCTCTCCAAATAAAAGGAACCTTGGTCTCACTGGGGTTCTGCCCAGCCCAGGGCAGCGGGAAGGGGTGGAACGGGTACCTGGCAGGCAGTGAAGGGTTTGATCCTCCACAGGAAGGGTGGCACGTCCAGCACCGAGATCTGCAGGCTGCAGCTGTTGCCTTTGAAATGCAGAAGTTTGGGCTCCTCCAGCAGCTGCCCTCCTTGGAGTCTCTCATCTGAAACCACTTCCTGCAAGGGAGGAGGAGGAGAGGATGTTTTCAGTACAGGAACAACCCCCAAATCCACGGGGAATCCCTCTGCCCTTTGGGGCCCTTTGAGAACCTCTGGACAAGACCCTGAGCAGTCTGAAGGGCAGGCTCTGGGCAGGGGTTTGCACTACAGCCCCCCAGAGCTCTGCTCCAAGTGAAGTTTTTATGGAATTCTGTGAATTTAAAACATAATGGCAAAAAAAATCCCCCCTGCCTGTGCTTAAACAGTGTTTATTCCTGTGCTGCTACAGCAAAAACACCAGTGAGGAAGAAAAGGTTGCAGAAGTCTTTAAAAATCAGCAGGCAAGCAGTCCTTCCAAATTACCCTACGTAATCCACATAAATTATATCAAATCTGTGTCCATCGAAGGGGTTCGGTGCCTGGCAGGACCAAAGGCATCGTTAGAGGAGCCCCTGGAATCACTGTGACCTTCTGAAAATGCAATGCTGGGGCCCTCTGGAACCGCGCTAATGGATTTCTGTTATAAACTGATTTTCACGGCATTCGGGTTGGTTTAACCCCTGCTGGCTGGGTTCATACGAAGGAAGGGGTTGGGAGACTTCAGGTTTTGATTTCCAGCCACAAAGGGAGCAGATTTTTTCCTAACTGCTCTCCAAACCCCTGGGAGATGTTGGATGTTTTTAATGTTCTGTGAGTGCTGCTCTGCCTTCAGTGGCACCCCTGGGCTGGGGCTGCTCCCACAGCAGCGTTTGGGCAAAGGGCAAAGCACAAAGCACTGGAGTCTCCTGAATTCTGAGAGCCAGGAGCTTCCCAGCCCACTCAGAGCTTCATAAAGGGCCGGGTCAGCTGCTGGGAGAGCAGGGGGAGCTTCACACAGGGAAAAAGTCAAAACCAAAGGAATTCTGTTTCTTACATAAACCCGCACTGTGCAGGATGAACTCTCAAACACGACTTGGCAAGCCCAACTCTGATGTTTTATCCAAAATCCTCCGTAATTCTCCACGTTCCCCACTAACATTTGCTTGCTTTTAAGGGCTGCACCAGTCCATAAATGCACAGTTGTCTCACTGCCTACAAACCCCCAGCTCTCACTCCAGGGAATGCAGAAACCTGGTAATTATTCTTCTGATCATTTCCTCCAGACTCATCAGGAAGACACCGGTACCCACTAATTGTCTAAGTGTTATAAAGAGGATAATTACAAAGCCATTGTGAGTCTCTAACAATCCTTTTGGTGCCTTGGCTTTTATTAGAAGCACAGAGACAGCAGCGTGCACTTCAGTCAGAGCCGTGTTCCCGTTCCTGCGCGACGGGAAAAGGAAGGGAAAATTCATCTCACAACTGTTTGCCTTTCAGCTCCCCAAGGAAAACCATTTTGTTGGAGCTTCTGAGTTTACCAAGGCTGCAAAAGCCAGCGAATGACATTGTTTTGTCCTGGAACACAGTGCAGGAAAATCACTCTCATTTCAGTCGCCACGTGGGGATTGGGCTCTGGTTTTTTTCCTAAGAGGAAATGCAGGATAATTGAATTTTTGTAAACCAGGGCTGGGTGAGTTTGGGTGGTTGAGAAGGTGGCAAAAATGACAAAAGAGTTTGGCTGCCCTACAGCTCTCAGTGTAAATCCACAGCTGCAGAGAAATTAAGGGATTTATTCCAATTGTGCAGCAGTGGCTTAAAAAATGCAATTTTCTCACTGGATTGAGGGTGGGCTTGCCCAGGGAGTGCCCCGGGACAAAGGGGTGTTGGCATTTCATGGGAAAATAAACAAAGCCCCGAGGAGCGAAGCGCAGCCTTTACCTGGAATGCACAAGGGGTGTTATCCATACAATAAACCCTCAGATTGTAATCCAGAGAATTGCAAGACAGGCAGCCAAAAACGGCGACTTTCAGCTGTCGAACGGCGCAGTCAGAGATGGGTTCCCCAATTAGGGCATAAGTTCCAAAGCTGTTTAAGAGAATGTGACAGGCATAAGGATCCAACAGGCAGTAGCAAGAAGTAGTTTCCTCTTCCACAGACATCACTTCCTGCAAAACGAAATCCAGGTTTAAAAAAAATAAAGCGACGTCGGATCAATAGGCCTCGACAATAGGAGTCCTGGCATTAATTCTGTATTTTTATTCAGCTGGAATGCGGAGTGTTGCTGGGAGCCAGGCTGCACTCGGGGGAAGGGGAGAGGGGGCTGCTTCCCTGGGTGAATATTCCCGATTTAGCCCTGAGTCAGCGGGAGGATTTATGGCCCTGCCCTGTGCAGGGCCCGGCGTGTATGTACAATAATAATGATGATGCACAGGCAATTTTAGCGCCTTTTTTTCAAGTGCTCTTGACTTCCTGGCTAATTTTTTCCCCCAGCGTCAAGTTAAAAAATGACCTTGAAGGTTAAAGTCAATAAGCAAACCCTGAGCAACAGCTGGGGTTTGACTTCCCTCAGAGCACCCAGCACAGCCACATTTGCCTTCACCAGAAACTGCCCAGCTCTGCCTCCGCTGCTCCGTCCTGCCCTGCGCCCCACCCGGAGAGAGCTGCACCCGGTGTCCTTCTGTCCCTGAGTCACTCCGTTCCTCTGTCCCCGTGTCCTTCTGTCCCTGTGTCGCTGTGTCCTTGTGTCCCTCTGTCCTTCTGTTCCTCTGTCCTTGTGTCCTTCTGTCCCTGTGTCCTTCTATTCCTCTGTCCTTCTGACCCTGTGTCCCTGTGTCCTTCTGGGGCCTGTGTCCCTCTGTCGCTTTGTGTTTCTGTCCCTCTGTATCCCCGTGTCCCTGTGTCCTTGTGTCCCTCTGTTCCTCTGTCCCTGTGACCCTCTGTCCCTGTGTCTCTGTGTCCCTCTGTCCCCGTGTCCCTCTGTTGCCATGTCCCTCTGTCCCTGTGTCCCTCTGTCTCTCTGTCCCTCTATCCCTGTGTCCTTCTGTTCCCATGTCCCTCTGTCCCTCTGTCCCCGTGTCCCTCTGTCTCTGTATCCCTCTGTCCCTGTGTCCCTCTGTCCCTGTGTCCCTCTGTCCCACTCCCCAGTGACCCGGGCTGTTCGTGGCCAGCACTGCTGGAGCTGCCCAAGGACTGGGTCAATATGCAGCCGGCACCTGCCCTGGGCCGGGGGAGGTTTAGAGCAGAGCACAAACAGGGGGCTCGGAGCAGGGGAAGGAGAGGCTGCGGTTACGGATCCATGGCTGGGGTTTGTAACCACGAAGTTTTGCCCATCTTGGCAAAGCAGCCAAGACCAATTCAGCTGCTGCCACAAAACGGGAAATCCCTGCTGTGGCTGTTCCTGCGGGATGTGCTGTGCACGTCACTGACGGGATCCCTGCCCTGCCTGCACCACCCAGGGTCGGTTCCGTTTGCGGGGGCGCAGGCGGGGGCTGCCCTTACCTCCCACTTCCCGTGCTGGGTCCTCCTCTTGAGGTGGATGTTCCAGTGCTGGGGGTCGGCGTGGGCGCAGTGCGGGATGGTCAGCACGAAGGGGCAGCTCCCGCGCAGCTCCGGGGGCCCGCAGCTCACCTCAGGCCCCAGCAGCACCTCGGGGCCCTCCGGCTCCAGGCTTGGGCAGCAAAGACAAGAGTGAGAACTTGGTGCCTTAAGATTCAGCTTTGATATTTCCCAGCTCCTGCCCTCCTTAGTGTGGAACTCCCAAATTCCACACGGGCTGGGAGCTCCTGTTCTCCCATCCTGCTCAGACACAACAAATCCTCTCCAGGCTGCACTCAAGGACACCTCGTTGGCCCAGGCCCCCAAAGATGGAAACCAACCCTCTCAAAGGGGGGACAGACTTGGGCTCAATTCCATCATCCCCTGCAATTGGCACTGGAGAATGAACCCTGAGCTGGGAATGGATCCAAACTGATCCAAGTGGAGCAAACTCGTGCCCCGGGCTCCAGCTTGGGTGTGGCCTCTCCCGGAGAGGCTCTGACTGCCCGAGGTGTCCCTGTTGAAGGCCCTGCAATAAATCCCCATTTTATTCTCTGAATCTTGTCTGGCCCCTGCTCTGGGCAGCCTCTGCTCAGGCATCAAACTCACTGAGAGCATTTCACCTCAGATCCAAGCACCCCCCTCCGCTGCCGCCGAGCAAGATAAGCTCAGCTCTGCTCGTTCCACGTGGAAGCAGCAGCTGGAGATGAAACAAACCCATTAGACCCCATCTAACTCCAATCAGTGGCCGGCCAGTTCAGGATTGCGGTATTTAAAATACATTTCAATTTGTTTAACCCAAATACGGCGCTAAAATTGCTCTGCGCCAGCCAGCCCCGCTTCGAGCACCAGCTGGTCCCGTCCCCACCGTGCTCTGCCTTCAAACGCTGCCATCAACAATATTTTCACAGGAGCGAAGATAAAACAAATTATGGTTTAAAAAACACAGGCTCATAAATTCTTCCAGATTGAGTGTGATCTCCCTGCTTTGAAAACCCATTTATATTCTGCAGGAGGAGGGAGCTCAGGGGCTGGAACAGACGCAGGGGCTCTGCGTGGATTTGGGGCCGGGCAAAGCGGATCTGGGATGGGCCCTGAGATCCCCCCAACCCAGCTGAGCTCCAGGGACTCGCCCAGGCTGAATTAAAGCTGCTTTCTCTGCCTGCTGACTCACGGAGATCAAGTGCCTGAGAAGAATCCTCTCCTCTGCTCTCCCACTCAAACAAATTTAACCCAGCCCCACAGCCACGTGTGTTCCCTTTCTCTTGGAATAAATAAATTAAACACCTGGGCAGGAGCAGTGCCAGAGCGGAGGAGGCTCACTTGGACATGGAACCAGCAACTGGAACCTTTGCCATGGTGGTTTTGTTGCTGTTTGGTTGGATTTTAATTCATTGGGGTTGTGTGATCCCCATTATTGGCATCTAAATTGCTGGGCACGCAGCTCCCTCTCCAAATTAAAGCAAACAGTGTTTCCAAGAGAAAAAATGAGAGGAAGAACCTCAACCAAGGTAAAAATTAGGGAAAGGACCTCAACCATGATAAAAAATAGGGAAAGGACCTCAACCAAGATGAAAATAAGGAGCTACAATAATAAAGCCAGGATATAAGAAGGGGGAAAAGCTCAGGCTGCCTTGGATCCCCCATGGCAGAGCCCCGAGCTCTGTGCTGACCCCCTGACGTGCAGCCCTGAGCTCAAATCCCTCGGGTTCCACAGCCAGGCTGGCTTTGCACAGCTCTGCCACCTCCCAGCTCAGCGCAGCTCTGGCTGTGGGCGCTCGGAAAATGCACTTTCAAAACACCATTCCTGCTGAAGAACGGCTCAAAATGTTCCCAGCCCTCCCTGCCGTCTGTGTGTACAAGTGTTGGTGAGAGGAGACTGCAGGGGAGAAAAAAAAAAAAAGACTCAACAGGGTAACAAAAAAAGGCCAATTTTTTTTCCTTTTTTCAAGTGTCACAATAATAAATTCTACTGAAGCCTCGGTGCTTCCGAGTGTCTGTAGCATTCTCAGGCTAAAAAAAAAAAAAAGAAATCAAAGCACCCCCAGAGCCTGAGCTGCAGCTGGTGAGTTCCTCCTGAGCAGGCAGAGGAGAAGGGAGCAGCAGGCACAGGATCTCCTTCAGCAGCATCTCCAGATTCCCTGGATTTCACAGGAGCGTCGCTCCCAGACCATTTCCGTGTCCCTCACAGGGCACAGCGGGGTCACAGCGCAGCAGGGACAGGGAGTGAGCCCTGCCTGTCCTATTCCCACCCCACTGCAGGTGACAGATCCCAGAGCTGGAGCTGTGTGTGAGCTCTCACCTGGACTCCCGCTGGGTGATGGCCAGGTAGATCTCCCAGGAGCTCTCCTCAGGAATTGCCCCGTGTGGAATCAGCAAACTGACCCCTGCAAGGAACAAAGGCAGCGCTGACCCTGGGGAGGGCACAGGGTGTGGGGAACAGGGAACACAGGGAACAGGGAACACGGGGCACAGGGAGCAGCCCTGAGGGAATGTTCCTTGGAATTCCTGCTCCTCACGGCAGCAGCGTCACCAGATGAAAGGAAAATAAATCACCGAGGGAAATAAAGCTGTTACTTTCCCATTAAAGGAAAAGACATTTCCCAAAAAGCCTCTGGGAAGCTCTTTCTTCCTCTCCTTTTTGAAATCAAAGCTGATCACTGCGGGATCCCAGGGAATCTCCTCCTGGGGAGGGCACCTGCCCCAAGCTGTGCCTGCAGGGCACTCACCCCCTGTCCCTGCACACCCCAGCTCCTGGGAGTGACCCCGTTCTCCTCTTACACCACCAGAACCAGAAGTTAACGAGGGAGTTTTGCACTGGCTGCCACTGGAATCAAACTGCTTTGTCTCACTCTTGGGAGAGCAGGAATGCATTTGGCTTTGCATCTGTCACACGATGCAGAGCCTCGGCGAGGCACTGGCTTGATCACGCTGGAATTTACAACTGCTTAGCCAAGCTGATCTTACATAAAGGCACAGGAATTACATAAACTGCAAGTGGACCAAATACATATTTTAATAATCTAATTGATGGGACTATCATTACATAAAGCAGCTAAATATACAGGATGGGGGAATTCTTAATTCGTGCCTTAACTCAGTGCCTCTGCAGTGTTCCGTCCTCAGCACAAAACCAATCTGTGGAGAAATTAAAACGTTCCACATGTTGTGCATGACAGTGCAGCCCTGGCCTGTCACGGCCATCAATCCTCTCCAAACACAGAGCACGGTTTTTATGGTAACCTTTAAAGCCCCGCTTTATGAGACATGAAGGATAAAGCTCTAAATCATCCAGTTCAACCAGAGAGCAGGAGATAATCCTGGAGCCACTGGGCAAACGAAAACAAAGCTGCATTTAAAGTGAATAAATATCACTGGCGTTTGAAGGATGATAACCCTTGGCTGGCAGTGGGGCTATCTGGCTTTTCGTGCTGCCTTTCCGGGGGAGAAAATGCCCAAGGTGAGGACTGTGATTCAGGGCGATGGGAGCACAGCCTTGAGGTACAACTGTGGGGCTGTGGCCCTGAGAGCCTTTGCTGGCTCTGATCTGCTGTTCAGCTTGTTTAGCAAATGGTTCTGCCAGTCCAAAATACACCCCACAACACCCCCAGGTCCCCCAGCTCCTCACACAGAGAGAGGGAGCGTCCAGCGCCTGGCCTGGGACGGGGCTGAGGGGGACCCCGCTGCAGGAATCCCCGGAGCTTTCTGCTCCCAGAGAGAGGAAAACGCATCGGCAGGAGGAGGCAGGAGCCTGGCGGGCAGTGGGGCTGTCCCCAGGCCTGAGTGTCCCTCTGTCCCTGGCACAGGACCCCAAGCAGCCCCAGGCAGGGCTGTGGGACCCCCAGGCAGTCCCAGGCAGGGCTGTGGGACCCCAAGCAGCCCCAGGCAGGGCTGTGGGACCCCGAGCTGCCCCAGGCAGGGCTGTGGGACCCCAAGCAGTCCCAGGCAGGGCTGTGGGACCCCGAGCTGCCCCAGGCAGGGCTGTGGGACCCCAAGCAGTCCCAGGCAGGGCTGTGGGACCCCGAGCTGCCCCAGGCAGGGCTGTGGGACCCCAAGCAGTCCCAGGCAGGGCTGTGGGACCCCGAGCTGCCCCAGGCAGGGCTGTGGGACCCCAAGCAGTCCCAGGCAGGGCTGTGGGACCCCGAGCTGCCCCAGGCAGGGCTGTGGGACCCCAAGCAGTCCCAGGCAGGGCTGTGGGACCCCGAGCTGCCCCAGGCAGGGCTGTGGGACCCCGAGCAGCCCCCAGGCAGGGCTGTGGGACCCTGAGCAGCCCCAGGCAGGGCTGTGGGACCCTGAGCTGCCCCAGGCAGGGCTGTGGGACCCCGACCAGCCCCCATGCAGGGCTGTGGGACCCCGAGCAGCCCCAGGCAGGGCTGTAGGACCCTGAGCTGCCCCAGGCAGGGATGTGGGACCCTGAGCTGCCCCAGGCAGGGATGTGGGACCCTGAGCTGCCCCAGGCAGGGATGTGGGACCCTGAGCTGCCCCAGGCAGGGATGTGGGACCCTGAGCTGCCCCAGGCAGGGATGTGGGACCCTGAGCTGCCCCAGGCAGGGATGTGGGACCCTGAGCTGCCCCAGGCAGGGATGTGGGACCCTGAGCTGCCCCAGGCAGGGATGTGGGACCCTGAGCTGCCCCAGGCAGGGATGTGGGACCCTGAGCTGCCCCAGGCAGGGATGTGGGACCCTGAGCTGCCCCAGGCAGGGATGTGGGACCCTGAGCTGCCCCAGGCAGGGATGTGGGACCCTGAGCTGCCCCAGGCAGGGATGTGGGACCCTGAGCTGCCCCAGGCAGGGATGTGGGACCCTGAGCTGCCCCAGGCAGGGATGTGGGACCCTGAGCTGCCCCAGGCAGGGATGTGGGACCCTGAGCTGCCCCAGGCAGGGATGTGGGACCCTGAGCTGCCCCAGGCAGGGATGTGGGACCCTGAGCTGCCCCAGGCAGGGATGTGGGACCCTGAGCTGCCCCAGGCAGGGCTTTGGGACCCTGAGCAGCCCCAGGCAGGGCTGTGGGACCCTGAGCTGCCCCAGGCAGGGCTGTGGGACCCCCAGGCAGCCCCAGGCAGGGCTGTGGGACCCTGAGCTGCCCCAGGCAGGGCTGTGGGACCCCGAGCAGCCCCAGGCAGGGCTGTGGGACCCGCAGCTGCAACTGCAGTCGGAACCCCTTATGTAAGGCATTGATCCCATATTGACCCCGTCCCAGGGAGCCTCTCCCTTGGATCAGGATCCAAGCAAGCCCCAGCTTTGATCAACGGGACTTTCATGCTGAAGACATCAAGAGCGGCAGTAATTTGAAGCAGTTCACACAGGCAGAATGCCTCCCCACTCCTCAGCCCAGGCTTCCCTCTGATCACTCGTGTCCTGTGTGGGCAACGTGCCCTACTTCCCAACATTTGCATTAACAGGGCCCCTACTTTTTCTTTCCTGGCCTTTTTTTTAAATTTAGTTATCAAACACTACACCAGGCAGCCTAATCTGAAATTCTTTTGCGTGCTTTCAATGCGAAAGGATCCACCCACCTGTGTTTGGAACCACCAGGCGGCCCCCCAGGTGCCCGAAGAGGGCGGTGGCCCTGAGCTCGCTGCTGCTGGTGATGGAGGCCAGGTTGGGGATGTACATGGCCTTGTTCCGGGCCTGCAGCGTCCCGAAGGCCCGGTGGTTGCCGTGCGGGAAGGTGCCGGGGTGCGCCTTGCCGTGGAACTCGGCCCTCTCGGTGACCCCCAGGGACACCATGAAGGAGCTCTGCACCTTGACCTTGATGTCGGCCAGGGGGTTGAACAGGGACGACTCCGTCATCAGCTCCTTGTCCAGCGGGTCCTGCAGGCAGATGGGGCCGCTGTAGGTCCTGCTGACGGTCAGCTCGGGCTGCAGCGCCGAGTTCAGGAGCAGCGAGTTACCTGCGGGGACAGGGGGGTCAGGGGTGGAGGGGACACCTCAGGAGTCCCTTCCCCAGCCCTCCCCGCTCCCCTGGGACTCGCTCTGCCTTCCTGGAGCCCGCAGAGCTCCCAGTCACACCAGGGCCACAAAGATCTGACACACTCCGTGTTCGCCTCACTTCAGGCAGCTCCAGGGTGCAGGAACCCAGGGAGGAGCCTCCTTTGGTTTGGAGTTAACTTGGTGTGTTTGTCCTTTTTTCTCTCTTACTGTTTTCTGTCCTTACATTAAACCCCACTGGGTGAAAACTTCTTCCTGCAGACCTTTTACACCAACCCACAACTTCATGCCTGAGGGGAGCTGGGCTGAAAGGGAGGTGGGACGAGAGTAATACAGGGAAAGACACTACAGTTACTCATTCAGAGGCATTTTACCTCAAAAAACACTCTGGAAAATGAGCAGGAGTGGCTGGACTTGGGGCCTGGATCCTTTGGCTGTCTGGTTTTGTGGTGGGGTCTCTTTGGTTGTTTAGTTGGGGATTTTCAGAGCATCCACAACGAAAGGTTTTTGAGCATTAAGTCAAGCAAACAATTCCCCAGACTCAAAACAAGATTCCGACTGAACCACAAAGGAAAAGGCTCCAGTTTGAGACAGCCATTGAGATTTCCACAGCCCTAATTAGAGGTTTGGATTTAGAAATGGATGAATGAACCTCCTTCACACGTCCTTGCGTGCCAAGCCCTTTTCCCCATTTCTTGCAAGTCATGCCTGGTGAGGAACGTCTCCAGGAAATAAAGAAACTGTAAAAACAACACCACAAACCCCCCAAACAAACTCTGCAGCATATTTCCCTTTTCTGAAGAGGGAACAGACACATGGGGACACTTTCACACCCCACCCACGCTCCCACCCACCCGCAATCAGGCAGGTCTGAGGTAGAACGGCAGTGCAGAATCAAAGAACTGTTCTGCTTTCATCCCCACTCCTCTCCCTCCCCACCTTCCTGTTCAAAGGAAATAACATTCCTGAAAACCTGAGCGCTGCTTTTAGTAAATGTTTTGTCCGTATTTTATGGCACTGGTGGTTTTTTTCCCTAGAGTTTTAGGGGTCTTTTTGAACCAACCCAGTTTCACACAAATTAATTTCCCGCAGACCCCCAGTGTTGGTGTGGTACCACAGGTTACAGCACACCTCCTGCTGGGGGTCTCAGGGTATCGGTACAGGAGTTTTTACTGTTATTGGAGGGAAGGCAAGGTCTGTGACTGAGGGCAGAGGGAAGCACAGCTGTGCTGCCTGGGCTTGCTCTGATTTGGCTGCTTTGCTTCAGTCTGAGCTTCTCCCAAGCCCGGGTAGAAGGTGGGACAGCGTTTCTGAAGCACCCGGCGCGTGGCCAGGAAGGATCCTGAGTCTGTGGGACAGTGCAGAGCCAATCCCTGTCCCTGTCCCTGTCCTGGCCGCCCCAGGACCCCCTCCCCAAACCCCGGCGCGCCCGGGCGGCGGGAGCTCTGCAGAGAAGAGAAGGAAATCGCCGCACTAACCTTGTCTGACTGTTTTAAAATTAAAAGTCTGGAAGCCTCCCGTGAGTGCAGAGGAATCAATGACATCCACGCCGTACTCACTCTGACTGCGCCGGTACAGCGTCACCCCGAGCGCCAGCACGGCCACCGCCAGCACCGCCGCCGCCAGCCCCGAGTACAGCGCGATGTCCCCGCCGCGCTCCACATCTGCGGGGACAAGAACAGCGCTCAGGGCAGCCGGGGACATGGGGGGACACGGGGGAATATGGTGGGACACGGGGGGACATGGGG
>VYZT01035382.1:0-18674 GCA_013400735.1 Pomatostomus ruficeps
ACAATGGCAAATAATTAGACATCTTCCCTAGGATCATACCTACCAAATTTATATCAAATGTCAATATTGATATAAAAATCAAATACCAAATCAATTAAGCACAGTAGAACCTTCCAGTCACTAACTGAAGACCAGTAACCTCATGCATCTCCAGAAATTTGTGTGGAAAGAGGACAACAGGAGGAGGAAGAAAGAAAAACATTCTTTGTAAAATAAAATACAGACATTCCCATAATTAAAAGAGGACTACAACCTGAATATCAAATCACAGACATTAAGGCCGAGATGAACACACTTATAAAGAAAATAATAAGCAAAAAACATGTAATTTCCTCCAAGTATTTTTGGCACATATCTTCCTTACATTAAAGCCCAGAGGATTTGATGGAGAATTTTTGTGGCAATGCTTGCAAAGCATGTGTCACAGTACAGAAGGGAGGATTTTCCCATTGCATTCTCTGCCGCTCTGCTGTTGAGCACCAAAGAGGCACATTTTTTTTCCTAAATGTGTTCTTGGTTTGTTGGTTTTGGTGATGGTAGTGCTGCAGGAGCAGTGCCTTTTCCAGATGGCATTCTGAAGGCACCTTCTCTCCTGGCTGAGCCATCAAAGGTCCCTCAGGAGACTGGAATTGTCACAACGAACTGGAAGGAGCATTTGTCTTACCCAGATACGCATATCTGTCAGTCACCTCCATGGACTGCTTAGGAAGGGTACAGCAGTAATCTGCATCTGCCAACTGCCCGGCTTTTTTCACGTTTTCTCCTAACTTCTCTTTGAAAATTGCCATAGAAGGAGGCTTCCTGTCTTCTTCAGATTCGTCTGTATCTTTATAATATTTACTTTTATCTTTTGGCAAGGAGTTTCACAGGCCATGAACCTATTCTTTGGGAAAGTACTTTCCTTATTTCTTTGTGCTCATCAGTTCATCACTCATGTGAGACCAGATGCTGAACTAGGGGAAGGCAGTTTAAAGCTTGTCCAAACTAAAACCTTCTTTTAAAACTCAGCCTTTCAGGTCTTGTCAGCAGCTCCAGGCATCACCAAAGCATATTGAAAAGCAATTTGTGACATCTGCGTTCTGCAATTTAAGTCAGGGTCTTGCCACCAACTGCTTAAACTGGAAGAGCATTAAAAGGTTAAAAGGACAGCTGCACAGAGCAAGCCCTCCCCAGGGATCCAATATTAGTTGGTCTCATGGTCCTGGAGGAAGAGAGAGGTTAAGAAACAATTGCAGACATACCACTGAGCATGGCTGAAAAAGTCACTCTCCCACTGTGATTTTAACCAGGTGAGGAAGAAGCTGAATCTTGAGAAAGAGCACTTCATTTTAGCTGAGCATTTTCACCTTTCCTGAGCAACTTAATTGACTTCCTGTGTAAATGAGCACATGTTGAGGACAGTGCAAGCTCATGAAGGGGGGAACTGATAGCCAAGCACAGAGAGCTCCCATCTCTTTGCAGGAAAACATCCAGGATTTGGCCCCAATGCAGAAAATAAGAATCAGGAAGCACAGCACCTGAGCAATGGTGGGGAGGAGCTCTCTTTCCATTCCCCTTCCTTCCTTTTGCACCAGGCGTTCTTCCCTTGATCCCCACATGCAGCCCTTTGGATGTGTGGCTAGGCCTACAGCTCCTGCCAGCAGCCCTGTTCTCCTGAGTGACACAAGCTGCATGGAGCTGGGCGCCTCTCTTCAAGACCCCCATCTTGGCCTACACCAGTTCTCCATCCCATTCCTCCCATCCACCCTGGCATCAGCCTGATCACTGACAACCTACCTTAGCAGCATTCCCTCCCTGCTGTGGAGTGGGGCATGGGGAAAGCTGGGACCCTTTCCCTGCTGTGATGTATCTGGCAGGGAGAAGGAACTGTTACCTGATAGTGAGGTGGTGATGGGAAGCTTCATGGCTTTGATTCCCTACACAGTGACAAGTGAAATCAGGCACAGGTGATTTTATTCTTTTCCTGTTCCTTTTGTGCTGCCTCTGATAAGCAGTTTAACGAGCTTAACTAAGTTTTAAAGTGGATTTTGCAGACTATGTTATGATCTTAATGTATAGCATTTAACAAAACTGTTAGTTTAAATTCTGTTGGTATAATTCTGAACCAAAATGTTCTCCATTGTTTGAAATCAAACTCAGCTCTTTTCTCTGGCACATAGAAACTAGAAAAGAAGGCAAGAAAACAAGTCTGTCTTAACTGTCCAAGCTAAAAAAAGCACTCTCAACACTCATAAAATAAAATAGAGTAATTGAATCATTCAGAAGGAAAAAGATTTGATTTTAAAAGCTTGTCTGTGACAGTTTGATCCCTACTGTGTTACATGCAACTGTGTTACATACACAGGTTGCATATAACCACATGGCAATAAACAGAAAACAAATTAAAAGAGACCTGGCATGGGCTTGGAGTTTTCCTTCTGAGAGGTGAATTTTTATTCCCGCTGCAAAACCTGATTTCATGCTGTGTGTGTTAAAATCATCACTTCTTACTAGCAGGTACAGCGTAAAGATAAAACAGAAGAGCACAGGGTAATGTTAAAAAAAGAAACATTGCTTGTTTCCCAACTGCCCGCAGAGACCAGCAAGAAGATCCCTGCACAAGAGCCAGCATGGTGTGCAGCACTGCTTCAGATTTCTGCTCTTTCCCAATAAAATTTGTTCCACATGCTGTTTATCCACTGATTCTTCCAAATGACGTCTTGGCTAGAAGGCAGGTGATGACAGGTCATGGAAAAAACCAGAAGAATTTTGCAGTTTGCCTTGGCTGTGCCGAATATGCCCTCATGCTTGGAACAAATCAAATACTTTGTGGCATTAACAAAGTGTGGCAAGTCCAGTGAGCCTTCCTTCCCTGGCAGAGGCTGGAAAGATGCACCTGTGCTATAAACAACAGTGAGTTATGGGATGACTTTCCTGCATCAACACTCACAGTAGAGAAAACAAGGTATGGGGTGGCATGCATGAGCAGATGCATGAGTGTGCTTTGCTCTGGATGGGTGGCAGGGGACAGGGAGACTGTTTTTCACAACCAGTATGTGTCACACCTTCCTTTACTGCCTCCCTGGGAGCTGCCCTTGAGCAACAATCATCCACAAATTCCTTGTCCTACAAGCCACTAAGGTGTCACTTGGTCAAGGTACACTGGGAAGCAGCTTGTGCAGTTGATGAGTATGGCACAGCTTACCTATTTCATTGTGCCAAATCTTCGCAGTCAGTAAAAGTAATACCACCAAGAAAATGCATAAATTTTAGCTCATGCTGCACAAACCTAATCTTTAATAAATAGACATGAAAAAAAACTCTTTCTTTGCAAGTTGTCCTTACTCTGCAGCATGCAAAGGGAAGGAACCATGTACCTCTGGCTTCACTGGCTCCCTTGGAGAGTGAAAGTTATGTGGTTCCTTGGTAATAACTTTTCTGCTTCTCCAGGTATCATTGGGGAAAGCCCAAGACTTCATATTTGGGATCTGAGCAGTGGAAGTGAAAGGCTAAGAAAATGGGGAGAAATATGACATCTGGAGTCTGTGTTCCTCCAGTGCCCATGTCTCATCCTGGCAGGCACATATCCAGACAGGGCAGTACAAGCAACAGGACTGAGCCTGAGCATGGGCTCAGTGGCAGCTGAATAAATGTGCACAGATTTGCATCAATACATTATTTTTGCTGCTGGACCCCACTGAATTTATTTGACCTGGAAGTCAGTGATCATCTCCCCAGCTGGGAAGAGAACAGCAGCACCTGTATAAAAATCCAGCTACAATGGCCAAGAGAAAGAGAGGAATCTGTGGAGGTATATTTACATGTCTGTGTCTAAAGAGCAAGTCTACAAAATCACTGGATTGTTACACCAGTATGATATGTCTCTGTAGCTAAAAGTGAATGGAGACAGAGGTGGGAAAATGCCTGTTGTGCCATGCAGTTCATCTAATTTCTCTCTTTGACAATGCATGCCCATTTTCTGCAACAGTTTTTGGCTAGTTTTTCAATGTCCCAAGAAATGAAACTTCTTATGATAAGTTACTTCAGAGGCCACATTGAAATTGCTCATGGGTGTTTGGGTTTTTTATATTTTTAATTTCAGTCAAAATTTTAAACTTCTTAATTTCACTTCAGTACTAATAGATGCATTATTCTGAATCTCAATGTTTGAATCTCTCAAAAATCTACAGATAACCAGACTTTTATCAATATGGTTCTTTGAATTAGTCTTTCATTTATAGAATTATTCTGTCCTGCCTGAATGCTACCAGTTTTTCCTGGTAGAACAATGCAAGGTTCCTTAAACCCCAGCCATCAGCTGCTCTGTGATTTTGTTTGCCATGGCAAGTCAGTGCCTGACTGCCTCTTGGCTGGTTAAAGTGTCTAGAAGAGCTAATATTTCATTGGAGTTCATCAGGATCTACTTTTAGGGAAAATTAATATAATCCAGCACTACAAAATATTAGAATATGGCCATTTATTCATATGAATATTCCACTCAAATATATACTCTTGCCCAGCTATTTGACATGCACATTTTCCTCCTGACTCAAAAGCTGTGAGTACACTGGAGGTCCAAATACATGAGCTACCCCAATGCCATATTTTTGTTACCTGTTGCACAGGCCTAACTTCCAGTCTTTCTTTTTCAGCTTATTTCCCACTGGTAAGACTTACCAGTGCACTGAAATCCAAAAGCAGTCATTCAGAATCCAGCTGTGTCACTTTTTTGGGAATAATTATTTAAAGAATTGTTTCTAACCTAAAATCTGCTAAAACTTCTGCCTTCTCCAAGATTGTCTCTTTATCAGGTTGTGATTGGCAGTTTGGAGTTGGCATATCAGTAATTCCTTGCATATGCCAGCATTAAAGGGAAGCACTTGCTCTTGTCTCCAAATAAGAGACATTTTCCATATGTGCACTCTCCACTCTGTCCTGCCTATTGACTGTACATTAAGATATTATGCAGGAAAGGTTGCAACATTTCGTAGCGTGTGTCTGTGCAAGTGAGAAGCATGTCTCTCACCTGCTTCTTGGCTTTGGGATATTATTTCTCCTAACTCTCTTACTGCCTGGCTGGCTTGTGGTGCTGCAGGTTTCAAGTGGATAAGCAGGGTAGCAAAGCAGGGCTTCCCCTGCTTGGGGTGGCAACATACATGAAAGCCTGTGGTCCTTTCTGTGACACCGTGTTCATGGGAAGGGCATGCCCTGCAGAGGCAGTAGCCAGCCCCCTTCAAAACAAAGCTACCAAACCACTTCCAAAGGAGCCTCACAATTATTTGCATGGAAAGAAAGCTTATGATTTCTTTCCTCATTCCAAATTCAGAGAGCTGGTCTGAAATAGAGACCATGTTCTTTTAAATAACATAAGCATTGCTGGAGCAGGATTGCATCTGTTACAGATAAAAGTGCTCTATTTATGCCATATTGGAATCCATTCACTGGTTTATGGTCCTCGTGTCCTTCAAGGAGTGTTGGAAACCCACATGGCGCTCCCAAGTGCTACATTTTGCATTCATATCTCCAATTCTGTTGACAGATGTGTACAATCACACTCAGCAGTCAGACAACTCCCTCTTGACTCTGTATCAGAGGAAGAGCAAGAGGGTAAATTATTTCAGCTGAGGTCAGCATTAACTTTAGCTCAAAATAACTCCCCCTAGACACCTGTTTCAGACAGAAGCATGTGAATAGGAGGTGATCTTCGGTGAATTTCAGCCACTTTCCTATTTCACATTCTGCTTGGGGGCTCTGCCATCACACATGTAGACAGCACACATGCAGTCAATTAAACCAAAAAATCTGCAATCAACCTGGTAACTGAGAAAAAAAATTACTCTCGCTCTTCAAGTGGAATGTAATGGGTTAGTAAACATATATTTCCCATTTTATGTATAAGCATTGAATATGTAAATACAGCATATTTCTGGATGCTTCAGGGTAAAGATGATAAATTTACTAAGGACAATCCTTTAAAAAAAGAGGCTGATTAATGCATTAATGTTAAATTAAACAAAAGTTTCTGAGAAGATACCATTTAAACAATAGTTTTCAGTTTGGCGTAATTTCAATTGCTAAGAGTATCAGTTTCCTTGTTCTTAGCCTTTCCATATAAAAAAATAGCTTCTTCTCTCATTCCTTATAATGGGCCATTCCTAATAAAGCTGAGTAGTTCCAAAGAAATGCAATGAATCACTGAGCCTCATTCCTTGCCTTGTGATCAGAGGTCCACCCATCCTCCAGGGTAGGGACTTTTTTTGACTGTGTTCCACCCAATCTCAGATTGAAGGGGTCCTGGTCTCACTGTATCCTGCTGAAAATGTCAGGGAACATGGGGAAACAGAATCGTGTTTTTGTCAGTCTCAGTTATCAATATTGGTGTGTACTGGCTAGTGTCTCCAAAGTCCTTCACAACTGCACCTCAGATAGTCACCTGGGGTTTAAGCACAGATTCCCAGAAGAGTTTGGGAAGAGAAAACAGGTCTTTGCTCTTGAAACCATCATTGTTCTTGAAATAACCCTTCGTGACGTAAATCTGTTCTCTTTCACATCCACTTAAACTAGAGTTTAAACTCCCAAGAACTCGGAGATTTTCCCTGAGCAACCACAAAGCTTCTTATAGCTGGAGGTCAAAGCTGAGGGTAGGTACCATCATATTAACCTCAGGCAGCTTTGATATTTTTGTTGGCTGTCCTCAAAAAATAATGGTATTAGCAGGTCTGACTTAAAATATAAAGAGATGTAGCTCCCTCACAGCAGGTGAGCCAACTGTGCAATTGGACATTAATGCTGATAACAAGGCCTCCTTCCAATTAGGAAGCAATAAAACAAACTACATCAGCAAAAATTCCTGCAAGCATATTCCTTAAGGCTTCTTTGTGCTCTCACAAAACACAAACATTTTTACCATGCAATACCCCCAGATTCACCAGCTGCTCACAGACATACTTAAAGCACTGTTGCTTTGTGAAACTGCACAGAAAAGATTGCTTGGTGCTGCTGCTGGGGGTCAGGGCTCGAGGGACACCTTTACACAGGAGAGGCAGAGATGGACGTGCACAGACAGATGTGCACAGACACAGACCTGCAACGTCTTTGTGCAAGGGGAGTTTGCTAAGGTAAGCTGAAACCTCTGTGTATACATTTTCATTTTCAGAAAGCTGCTTGAATGGAATATACTTGAAAAACAAATGTGTTTTGAGAGCAGTCACAGCAAATATAAAACGGGGGTTACACAAGGGCCTGAGATTACACCCCCAGAAACACCCTGCCCTCTGTTGCCTCTGTCTGAACTTGGAGGGATGGCTCCTAATGCTGCAGAAAGACAGGAGTGCTCCCAGAGATATACAGAAGACAAATTGTGCAGTTCATTTTTCATCCATGTCTACACAGTTCCCCAGCACAGGCAATTACTTTGTTTGACATCTCAGCCATTTCTTACACTGTCAGACCTGCTTGGCCCCCAAGTGAGCCTCCCTGGTGATGGTGAATCCTGTGGGCCTGTTAGCATAGAAACACATAATCACTGGATGATTATATGCAGGTGCTTTTATTAGAAGAGCTCTGGGAGCCAGGGGTACAGACCCAAATCTGACTCCGGCATGAATTTGAGATGGACACATTTTATACCCTTCCTTTACATAACTGTTGTATAATCATATGTTAATCATTAACTTGATATTGTTCTATTGAAGACCCCCTTCTCATGATTGTTTTCACCCAAGCATGGCTTTAAGCCCCCTCGTTCCTACAGCGTTTCTGATCTAATCTACATGTGGGTACATGGGTAGGGGTTCACATGGTTTAGCAAAAACAATACATAATGTTTACTAAGCAATCGCAGGTACAGATTCATATGATTCACATCTCCTGTTCCCAAGGCCTACTTTAGCTACCACAATTCCCAAGGCCTACTTTAGCTACTATGATTTTAGAAACATTTTAACCCTATGATATCAGACCTGTGATCTCCATCTTCCCCAAGGTCCAAGTCACAAGTTGTTGGCAGCATGTCTGTGCACGGCACATGCACCACACTTGGATTTTAATATTGCTCTGGATCATTGAGGAAAGAATGAAGGGAACTGAGGAAGAATTAAGATCGTGAATTACTGGACTCTTGATGAAACAGTCAATGACTGTATTTGAGGCTTGTTTCTGACTTCCGGAAGGTCACTTGTGTTTGGCATTGAGAACTCTTGGAAGAATTACTGAGAAAAAGTTTATTGAGGCAATCTGGGGTTCAGGGAATAAAACACATCATCAAACAAAGGTAAAAAAAAAAGACAAAAGAGAAGAGCTTATAAGATGGCACAAAACTTGATGTCAGTGTTGCTAACACTGGAAAAAAATATATTTTTTTTTTTCTTTTTTTATATAATGTGCAGGTATTTCTACTTTTTCCATATTGCTGGATGGCATGATTTCACCACTTGCCTGGATGCAAAAGGCACTGCTAGAAGATGAGCAGCCCTTTCTGGGGCCAAGGGCACCTGGCAGGGCTAGGGTGGGAGTGAGAGAGGGTCCACAGCACAGCAACCTGACAAAACAATCTCCCACTCCCTTGATACAGTTGACCTAGATACTTCCAGACCAGAGATTTATTGGTGACCTAGGAAGAAGCAGTTTTCCTGGCAAAGGGTAGCAGCACTGCTTCTGGGAGACTGGAGTTCAGTAGCAGTGAATGGAGTTGGCCAAAAGCGGCTTTTAACAGCCACTTTGGCTGTGATCTTGACAGACATTTCTGTCAAATTGGCCTGAATCATCTCCAGCACAGCTCTGTCTAGGCAAGAGACATAAGATTTATAACAATCTCTTGGAACAGTTTTATAAATGTTTTGTAAATTACTTCTTTGATTTGCTCATAACCTTCTTCAGCAGAGATATTGAGCATCACTGAAGTGATGTAGCTGTCTGTGGACTGGGTAAGTATGAGCTAATCTTTCTGGTGACAGCAGCCCTTCCTTCAGTTCACGGTAGGAATGGCCCCTCAATTACAGTTACAATTCATTATGTTGAAAGGGGAAAGCTCAGCATGCCTATGTCTATGCCAAAAGCCTGCATAGGATGCCTGGACATAGCCCAGGTGAGGAAAGGAAAACTATGGTTGGTCTGGCTAAGAGACTCAACCAAGTCCCCAAAATTAGTGGCAAACCAGATGGCACAATAAGGTAGTTCAGGACAGATACTCCTATTCAGGTATGTATGAGGTTTAGATACCTCTGCCCTTTTCAAAGACTGTCTCACAATATTAAAGAAGGATGGATTGAGTGGGAACTGTTCCATATCAGCAAGATCTGCCCTTACACAGTCAGTGTGGTCACATTTTTCTCTCAAAGTAACAGGTTCATAACTTTAACAGTGAAACAGAAAGCATGCGATTTTCTGCAAGGACTTTGCCCTCCTGGAGGAAGACACACTGGTAATTGTGGAGCCCTTAGATGTTCCAGATTTTTCAGGGATGGGCTGAAGTTCTTTTCAAACGTGGCAATATAGAGGCCTTCAAAGTTGTTACACAGCTGGTAAGAATTGTTTTAATGGTTCCTGAGAAGTTCCAAAAGCTACTGAAAAGGTAATAATTTGAAAACAGAAAAGGTAGTAGGTTGTGTGAGGTGGTGGAAGGCTGAGAAGAAGCGTTATGTTAAAGAAAAGATGGAAGGCAATCAGATATATGTCAGAGGTGTGAGGTGTGACTGCTGAAAACCACACTGGTCTTCACAGGTTTTATGCAAATGGGCTGCTGTGTAAAGTGAACTGCTAGAGATATTTCTAAGGACACAAAGTCAAGAGCAAAGTTAAGAAGAAAGAAATAGGTTGTTTGATCTTCACTAAATGCTAGGAACAAGAGCAATCACTATATAGAAGCAGCAACAGCACATCGAAAGACATGGAAACAAAAGGGTGCACATCCAAAGCACATCCAAGAAGTGTTAGCCTGCTGCAAGAGAGAATAATCAAAATCTATAAAAGACTTTATTGAATAGGATGAAACAGATGCACCATCAGGAGTTAATAATAAAGGATTGTTGCAAACACTTTTCATATTGTTGGGGATCTCCACAATTTCTTTTGATTGGAAAAGAGCTTTTTGGTGGAACAGTCCAGAATCTTTCTGTTGAAAAACATTCAGTCATAAAAACATTTTATTAACAAAAGCGTTTAGATATATGCATGTGCATGCCTCTGAATATTTGGACCGACATGGATGAAATTCTCCAGGAAATAAATCATAGGTTTTGAACTGATCTACTTTTCAACACCAGAGCTCCTTTTACAGAATTTTATTGCTTTTCAAGGATTCCTCCCGTGCAAGCAGATGAATTGTAACAGTTCTGCACTTTTGAATGTGTCTTCTCATATGCTATAAGAATTGCTTATGTCCAATTGAAGATTTTTTTATGATTCTTTTTTGCTTTTATTGATAATATTAAAAGTAAAGTATATAATAGTTAAAAATTGACTGTTTTGATTCTCACACTGATCTTTGTTGCTGGGAGCTGCCAGAGATATGTTTGTTATGAAAGAGAAGAGGAAATACCTTGTGTATAGCCTTTGGAAATTTTCAAAGATATTCATACACCTATTCCTAATTGCACATGGTGCAGCCATGCAATGGGAATGTGAATCCTCTCCTTTTGCACCTGAGATGACTGAAACAGATCAGTAAGAGTCTTGCTATAACCATGGAAGTACTAGAACATGAGTAAGACAGGGCATTTTTTTAGGGTTGCGGTGTGTTCTGGCCAGTTTCGGTTTACCTCATGGCCAGGCTCTGCTATCTCTCCCCTAACCCCTTCGGTATCCTGTTCCCCCCCCAAAGGGCTCTGTATTTCACAATCCTATACAAGGCCCGCCAAATTCAAACCCAGCACTCCTACCTTATAGGATGTTTGTACCCCCCCTTCCCCCTCATGTTAGTATTTATGTAACTGTAACACGCTGTGCCAGGGCTTCCCTAGCACGACCCTGGTGCTGAATAAACCATCTGGGAAAGCCCCTCCGCTTGTCTCTCCTTCTTCAGTGCGCCTGTACCATCGGTGGGTTGGGTGAAACCTTGCTGGAGCTTTGCCAGCCCTCCTGCGCCTTCAGAGCAGCCGGCCAGCCCCTGGAACCGCGAGTGAATGCCCAGTGCCTCAGCCGAAGGCATTGCGGCAGTTTAGGGGTGCCTTCACAAATAAGCAGCTGTGTTTTGTGTGCTCATGTCTTCTCCTTGCACAGCAAAGACACATTTAGGAGTGGTGGGAGTTGGGTAGCCTGCAACTATCTGTAATTCTGAGACTTTGCCCCACAGACTGCCTTTTATTAGACTAAATGGTGTGGCTGGGAAAGATTATACAAGATTTTCCAGCACACAGCACCTTTGCTAGATCTGAAACGTAGAAGCTAACTAAAGCTAACAGCAACCCAAAACCAGTTGCTCAGAATTTGGTCCCTCCATGCACGAGCTCCCTCATCATGACATTGTTTTCAGTCATTCCCTCTAGCTGAAGTCGGAAAGTATAATACTGAAGCCTGAAAAATTTGACTGAAGGAAACGGCTTGAGGGAGGCATCTGGGAGAGGACAAGAGCAATAAACAGACCAAATTCACTGCTCTGGGAAGCGGGCAAAACTTAATTGCTGCTGACAGTGAGCTCAGTTATGGGTACAACCCTGGGAAAGAGACACAAAAACCAAAGTGTATAACTTAGGCAGGCATTGCACATCATTCACTCTATTTATATGTGTTTTAAATGGGACATCCCTGTGGCAAATAAAATAATTCTACAGCGTCTGTCACTGTGGGGTTGTTTTCTTGGGATGCTTCCCTTGATTAACAACAGGGCCAGGATGCCTCAGCAGCCCACTGCTTTACTTTCGTAAAAGCAAATCCCCAGACTCTCCTAGAATTCTCAAGCCTTCCTCTTTCTTAACGGGTTCTTGGCCCTGTCGTTTCCCCCACACTTCCCCAATTAAAATGTTCCAGCCCTGGGTGTGGGAAGCCGTGCACAGCTGTGTGCCCAGCTTTCCAGCCTGCCACTGTGATGGCTGGAGCTGCTGGCCAAAACTTTGGAAACAGATTCTTAATTTAGATTTCTGGCCAAGCTGTGGCCTATTTTAAGCCTTTAAAAATACTCTGGATCTCATGCAGATCTCCATTGCCTTTATGTAAACCAGTGGCAGCAGCACAAGTGAGCTTTCCAGTGGCAGCCCCGGGTAAAATGGGGAGGGGGAATCAGGATCCTGCCCATGGTTTTACAGTTTGCATAGAGGATAGAGTAGCTTCACGTTTTGTTTCACTCTCAGCAGAGGCAGACCGTCTGCTGTTTTGTCAGTTTAATGGAAATTTAATGTATCTTTTTCTTCTCTCCAGATGTGTTAACAGATACATAGATCTGTGTCTTTATAGCCAGATCCCTGAACAAATGTGCAAAGATGATAAGGGTGCAAAGAGTTTTTCCTTGTCCTCTCGAGAACATGCTGTCCCAACCCACAGAGTTCCAGTTACATCGCTGCTTCCCTATAGGACCTCATGGCTGGGTTGGGCAGGGAGAGTCAGAGAGCCAGCAGCCCCCTGTCATGAGCAGAGTCCTAACAAAAAAAAAAAAAAAAAATCCCTTCTCCAGAGATCTGTGGGAAGTCCTGTTGTAGGGCATCATAGCTCTTTTATCAGCTCTCTCCCAGCAAATCCTGACGTTTTGCACAAGGTGCCCCTTGTCCAGAACTCTGTGTCTGGTAGGGTAAGGAGAAGCAGTGGGCAGGGGAACCACATGAGCTTGGTCATCATCTACAGATTGTGTCAAGTATTTCCCAGTCAGGAATATATTTAGTTGGAAGACAAGAAGGTTTTTATGGAATCACAGCAGTCAGATTCTGTGATGGACTTTCATAAATAGGAAGACCAAAGGATGAGCTGGTTTAAAGTGTAGTTTAGGACGTGACTGGGCTTACACAGTATAGTGACCTGTGAGCTGGGCTTCAGCAGCCCTTGGCCCCCCTGTGCCTGAGTGAGACAGCCTCTCTAGGGCAGGTGGTACAGGCATCTCACTCTCCTCCAGGAACAGGGGTACGCCAGGTCGTGCTGCCACAGCATAACAGGGCTCCTCTGATTGAAGCGGTGTCTTCACAGAAGGAGAAGCACTTTGTCTTGTCTTTTACATAGGGCAAAGAGAGACATCAAACATTAACTTTTTTCTGTTGCCAGTGAGTGGGGTTAGAGTTTAGATCAGAGACCTAAGGAAAATGGCCTGAACATGAACTGTTCCTCTCATTTGCTCTTCAATATGGAGCGTAGATATACAGTTCAAATATAAAGGAACCTGGAGACAAATCCATAGCACTGGCCTGCAGACTGGATTATTCTCTGCCATCAGGCACGGCTGTGGAGACTGAGGCATCGCTATACTCAGTGCCATGCTCTTCTCTGTGCACAATGATTGAATGAAGGTTGTGCACTAGTTTGCTGCAGCAGTTTTATAAATCCCTCCTCAAACCTAACACTTCCCAAGACTGTGTTCTTCTCAGTTAGATTTTGTTACAGTTGTGTCCTGTGTTAGTGTACTATGTCACCTATCACTACAGGGAAAATGACAGCAGCCAATTTCTGTACATTGGACTGACATAGGCTAGTTATAAGGTGTCTACTGTGATTCAGCATTTGCTGAACTGTTAAAACATTTCTTTTCAGCTGACAGTGCTCACTGAAACTGGAAGTCTAACCAGAGTAAGAAACTTACACAAATCTCTTGTCCTGTAAAATTTGATTTTGAAATCAATGGCAGTGCAGTCAGCTTCATTGATCCTCTGTTTTGTTGAGTTTTTTTAATCACAATTTTTTCTTCAAATACAGTGCTGATTTATACATAATCAAAATTTATACAGAAAAAACCCAGGGGACATGAGTGACACAATACAGCTGTACAGAAGCCTGGAAAGCTATGCAGATTTAGGAAAATAAAGAAGACATCTCATGATCCCTGACCTAGCAGCTCTCCATGTATGATAAAAGCTTTTGAGGGGATACAAGGCTTGTGTGCTGCAGGCAGCCTTGTTTAGGATGAGAATTTAAAAAAAAATTTCGTGCAGTTTCTCCTCTCCAGAAAACAGCACTGTCTGACTCTGCAGGGTAAGACTTCTACTCAGTGACAGCCACTTCCTCACTCCATCCCCATGGTCTCTCTTTTGTGGATGTGCCTTTGGCCTCTTTGGGGATCAGGTTGGAGGAGTGAAAATGTTGGGGCCTCAGAGTGGTCTTTAGGAAAGGAACAGAGGATGAGTGAAGTGGACCAGAAACTAGATGCTGATGGGCAAGGGAAAAGAAGCAGAAAGATGGTATTGCAGGTTTGGAAGTCAGACTTGAAGTCATCAAGGGATATATAACACAAACTGATAGCCAGCAATATGTGCAGGAATACAAACAATATGGGGATTCCAGTAACAATATTTTTCAATTGAAATAAATATGCCACCCTTCCAAGAGGACAGCAATAATTAGTGAGGAAGTAATTTCACAAACAAGCATAAACAGAGATCAGTTCTTCAGGATAGGAGAAGCGAGGACCATGGCCCCTTCCCCTTGAGATAACCTTGGGGTAAGGTCCAGACTGGGAGGGAAACATCAGAAGTCAGTGTGACTTGACACTGGCCATCACCAAGGGAATGTGGTATGTCAGACTCATTTCTAAAAATCCTGTCTCTGTCTGTCTCAATTATAAAGGGCTCAAGCACAGGCAGCTCTTGTGCAGACTGCACAGGATGGGTCATGGGCACACAGTGGCTTCCCAAACCTGTTCTTTGGCCTTGCCAAGGTCTGTCCCCTCAAATAAGAACCACTTTTCCCTTCTTTCCTTCAAGGCATAAGTCTCTTCAGAAAGAGATGGGAAACAGGCCAAGGTTCAGTTGGTCTTAATGTTTTCCCGTTCTGCCTCCAACTGATGATCCCGGTCTCAGGAAGGGACGTAGCCCCAGTCCCCATCATGCTGCTATAGCCTGGTTATGTGGCAGATGGTGCAGATACTGCGCAAACACTGGTCAATAGCAGTGGTTCAACTCCTACAGCACCCCAGAGTAACTGTGTCTGGTCTTCACTTAAACGATCACTTACCTTTTGATCTTCATTCAGTGCCTAGGCTGGGTGATAAAGGATCAAAACAAAAGTTTTCTGGTGCAAACCTGTAAATGTCACCTTTGTGAAGCAGTAATTCCTGTGTGCAAGTTTGAATACAAAAGCAACAAACCACTTATGTAAGGATATTAAGTTCTAAAGTCAAAAGAGGATTTACTGTGGAGTTTAAGACTGATCAGCTTTGTCACTTTGCATTCATCAGTTTAAAAATCATATGAAAGACTGCTTGCTTGCTTTTTGGTTTTTGAGAAATATGGTTTAAAAAATAAAAGTATAAAAACATATTGCATCTGCAAAACAAGCCATAGTAAATAATATCTATTCATACTCTATGTAAATTGACGCCCTATATTCACAAACACTAGTTCAGAAACTTGTTGGCAGGAGATGCAATAGACAAATATACAAGCTGTTGGCAGAAAAAGCACTTCCATTATTCATTTGTCACTGGTACCCAGGACTGTGATGCTATTCAAGGTAATGTACCGTCTCTAAATAAATCTTTTATCACTACTCACTTCAGCAGCCAGAGCTGGTGGTGTATACAGGCTCATACAGACATAAGGCCAAATGACAGCTGCCTCTTGCTGGAACTACTCTATTGCAACATAGTTTCATTTAAATACTATGCACTGGTTTTTAAGACGGTTTTATCAAGTTAATGGTCAGATGTGTCTGCTGATGGACTCACATCTGACATGTACAGTGCCTTATGTGCACAACATCTAATAAGGTAACTTACAGCGAAGTCCAGAATCTGTAACAGCCTGTGCAGAAAAGTAGTAATGATGAGCAACTGACAGCGCTGAAAAAGGTGAGGGGAGTTTGTGCTTCCCTGAAGTCTGGACCATGAGAATGATAACAAGACCCACAGCAGAGAGAAGCAGCAAGATAAACTTTCTAAAAAACTTTCTTCATTTGACTGGACTGATACTAATGAAAATGAAAACTCTGTTTTCATTAAGAGATGAAACTGTATATGGTGTTAATAATTTTGATCCCAAGTCAAGTCCATTTTATTTGAATCAAATTAAGGTTTTCATCTGTTTAGATGCTAGAATAGACTTGAAAATTGACAAAAAGAAGAGCAAAACTTTTCAGCTGAAGCTTTGCATAACAACAACAACTCTGAAAATATGTATGCACAAGCACATTTAATTCCAATTCCATATAGCAAAAACAATGGCAATTTTACCTGTGCTTCATAGAGTGTTTAAGTTTAAAACTTACCATTCAGAGTCCTTTCTTCTGTCTGGAACATGATGGAGAGGGTTTGGTGTGTGGAAACTTAAGCACAGCAAGGGAGACTATTTTATTGTATACAAACTCCAAGAGATAGGAGGATCAAGGCAGAGAAAGATGGTTCCCACAGAGACTGATTCATTTTTTTCTAGTTCAGTGGTACTAAAGATCTTTGTATCAGGCTAAAAGACTAAAATTAGAAGTACTTAATAACCTAATAAAATATCTAAATGAGAATTGATGGAGGTTTCATGAAATTATGGGAAGTGGAGAGGGCCTTTCTTGCATGTTTTGGATCAAGATCATAACACCGCACAACCTTTCACAATGCAGTTGTATCCCTCTGTTGTCTTCTCCTCCAAACACAGAGAAAGGGAACAAATAGAAGCAAAAAGAAGGAAGACACAGAAAAAAAAATCCTTTTTTTTTTTGAAGAGAAAAACAACATAATTTGTGAGGCATGAGGCACACAATGGGGCCACTGCTCCCATAGTCATTATGGGACAGGAGGATGCTCCAAAGATATAGACCTTGGTTCTAATAGGCTCACCTCGGGGCTGGTGATGGCAGGAGATGGGCTTTGAGGAGGTGAGAGCAAGGCTGGCTGCAGGGGGGCCAGCAGCACACATGGGAAGGGGCATAAGCCAACAGGACACTTCAGAAAATGCAAAATACTGTGCAAACAACATCCAGGTGAGGCATGAGAGGGACTGTGATAGGAGAGCACCTATAGCACTGAGCTTCTAGAAAAGAGGGGTTAAGACAACTAAACTTTAGCTGTCTGGTGCTGCTCACAGCTGTTGAAATTGCCTCCAGTGTGTGGCAATGCAATTTCCCTAGCATTGGAATCCCCTGCACCCTGATGGCTCAAAGCACAACCACTGCCCTGGGTCCTGTGGGGACACTCCAGGGGCTTTTGCCTGCTTCCTTGCTGCTTCCTGAAGAACTGCCAGGCATTGTTAGTGCTGGACCACAGCTCTCTTCCTTCCCCATGCCTCCAGCTTGCACTGGTCTGGGCATGTATCTCAGCAAAACTGTGGTCTTGCAGCTGCTTGACATGGGTCCTCAAAGAGCTCCAGGACCATGACCAAAGCGTGGCATAATGGCCCAGACCACCATCTGCAAAATGAAATTCCTTCTGTGGCTTGAAGACCAGCCTCACTGCTTTCTCCCCTCCACCAGCACCTGTGCCAGCAGCTGTTCTCCTGTGGGCGGGCTCAGAGAAGTCACTTTAACAGCACCCTTCCTCTCTTGTGTCTGCCTGGCCAGGACTGGTTTTCTACAGAAGGGACAGAAAATAACATTTAGATATGCAGATGAGTTGGCTGGGGGCTAGGATGTGCAGTACAACATGCTTAAGATAATTGTGTATGTAGTTCTTGGAAACTTACTCCTCGAGGGTTCGATTAACAAAGATGCCCTTGCTTCTCAAGAAGATGATGAGAGAAGTTGATAGAGTACAGCTTTAATCCAGACAGGGAAAATACTGTCTTTTAAATTAATTTCATAGTTCCTGTCATTTACTGCAAAGACAGCAGCAATACATACAGTCCATTTAGTAACACTAAATCCCTTGGTTTTTCTTTTCATATATTTGTTTCATTATATAGGTTTTTATCCTTCAAAATCCTTTGGACACTATCCAGGTATCCAGGTCACTTGAAGTCACTATATTTATTGATCTTCTACATTTTAATCCACTTCTTACTAGAGGATTTAGACACCACAATTCAAGAGAAGAATCAGACTCATGGGAAAAATTTTTGGCCCATCTTTTGGTAAGTAAAACAAGATTGTCCACTTTGGCTGGAGATTGTTTGGTCCTCCTTTTTCTGCTGCATGCCTGTATAAACTAAAGACCTCTGCTTTTTGTGCAGTGTGGCTGTTTCTTCTGAGGGTGCACTTAAAAAGTCTTGTTCCACCTCTGGTGCCTGAGCCATGAGCAAATGCTAAGGCAGCTGCTTCAGTTTTGACCAGCACTACTAAGACTTTTCACATAGGCAATGGAAACCGTGTCTATTCAGTGGGATAAATAATATTTTTTGGTGGGTTAGAACAAAGACACTGTCAGTAGGAGTCAGGAGAGGCTTGGAATAGTTCAGAGGAGAATTCCTGCATTTCAGCATCAGTATTCTAAAATAGAATGTTGAATTCATTTGGGGAGTTACATTCCCAACAAGATGTACAACATAATTAAGAGGTTAACTTTCACTGGTCTAATGCTGGTTGTTGGTTGTAGACACATAACAAGCTGAAAGGATGGTTACAGAAAACAAAAAGAAAACAACCAAATTTATGTGCAAGTGGGAAACCTCTTAAACCAGACAGTGAGGCAATAAGAACCACCACCA
>VYZT01035382.1:18718-34398 GCA_013400735.1 Pomatostomus ruficeps
CCCCAGTGAAGTTTTAAGGTATTTGCTAGCATCTGTACAGACAAATCAATAATATTACTCATCAGGGAGATCTACTGGCCTTCCTCAAACCTTATGCATTGTGTAGGTGTGAGTCTTCTCAGCAGTAGATGATTCCCTGGAACAGGAGCAGGCTTGAGCAGTTGCCTTTATGCCTCACACCAATCACAGCAGCTAACAAACTCAGACAGGGCCTGGCAGCTGAAGAAATAGTTCCTCTTTTCTCCTGACCTACAGAGAAGTGCTGGCGTGGAGGTGGATCTGATCTCTTCTGCTAATGGCATCCTGGCTTGTATATTGTGTGGCCAGCAGGACCAGGAAAGGGAATATTCTCCTGGCACTGGTGAGGTCACATCTGAAATCTTGTGTTCAGTTTTGGGTCCCTCACTACAAGACAGACACTGACGTGCTGGAGCAAGTCCAGAGAAGTGCAATGAAGCTGGTGAAGAGTCTGGAGCACAAGTCCTATGAGGAGTGGCTGAGGGAGACGGGGTTGTTGAGCCTGGAGAAAAGGAGGCTCAGGGGACACCTTATCACTCTCTACAACCACCTGAAAAGAGATTATAGCAAGGTGGAGGTCAATGTCTTCTCCCAGGTAACAAGTGACAAGATGAGAGGAAATGGCTCAAGCTATACCAGGGGATGTTTAAGCTGGGTATTAGGAACACTTTCTTTACTGAAAGGATTGTCAAGCATTGGAACAGACTGCCCAGGGAAGTGGTGGAGTCACCATCCCTGCAGGTATTTGAAAGATGTGTAGATGTGGTGCTTAGGGACGTGATTTAGTAGTGGTCTTGGCAGTGCTTGAATAACAGTTGGACTTGATCTTAAAGGTCTTTTCCAACATCAATGATTCTATGTTTCTATCCTCTGCCCACACAGTGCCTTCTGCTAACTTGTTTTGCCCCTTTCCTGATGTCCTTTTTCTTTTCTGGTGGTTCTAATGACCACAGTCATGACCCCTGAGCACCACAATATGCGTCACCACAGACAACTTCATGAAGAATTTTTGTATGCATACAAAATGTCTTTAGCTAGACCTACATCATAATATGAGCTGATAGTTTGGTGGCCTCAGAAAGCCAGAAAACTTCAGGTTCAGATAACTGCCACATTTGTGAGCCTAAAGGCTATCGAGCACGTTTGTGAGCCCAGAGTCTACAGCAACAATTCCTGCTTTTCTGTTGCCCTGGCTTCAAACCAGTACCCCTTGTTTGTGATTATACCATTCCAGTGGAGCAAATGCTAAAAAGAATTTCTGTGCTATGTTTGTAAGAAGGACATAAATATACTGGGAACATCTTCAATGAGAAGAGAATATGTGGGAGAGCATGGGCTTTCATGTGGCATCACACCAATTAAGGGATAAATAGATGCAGAGAAAATGGGATTGTGGGAAGCTGAGCTCTCAGCATATGCAAGTCTCTGGGATAATACATCATTCCTATGCTGCATGATCAGAAGGTGCTACAGGGAGCCATGAGATGTTTGACTGGGCAGTACTGATGGCTGTTAATCTCACAAAACGGTCTTGGGTGTGAAGAGTTTGTGTTCTGCAGAGCAGAGAAGGGAAGGCTGCCCACATGAAGTATAGAGATCATGGAGAGAGAGAAATGTAAATAGATCCCTGTGTATGGACTGAAATGCTGATACCTGTGAAAGGCTGGATGTGTGGCTGCTGTCTTTAATTGCAGAAGGAGTATTTCACCTTACCTACTCATCTTCAGATCAAATTTTCCATTCCCTTAAAATGCCAAACCTCACCTTCCCTATCTCTGTGCTGTCACGGGGTGCATTTTTGGGGTGCATTCACACAATGACATACTGCCCTCACAGCCAGTTGCTTTGCTAAGCTAATATCATTTACTCATGTGGCTGGATTTTTCCCAGGGCTTGTTTGATCAGAGCTACCTCTGCCTGATGCATCCCTATGCCAAATCCACACATAACCAAAGTCTGTGAGACACCTACAGAAGCAAATTTTCACCTCTCCACAGACTTAATTTCTGAGGCATTTTTGGCTTTTGCTTTATGAGTCCAAGTCCTTGTTTTTCACTTTGATGACTGTTTAATCAGATAGTTTAGCCTAAAATAAAGAGTGTCAAAATGGCTCCTGAGGCAGCTCATATTTAATTGCGATTCATCCATCTAAAACTTCTTCATGGTAAGGAATTACCCTGCACTGTTTAGGATATTATAAAATCTTAAATTAAAAATGCACAGATGTTAGTTTAACATGAGAAAAGAAAGTCTAATAAACAGCTTCTAATACAAACAATCCTCTCACTTGATTTGCTCTTCAGGTTAGATATGCACATCAGTCACTTAATGGGTAGTATATCAAAAAGATACTAGTAACTCAGGAGATTAAAAATTCACTTTGAATTAAGAAGAAAAAGAACACCAAATAACTCAACAGAAAATATAAAGAAATTCATAGGTTTTTCACAGAAAAAGAATGGGGAAAATTCCAGAAATACAGAAATACCTTGGACTAGTCAAAACAAGAAGTGTAGCTACTTCTGCCCAAAATAAAAATTCTCTGTAGTAAACTGCAGAACAGCAACATCCACTACTACTTATTTCTAACTACACATGATGTGCTGATAAAGACATAATTGTTAAATAGTTAAAGATTGTCTCATATACAGGAGTCTTGCATAATTTCATACTTCCATTAATTTAGGCAAATATTTTTTTGGCATTAAAGAGGTGAATAAAAGCCTGATTTTTGGTTTATTCCATACTTATGGTACATATAGGTTAGTGGATTTTTCACTTGGTGAGATTTCAGAGCCACTTATCAGTAAGAAAGGAGTTAAAAAATCATGGTACATTAATTACTCATGGACTCCAAAAATGGCATTGCTGCTGATATAAGGGAAATGTAGTTCACACAACCTATGTCTTATATTTGAAACTGATAAACCTGAAAAAACCCACAGGCATACACACGTGCACACACACAAATCCCTGCTGCTGCAAATTCAAACAAAAACTGCTTCTGTGTGCAGTTTCACTTCTCTGTGCAGCTGGAAGGATGAAGGCCAAAGCATCACTGAAGACTGTCAGTCACTGAAACCTATCCCCCAGGGACTATAATTACCCAGACCCAACTGTTCTGCAAAGGGTACTAAAAGCAAAGGCTTCTGAATAATGCCATCTTCCTAATTACCTAGGGGTTTCTATCTTCAAGAGACTTGGCTGATCAATTCTCTTCTCAGAAACTCCAGAGCTAAAGTTCATGTCATGCTAAGGGAACAGCTTGATGAATCCAATTGCGTTTGCTTTCCTTGAGTCTACACGGCAGTGAAAGCTGTTCCTCATCCTAGTGATTCCGCTGGAGAAGAGTGAACACCCAGCTGGATGATGCTACATATACATAAGCATCCAAACATCAGACGGTCTTTCAAAATGTATCTATAAAGCACCTCAGCCTCTTACATCTGCAAATTTAGATGAAAATCTCATGACAGTAAGCCTTTCTGTGATATGTCTGCTCCTTAACTGGCCAGAAGTTTCCCATGAACCACCCTGGCTACTGTCCAAAAATATAGTCCATGTTCAAATCCTGTGGTATCCCTGATTTTTGGAAGCTTCTGCACCAGTATCTCCACATGTTTCATTAGCCTGTGGCCAGAAATGGGTTCTTTTGTCAGAGAATATGTGGGCTGTTATATCTAGAGTCTGTCCTCTTTTTCTTTTCGCTATAAAAAGAAAGAACAGAAGGGCCTAAAATACTTTATCTGTACCAGTGGTTTGTAATATTTTTAGTTCACATTCCCCTTTCTTCTCTGTATGAAGAAGGCTGTTCAGCCCTTCCTCTGCTCCTGGCATCTTCTGTCTGCTCTGGCCTACCCTGATGCTCTGTATCCCAGCCTCTAGCCACCTCCTCCAGATCTGACATGTAACCTCTCTTCTTCCCTGCAAAGAAAGCCTATGATCCCCACTCTGTAGCAAAGGGATCCTTGCTCGCCTCTCCCTTCTCCCCAGTGCAGCCAAACTGCCTGGCAAGATCCCGACTGCAGCCTTGCTCTCTCCCGCTGCAGCCACCAGCCCCACTGGCTCCTGCTGTCAGGGGTCCAGACGAAATGTCTGTCTCCACTGAAGTGCAGCTCCCCACGGCCCCGTGAGCCCAGCCCTGCCTGCATGACAGATGCAGCCCCTGCAGGGGGAGAGGGGACGGGCATGGCGAGGAGGCAGCACCGCACCCACACACACAGGTAGTGCCACAGCCACAGCATGGCGTCTGAGCCTACGGTTACTCCATCCGCCACCCCATCCACCTCTGTCCATCCACCCTCTCTCTCCACACCCTGTGCCTGTGACTCAAAGCAAAGAATTTGCTCTTCATCCTCCTGCCTGGGAAGCAAGAACACCTGGGGCACAGGGGGATGGGAGGCTGGTGGAGGCTCCAGGGCCCACATCCCTCCCTAGCTCCAAGATCTGCCCTTGGCCTCAGTGTGGTGCCTCTCCCCATCATGCAAATCATTCCAGGTGGCTGGGTGATTCCTACTCAGAACTGCATCCCTACCTGCGTGCCATTATTTATTTGTTATTCAAAGCATGTCAGCTTTGAATTTTTTATTCAAAGCATTCTTGCCTCTGCAGCTTACCTGGGCAAGTGAAGCCTTAGGAGCAGGCTCAAACACATCAGTCTCAATGTTAAGAGAGTTGTACTCTTTTAAGGAAGCTCATGCAGTGATAGAGCTCCAGAATGAAACACTGCTTCATAATTAACATTCATTGGATGTATTTATGTCAGTGTGCAGCTCCAGATATATAGGTTGATGCTCAGTGAATGCTTATGACTGTGTGTCTACTAAACAGGTGTTCAGTTGCTTCAACTCCTCGTGAGTTAAAGGCAACTTTAATGGCAACCACAGGTTGGCCTGGCTCATAAGAATGAGTCACACACAATTTTTCAGGTGAAGGGATGGGATTTGGGTCTGTTTCAGTGGAAAGATAGAAAAACACTCATTGTCTTCCTTTGAGCTGGATAAAAAGAAGAAAGGGGAAAAAAGAATAAAGAGATTTTCCACGACATGGCTAATCATTTCAGAAAGATTTGTTTCTGATAAGTTTCATAAGTACCATAAAACTAAAAGGTGTATGAGCTTGATTCAAACTTTTGTTAAACATTGTCTTTGGCTTAGAGGAAAACACACATAATTTCAACTGAAAAGACTTTTCCAGGCTTTTATGGAAAGAAGAAAAGAAGGTTTAAAATGGAACTCCCAGAGCAACCTCAGCTAATGCATTCTGTACCACAGCATGATAGAAAGAGGAAAAGCTTGAGTTCCACATACACCAAAAGCACATTTTTAACAAGCTGTTCTTTATTGTACTGAGTCACACTGTTTATATGTTTTCCCTCTACAAACAATTTGTGTGCTTCAGACAGAGAAGGGAGGAACAAAGAAGTGAAAAAAAATGGCAAAACAAAGCAACTTATAAATGAACTCAGATCCATTCAACTGAGATAATCAACACATGCTGTACTTCAAAACTGTTGGAAGGGACTGCAGAAGTACTTAATTAGACAGGCTGGTGTATAAAATCCAGACCAACAGTGGCAAAATACCTTGTGAAACCATAGAAAATATCTATTAGCCATTAGAGCTGGATTTCCTCCCCTGTAGCATATCCTGTTGAGAGTGTATAAAATGTGACATTTGGGCTGGAACTGCTAAAGTCTGTCAGCAAGGTAATCCATTTCTTCTTACATCCTTCTCAACATTTGTTTTTCCCAGCACGTTCTCTCTTCCTTCACACTACCCTGTTTAATTGGCATTTTTGCTGTAGCACTGCAGATTCTGATGGTTTTCTCAAGACAATCACTGGTTTCGACTTTAGGGAACCCATGAGAAAGACAAAACACATTAAATCCAACAGATGCCATCCTAAACCACTGCCACATATTTCCCTCAGCAAGGACAAGATTTCTCCCTGGCAAAGAAAAGACGAGCTCTAACCTTGAAAACTTACTCAATCCAATGACCTGCAAAGGGTGGAGGTGACAGAGTCACATAGGTGCTTCTGCCCGTTGTTTCTGTGGATATCTCATTCTGCTTTGGTTATTACTCATTTGGCAGACATTTCTGAAGGCACAGTACCTTGAGAAGACATGGAGTCATTGACTCCTTCTTCTGTGGTTGTCCATCAGCCACTCTCTACAGAAATGCAGAACCACAGGATGTTTTTAATGCTCCTCTGACCTGTTCTGATTACCTTGCAGAACTCACTCAGAAGAAGGGGGATTTTTTTTCCTCTAATCAGCAAGCTTGTTTGCACATGTCCATGGAGGCCACAAAAACCCTAAAGAGCTTATGAGCAAAAATGCAGTGGAGCATGAGATGGGCTCCATCTCTGCATGGTTCCCTTGTCCATGCTGGCACAAAGGCAGAAGAAACACCTGTGTCCCACTGCTTTAATAAACAACAGCTTGCAAGTGGTGTGGCAATGGGATCCATGCATGAATTTGGAAGACACAAAGCAGTAATGAGCAAGAGCCATATGTCTTCCTATGTGACAAGTGAAAAGGTGTGGAAAGAGCCATGATCTGCAGAAAAATGATTAATACAATGAGTGGTGCAAATTTTTTTGTGAAACCCAGGGATACTGCCCTGCTAGTCAACCACAGAGGGGAACTGCGCTGTTCAGAGCTGCTATCAGATACCAAATATTCCTAGGAAAACTGCTCGATTTTTATACGTGTTACTTTAACTAGACTGGTATCTTCATGGTAGCTCAAGACTTTAAAAGAAACTGCATTACAGTGAGTATGGGAGGGAAAACCTGCTACATGGCTATACAGTGTTATTCAGCTGTAGCCTTACTAAAAGCTGTGTGCAGCTCTGCTGCTCTGCTGTGCTGGTGCAGTGTGGAAATCAGTTCACAGCTGGTTTAATGAGAAAATGTCGCAGCCTGTGTGTAAGGGTGAGCAACACAGCAGATGGATCTGTGGAGCAGACCATGAACACAGTTAGGAGGGTGGAAACAAAAGCTGGGGGTTCTTGAAAGGCTTTGGCTCACAGCTTCTGGGCTCTGGGTAGCCTTTTTCAGAGCATGAGGGTTGGAAACCTGCTGGCAGTACAGGGTTCCCCTTGTACAGCACTCTATGCTGGAAATAGTCCCTCTTTGTCGCAGTCAGCTACTGCAGACCCTAACCTTAACCTAGGACTTGGCCACCAAAAACTGCACAGTTCAGCTGCACAGCAGGGTCATTGAGTAGGTTTCCGTACCAGCACACAATGGGGAAAAGCTACAGGTGTACTTTGTGCTGTGATCAGGCAGCACAAGGTGTGATTTGGCTGTCCAGCAACATATGTTCAGAGAAGCCTTTCCTTTATGTGTGTGTGTTTATATATGTTTCATGTTGTCTACATTGCATAATGTGTTCTCCTTTGTCACAATCTCCTATCACACACCTACTTTACATTGTTTTAATTGGATACATGTCCATACATTTAGTACATTAAAATGTTATGATCACTAACAATACCTTTATTCAGTTAGTGTCATATCACTCGATATTATATTTAGATATTTCCTTGTGCATTCAGTTTCCTCTACACTATACTTTCAGTATCTTGTTCAGAACTCAGTTGAAGAACGATGTAATTTTTCTGCTTGTTGGTCTACTATCAGTTGTTTTTCCAGGCTTTCTAATACTGCCCTTGTATTACTGCAAGAGTTAATTGTCTCATTTCCCAGGTCTCAGTAGAAGTGCTTTCACCAACTGGGGTGACTTCTCCAGATCACTTTCAACACTTCAAGACACAGTTGCTTGTGCAATGGTTAAAGACAGCATGAGACCTCTTCACAAACAATGAGGATCAGAAATAAAACTTCAACATGAACAAATCACCATGTAAATGGTACTGGTAGTTGATGTGAAAGGAAGGGTCATAAGAAAGTGAATTGTCCAAGAAGATGGAAGCTGAAAACTGATGAAACTCAAAGTTAATGATTACCGCTGTGTATTTCTCTCATGTCATGTGCACCCAAAAAGTAGAAAGAAGAAAACTCACTGAACATTCCCAGATGGCAAAAAAGGGAATTTGGAAATACCCCAATCATTCCTAACATCATGATAGGAAACCTGTTTTGGAGGCAGGATTAAGAGTAGAATTACAAAAAAGGGTCCAAATGGTGTTGCTGCCTTGTCTGTGGAGTATTGACTTTCAGAAGTATTGACGTCAAACCTCTTCCTGACATTTGTGTACTCTCACATTTCCCATCCACAGAAAATGCCAGTATGTACATTTCAGTCACTGATAGGAAATGCAAGCGTGCATCAGCCCCTTGTCAACCTGCCCTCAGGACTGAGTCTGCTGCCTGTGTCAGGCAGGCCAAGCATAACAGATGGGACTGGAGGATGGATACTTGCCAGTAATAGAAATCAAACTGGGAGCTGTGTTCCTATGTCTGGATGAAAGATCTAAACAGGCAGAACAACTTATAAACCTGCCAACTGACAGACAACCTGTATCTCTCATGCAGCAACTTCCTCAAGCCCTGCCCAGGTGGATTGGGCTCTGACTGGAGAATGTGCGTGGAAACAGGTGGACTGGATTCTAGGCTTGGTGGAAACATAGGGTCATAAGGTTAAAGAGAAATTCAGTTCTTTAAAATGTGTATTTTGTCCTTTTTGTTCTTATCTCATCTGCTCTTTTTCATCTATTCTGCATTCACTTTTCCATTTATCACACCCATGCTTATTTAACCTACACACAGAAAGGCAGAAATAAAATAAAGCACTCTGAGATCACTATACATGAATGTTGTGTGTGTTAGATGTTTTTCCCAATCCTTTCTCTGGCTGTTGAACTGTAACTTCCATGATTCAGGGTCTGTCAGCTAATCTTGTACAAGGATTCATCTGTGGCTGGTCTTTAGATACTGGCACACTAAAAATGAATAATGGTAATGATGATACATCCTGCACAGTGTCACACAATTAGCTTCTCTTTGACCTGTAACAAATCAATGACTCAAACCTGCGGCCTGGTTGCTTACTCTAGAGGGTCCTTAGACTCACTTATTCTAGCAGGTCCCTGGACTTGACATGTTCATGTAACAAAGTTTGTTCCCTGAGCTTCTCTGGTACTCACACACTTCAGAATCTGCACCCAGGGCATTAAAAGCCATATTTCATCCCTAGGAAATAGCAGAGATTTAAATATTCCTTGGCAAGTTTTGTGTTGTTGGTTTTTTGGTTTGGTTTGGGTTTCTTTGTTATTTTTTATAGTGTAGTGTAAAGAGCATTTTAGTACGTGGCTCATACCTTCTCCAGAGAATATGAAGCAAATTTATACCAAGTTTCCCATGATGAGACTCAGAAGAATGGGAATACTAAATATTTTGTCAGAAAAGATGCAAACAGTATCCTATGGAGTAACATGTATGTCAGTTCATGTCAGGGTGATATTGCAGCTTCCTAGGGTCCCGTGGAAACTAGTCACAGCAGGACATTGTTGGAAACATGTGAAGCATAGTGGCTGTTTGTCTTTTCTGCCAGTTGTTTCTGCTCTGCTGTGGTTCTGGTGACTGTCCCAAAGGAGACAAAATCCATTTCCAAAGCAGAATGTCTGTAAAAAAAGAGAATGCTTTCAAAGGGGCCAAACTTCCCCTCCTTCCTGGCATGCAGTAGAGCAGTGCATGCCCTCTGGTCCCATGCTCCCTGGCTGTGATGGAGGGGAGATGGCAAGGGGTTTTTGGGTGATCCATGATGTACAGAACAATGGAAGTGCTGTGCTCCTCCAAAGAGACACTTGTCCATACACTGGGAAGGTGTCACTGCCTGGGTGTTTTGTCCACAGCCAAGAGCAGTGAAGATTGCAGCAGCTGGGAAAAATGAAGCCAGGGAGTCCCATGGCCCCTTCTGATCAGAAGCAGGTCACCCTGGCAGTACTCAGTACTTGGCTGCTGTACATAACATTTGGGACCCTGAATGCAGGTGTGAGGCAGGAGCACCCTCAGAGACTGGAGGTGAAAGGCAACACAGGAGGGATAACTCAAAGCAATTAAACAGTGGGTTTTGAGTTGGGCTCACATGTTTCCCTGTAGAGTAAGGCTGATGTTGGTAAGTGAAAATTAAATGTCTTTTGCTAATCCCCTCAGGGTGACAATACCTGTCAGATGTAGCCATAACTTGCACTCAAATCTCTCTCATGTCCTTCAGCTCTTGAAAGTAATAGTTATCTTCAGCACCTCTGGGCTGGTATACTGTCACTGAGCTGGAAGAGAACTGAAGCTGCCATCAGCTCCTGCAAGATGGGATGGAGGAAACAGAAAGAAAAATAAAATAAAGAAGAGAAAATGAAAGGAGGAGGGAGCCCCATAAAGTTTGTTTGTTGGTAAATTTTCCTTACCTTCTTTGGTTTGTTTGTTCATTTCTGGCTCAATAGAAGGTTTCCCAATCTTAGTTTTCAACCCTCCTGTACCATTTTACCCCAATTTCTCTATGAGAATCTGTGTAAGATATGCAAAAGTCTGTCTAAGCTGAGATGTAAGTCAACAATACTTTGCTTTTATCTGCAAACTCTGAACCTCTTTTTCAGCAGGAAATTAAATGAGTTTAACGCAATTTCCACTGGACAAATTTGCACCAGTTACACACCTATTTCCGCACCCCCACCTCCCCTTTTTTTGTAGGTTTTTTGGGGGGTTGTTTGTTTGTTTATTTGGTGGTTTGGGGTTTTGTTGTTTTGTTGGGGTTTGTTGTTGTTTCTTTCTTTTCTTTTCTTTTCTTTTCTTTTCTTTTCTTTTCTTTTCTTTTCTTTTCTTTTCTTTTCTTTTCTTTTCTTTTCTTTTCTTTTCTTTTCTTTTCTTTTCTTTTCTCTTCTTTTCTTTTCTCTTCTTTTCTTTTTCTTACAAGGTCATACAGATTAGTAGCTGACTGGTTGTTGCTGTAGCTGAACTGCCAGCTGTGCCGTCCCTGAGATCATCTTGGCTCTACTTCTTTCAAACAAGTTGCACTGTTTATCTTTTGAACCACATTCTGGCACTTCTCATGTTCTTCACAAGATCTTAATAACTCAGATTTAACTAGACAGGGTTTAAAGGGCTTAGGACAACAAATAAATAGTAAGTTAAAATACCAAAAAAAGGAAGGCTGAAGCCTTAATCTGACAGCAAAAATGAATCTCTGAAAAAGAGACAGAAGACCCTTTCTTTACTGACATCAGATTCATTCTCAGTAACTTTCTGAGGTCACTGGCATTGCTTCTGATATAGGTGCTTCGAGGACAAAGTTTCTATGCAGGTTTGGTTACAAAGAATTTTTTGAAAGTTGGAAATGGAGGCTAGTGCTTAGGTCAAAGAACTCTCCTTGACTGTATTTCCTTGTCTAAAAGATGTGTCCAAAGTACAGACAGTGCAGATAAAATCTATAAATGAAGAATTTATAAAATAAGTGGTCAGTGGGTTTTCGTAATCTAGAGCTAAGAATAATCAGGGCTGCAGCCAAGGTGCCTAGAAATATGGGTGGCAGTAATTAGTTTCATGCTGTGTTTAAAAGATAAGGTTTTGGATGTAATCATCAACAGCTCACAAAACAGCAGAGGATGGGTTCAAATAACATACACAGAGAAAACAGGTACATCAGGTCAGCACTGTGTGAAATACTCAGTTTTTCTTTTGCCTGGTACTTAATGGAATGTGTAGAAAAATATGTCCAAATTTGATGCAAAATTTGTTTTGCTTATTGTGCACAGAACATACGCTTTCGTGGTGGAAGCAGCAAAAACTTCAGGGCAAGGTTTAGGTGTAAGGCTTGGCATCGCTCACTCTCCCTAGACTTCAAAATACCCTCTTTAATAAAGACCTAGACTGCTCCCTTCTTGGCTGACTGATGATCTTTAACCTCGGAGGTGCCCAGCTGTCTGTAAGGTTGTAGGCAGGTGGTTATGAATTTATTTGGTTTGAAGATTCACCTCCCTGCTTCACACACACCTTTACTCTCTTCCCTAGAGTGGTGTGTCACAGCACCAGCTCTGGGACGCTGAAGGGCACTGCCAGCCTCGGGGGATTGCAGTAGAAACATAGGATTTGGAAGATGAAGGAAGGAAATAGGATCTTGTTTCCCCTTACCACCAGAGCAATACAGAAAAGACAGAGAAGGCAGCATAGCACACCCTGTGTTTCAGAGTGGCGATCTGGAGTAAATAAGGAAGAAATTTCAAGTTGGGTTTTTTGTGTCATGGTGAAGTCGTGTCTTCTAACCTGCTCGTGGGAAATCTCTGTCCAAGGCACAGCAGAGTGAGGGGGAAGGTAGCTCAGTACCAGCCAGGAATGGAAAGTATTCTCACAAGGTATTCAGAAACAGGAGGTGAAAGCCTGTCAGTGCAAGCAGAAAGAGGCTTAAAAAGGCAGGCAGTGTCAATTCCACAAGCTGGGAATGTAAGGCTGCTCCTTTTCTGAGTGAATATCAAGCACCCCGATTGTGGGCTTTGGTAAAGCAGTCGTTTACTCAGGTTCACTTTATTCTGCTCATATAATCACAGAATCATTAAGGTTGGAAAAGATCTTTAAGACTGTAACCTTAATTACTCAGTAGGGTGAAAGAGACAGCTATGCCTAAAGAAATTATATGTAAACTGTACATACTTAAGAAAGCTTACTGCATCTATGTAATGTTCATAGTGTGCAACTTTTTTCTTGGCTAGTGGAAGAAATATTCTGTTTCCAACAGAAATCAGGCAAAAACTTTTACACTAGTACAGAAAAGGTAATTTCCTTTATGCTGTATGCAGATCAGAGTTTCAAAGGCAATAGCTACTTGATAGGAAACTGGTAGCAGGTATCAGCCCTGTACCATGTATAAGGACTGCTATGTGTCCCAGAAGAGGATTCCCAGCATCCAGTAGGCTGGACAGGGACTGTCTTCATGAACCACTGAGCTTCAGGCTTAGCTGGGTAAATGCTCTGCACAAATAGGTAGCTGAGATGTCTTTCCTATAAGTAACCCAATGAGCTTGAGGAAATGCATCCCAATTAACGAACAAAGTCCGGGAGTATAGGAATTACGTTCATGTTTGGCATTTTCATTACCTTAGTCACTACAGTAAAGAGGAAGCTGAAAGTCACTGATAAGACAGGAAGATTCAATCTGAAACAGTTCCTTTTGTCACTCTGAAACTAAGGCATTTTCTCTTTTCTGGAGCATGAATTTTCCTGTATTTTCAAATCAAAATGCCTATTATATTTCATAGACATTTAGCTTATTTTACACAAATTGTATGAATGAATGACATTTTATCTGGTTCCATGGGTCTTTCCAGAATACTTTCCTTTTTCAGCTAGATGTTCTGAAATCCTTTCAATAGCTTCCTAAATTACCCTTTACTACTACTAGCAAAAATATCACTACAGAAAACAAGGAAGAGCACAATATTAAGAAAGGAAATAGAAAACATATGGATGAGCAACAGGAAAAATAATCACGACCTTTTCATTTATACCAGGCAAACTTTATGATACATGTTATATGTACTCTATTTTATCTCTGTCTCTGGGACAACTGCCAATACACTAGCATACCCAATTAGTAGGGAAAGCAAAGACTACTTCTTGAACATCATCATGATAGAAAATTTTCCACTTAGCACGGTATACATAAAATGGTAAATCCTGAACAGTGGGATTTGGACTGGGTAGCTGGTAAGTCAAGGGCCTGATTCATCACTGCATTACTCTTATTTTACAGAATACCTCTATCAAACTCAACATATTTCTACAAGCATAAACCCCAGAGAAACATGTTGGTGACTCAAGAGATTGAAACTGATACAATCAATAATTTTTTTAGTGTTTTTTTCCTTTGTCATTTAATGTCTTTCCAGATTTTTTTTCTGCCTCAAGGAAATAGTAATTTAAGGTCTGATTCTTCCCAAAACATATGTTGCTTCCACAAATACTCATTACAATAAAAGGAAGGCAAGGAACGATACGATAAATACAGGAAGCATGTATGAAATAGATGCACAGCAGTCAGGTCACCCTGCCTGGTAATGGGCATGAAGACTAAGCAGAAGGTGCAATATTGGTGCCTGACCCAAACCCCAGTGAAATCAGTGAGCTGGAGAGCACAGAGAGACTCAATTCTTCTGCTGAGTTTAGAGGCTGATACTTTAAAAACACCGTGATCATACATATGCACGTAGAATCTCTGCTCTGCCTCTCTGCTGTGCACCGTTCAAAGGTTTGGCAGAGAAATGCTGCCAGTCAACATAGGAAGGTGTTAGGCTGTTTCAATCTAAGACAATGGCCATTTAAAACTTTTGGCCAGCATCAAAGGAAAGGGAGTATTAGTAATAGAAAGAAATAACAGCAGCAAACTTAGCATGTGGAAAAACTGATACAGTGCAAGACTCATTGCATTTTGCTGGCAAAGGTAGACTGGTGTGTGTTGACACTCCCCTTGACTTCCTCAGAGAGCACAGTCCAGCTTTTCCCACCATGCTCTGGCAGCCCCAAGCCATCAAGGACTAACTGGGGGCTCGATTCAACAGGGATTCCAGATATTGAAGAATGCTTAGGCATCTAAACATTTAAGGAATGATTCAGGCACTGAAACACAGATTTCTGGAGTCCTTGAAAATGTCCTGGGATACCTGAGACACCTTTCTTGACCAGACAGACATGACATAGAAGAGAGCCTGGGAGAGCTGCACACCCTGTGGCAGTGTTGGAGGCCTGGCAGGATGCCTGAGGTGTTCTGCATGTCACCAGGGACACGTGTTTGATGGGTACACTTTGTCTAAAGTATGATGGGGAAACAATCCTTCCATATAGGGCATGGATGGCAGTCATCCTGCTGCCTCAGATTTCAGGGAGGCTGAGTCGTGTCAGGAGCTTCCTATCACTTTCAGTTGAGTATGGACTGGCTTAGACCCATAATTCTGATAGCTGGAATATATGAAACTCCAATCCTTCATATTGCAAGAGTGAGCCTCACTTGTGAAATAACTAGATCAACTTACAGGATGATATTCATAGAACCATGGAATTATAGAATACCATGTTGGAAAGAACCTCAAGGATCACCTGGTCCAAACTTTCTTTGTAGATTCACAGTCTACACAATATGGGCCAGCACCCTGTCCAGAGAAATCTTAACAGAGTCCAATGTTGAGGAATCCACCACTTCCAGAAGGAGGTTATTCCAAAAGCTGATTATTCTCATTGTAAAATATTTTCCATGTGTCCAGTCAGAATCTCCTAAGGAATAACTTGTACCTATTACCCTTTGTGTTTTCGATGTGACTCCACAAAAGGGAGTATCCAACTTCTTTGTAGCCACCATTTAAATATGGCAAAAGTATTTAATACACTGATAAAGTCTCCCCTAAGTCCCAAGGATAAAGAAACACAGTTTTCTCATTATTTCCTTCCTCGGAAAGCTTCCCAGTCATTTGATCATCATTGTGGTGCTTCTCTGGACCTTCTCCAGTCTGTCCACACCTTTTCTGCTTAGCATGGACCAAAACTGAACACAGTATTCCAAGTGTGGCCTGAAAAGCACTGAATAGAGTGGGATAAAGGTTTTTTTTATCCCTGTTGATGATGTCCTTGTTGATGGAGCCCAGCATCCCACTGACTTTCTTTGCCACATGTCAGGGTTTGGGACACTTTGGATACTTTTTTTTTGTTTGTCT
>VYZT01035383.1:0-47115 GCA_013400735.1 Pomatostomus ruficeps
TTACATCAAGACAGCTGCTTGTTTTTTCCCTTTTTTGATCAGCTGATTTTCCTACATTTTCCTCAATAATTTCCAAATGACTCACCATAAAGTGAGAATTCCGTATCATTTTATTGGTTTTAATAGTTCCCTTTTTGCATGCGTATTGCTCACATTCTGGTCATTTCATTTAAAATTGATGTCTTCTGATTTCTTGTTTTCATCACAGTGATGCCAAGGATCCTGATAAAAACACTGAGTAAAATCATCCCCAGGATTGATATTGCAGGGCATCATCAGCAGTAACTTTGAACCTGTAACTATTCCTTTGCAGTATGGCCTATGACTAACTTTTATTCAGTTTCTTCTTCTCCTCATACTCCTGCTGCCAATTCCAGGTTAGGTCATACTTTTCCACATAACATCACATCTCAAGCTGCTTGGGAGTCTAAGCAGATTAATTTTTGGTGTTTAAAATTGGAGACAGACACAGCAGTAATGTAGCGAGGTGTCCTGCCGCTGTCATCATGGCCAAAATCATCACTTAGCTGTCATTTTTAATTGTTTTCCCAGGTCAGTGATACAGAGGTCCTGCTGCTTTCCTTCTTGTCCTCTTGAACACATGTCCAAGCCTTTTTGCTCTAGTATTTAATATCTTCAATAGAAATAGAGAAGCATAAAATGGTTTGGGTTAGAAGGGAATTTAAAGAACATCTCAGTCCGACCCCTTGCCATGGGCTGGGTCACCTTCCACTAACCCAGCTTACTCCAAGCCCTTTTCAACCTGGCCTGGAACACTTCAAATTTTAATAATTCTTATTTTACATTATATGTTCTAGCTTTTTTAGTGATCACTCTTTTACCCTATTTCTTCGTGACACAATATCGTGTTTTAGATGGATATTTAACCAGATAGGTTTGAAGCCTATTCCGGCTCTCATTCATTCCCTTGCTTCCATCTCTTACCTCAGTCAAATATTTTCATTGCCTTCTGACATTGGCATCCTTAAATAACATGCTCATCATTAAATTAAAGTCAAAATAGTATCTCTTTACACTTTCCTGGCTATTAAGTGAAGAACTATTGCTGCTGTTGATATGAAAACCACTTGGATGTTACTAATTTCTAGTCTTTGGATAATTAATTACTTTTTCCAAGTGTCACATTTCCCATTTTATCCTTTCTAACCACACACCTGAGCTCCCTAACCCTGGAGTTTATATTCCAATAAAACTCCCCACTCTCCACAGACACTGTCAGATGAGTCAGTGCTGGGTTTTACAAAGGTTTATTTTGTATTTCTGAGGTGAAGAGCTCCAATCTCTTTTCACTTCCCTGCTTCCCTCCTGACTGATGAAAACCCTTGCCCTTTGTCAGGGTTTGGGATACATTTTTTTTCTTTATTTTTTTTTTTGCTTGTCTCTCTATCTTAGGAATTTTTTCCCCATTCCTGTTAATGGGTGGGTGATCAAGAGAGACACAGGAGCCAGGGACAGTGCCTGGTCCTGGGGTAGGCAGGGGGCAGGGCACCAGTGTTTAGTTTTTCCCTGCTTCTGGGGAGAGAGGAAGGCGGCGCCGGGAGCTCCGGGGCAGACTGCCATCACTCCAGGTTTTCGCTTCTTGCTGCGGCTTTCTACCTGTCTTGGGGGGAAAAAACCTGGGACCCCCAAGCTTTTTCCCCTCCCAGGGAGCCAGCCTCCCCCAAGGCAGGGTCCGAGGGTTGGCCGGTCTGCCGGGACACCTCAGTGCTTCCAGCCTCAGCCGCCGAATTGCTGACACACCCCTGCCTACCTCTGCGGGACCCTGCCAATTCCTGCCTTCCCAGCCTGCTACTCTGAGGCCCCTGTTACAGCTCCTCCTGCTATCCAAAGAATGCACTGGGACCCGCTGCCCCCGGGAGCTCGTACAGGGAGTTCTTTCTCCATCCCTCCCTGCTGATTTGCAGCCGCCATGACGTCAGCGGCCGGAGCCGCCCCACAGCGCCCCCTGCAGCCCAGGGGAGTCACCGCACCCTCCCTGCGCACCGGGAGCACCAGCGCCCCTGCCGGCTGTGACCGGGACTGCACCAAAGGGGAATTGCCAACAGAACGGGAAGAGACTGTCCGTGGTTTGTCTGTTCTTATTTGTTGTGGTTACCATTGCTGTTGTTTTGTCTGTCCCACCATATATAGAAATATATTAGTAAAGGTCTGTTATTCCTCTTTTCTCGTACCATTGCCTGAAAGCCCCTTGATTTCAAAATTATACCAATTCGGAGGGAAAGGGGGTTACATTTTCCTATTCTAAAGGAGGCTTCTGCCTTCTTTAGCAAATACCTGTCTTTGAAACCAAGACACCCTTACATCACTGCTGCAATACATCATGGCATGGCTGTGGGATTTTTAGACCTGCTAAGGAGTGCTCCAGGGATGACACTGTAGAAAACAGGAATGCTGGATGCTTATTTACAGCCCTTCCTGAAAAGACCCCTGGAGCACATGTTAAGATTTAAAAACTAATTGTCAGCTCTTGAAGGAATTATTACATCACTCCAACACTGAACTATGGCTGCCTCAGGGGAAAGGCAGGGAATTTTTAATAGAGCACAAAATTATTTCAGTGCTTCAGAAGTGAAAGTGAATAGTGCCATAATCAACTGAGCAGAAAGGGAATGTTTAGTAATTAGTCACATACATTTGTTTTAACTGGGCGTAGGCCAGAAACCTTGGAACAACCTGCTGCTAATGGCAAAAATGGAATTGGGGTTTTTAGGTCACGAATGACCAAGTTCTCTGGTTTACATTTGCATCAAAACCACAGCACCTGAAGCAGCAGAGTCGTAGTGGAGCTTTCTTTTATAACTGGTTTCCAGCATTTCCTCCTTCAGTGGGCAGGAATGATGTCTGATTTCCCCAGGGACTCACAAGAAATTGAGTTCTATACAGAGAAGCAGCAACACCACTCTCAGTTGGTTATTTAAATTAGTCAGTGTCAGAGAAAATAATAATTACCACCAATTTTGTCTTCTCATAGGCATCTGAGTGGGTATAAATGTACCAGACAGGGTCTTTGCCTCTTTTAATTTATAATTTTATTGACTTCACCAGAGTTGTAGCTATTCTAGTGTTCATAAACAGAAGATAGAAAACTTAGAAAGAACAATTATTATAATTATAATTGCCTTTATACATTTCAGGATAAATTTGTTGTCATTCGTCAGAAAATAAATCAGCATCATGGAAAATCAGGGAAAATCTATTTGGGAATCCACAGATATACCTTAGGTTAGAAGGAGAGGAAATTCAACTGGAAATATTATTGTACTGTTATATATATTGATTTTGAGGTATATAAACATAGATATTTATAATGGTATTACATTAAAATGGTATTTCATGTAATATATATTACCTGATGATGTATATATGTTTTTTAATATCATATTTCTTGTGTCTCGGTTTTGTAAAGAAGCTCATGAATGGGTGATGGAAAGCTGTTGAAGCCGGGAAAAGACTCGGACTTTCTGGAAAATACATTAGGATGGGAGACAAAGGAAAAGTAAGAATAAAATGTGATTGGAGCTTTTAAAATACTGACTGTTGAAAACTACATTGTATGAAAGGAAGAAATTAAAACTGTGAGTGAGTTCTTGGGAACTCATAAAATTAAAGACAAGAGAGGTTTTCCCTGTCTGTATTTGACTGTGAAAACCTAATAGAGAGATATTAAAAAGGGGTTTCACTTCAAAACAACCCTTGAAGTGTTTTTCATAATGACATTCTGAAATCATACACTGTTCAGCCAAAAACAGAATAGCAAAATTTGGCCCATAATGAGGGATTTTGTGGCAGTACAAGACAGGAGCAAACTGCCACCAACATAATCTGAGTGCAAGGAACTATGGATGAGAGGCTGTGTTTTCTGCGGCTTCCCATAACTTTATATCGTGACTTCAATCATTTTTCTTAGTTTTTTTAAGGAAAAGTAAAAGAAAAAAGCATGAAAAAGCATGACTGGAAGAAGAAACTGAATATATTGTGGGAAGGAACCTGAAAATTAGGATATTCCTGGCTGAGTTAGCCTGATCTACAATCAGAATGTGGGATCTGTGAAACTTTTTTATTTTTGGCTTGTAACATTTTCATTGGACTGCACCCAAATGGAGTCTTTGTCCAGCAACAACAACGTTCTTAAGTTGTCTGTTTTTCACACTCACACCTGTTAATATATTTTAAAGGAAATACTAAAAATATGTTACAAGTAGAGAGATAATATATGTCAGGAAGAAAAAATGAGGTGATGTAGAATTAATACCTTCAAGGTGCCTGCTTGGTGAGCCATGCTCCAAAGCATTGCAGGTTGACCCCAGCTGGATCCAGGAAAATTGCTGTGATGGATCCTTGTCACTCCTCCCTCACTTTGGTCTCCTGGTGTGGGGCTCAGGCTTGCAAGAAATGTTGGAAAATATTTTGTGTTGTGGTGGTGGGTCGAGACAAAGCTCTGGAGATCTGCATCTGCTGCATGTAAACTTGGAGTGCTTTAAAACTGGTTAAATTGTTTAAATTTGGTTTAAATGGTTTAAAATGGTTTAAACTGCAGAGGCTGAGCAGTTGAGGAGCAACTCACAGGGAGAAATTTCCTAGCGAGAAGAAACACAGAACAAACAAAACAAGAAAAATGCTCTTTGCTTTAGAAAGATTTAAGCATTTCTTGCATTGTGTAAGATTAATTGCATTTTTTCCCCTTTTGCTGAGTCTGTAAAGGTTTTCTTCAACTGTCACCTGTATCAGTGGCACTTTGGCACATGCCAGAAGATTTGGCGGATATTTGAGCTCCTTGGGAACTTTGGTGCCTGAACACCAGGGCTGTCAGCATCCAGGGGGTTTTTTGGGACTTATTTCAGGAAAGGGAGTACTGAGGTGGAGTCCTGCCTCTAAAGGGAGTAAATCTATGATATCCTCACTTTGCAAACAACAGCCTTTTCAAACATCACTTTGATATGTAATACCCTGAGCAGATGTTCAGGCAAACAAGTATTTTAAAAGAGATGTACGTAAGCTCTAGGAGTTAAAATTTGGGAAAGGAACAGAAACTTGCAAATAAATACACAAATAAGGTCACTCTTTAGCAAGTTCACAGCAATTGCACATGGAAGAAAAATGTTATAAATCCTTTCTGATCGCACATATGTTAAAGCAAAACTAATCAATCATAGGCTGGTGGTCTGATTAGTTCATGTAATTCTCCCAAGTCAAATGAATTTTTTCTAAAATATGCTAGATGTTACCATGAAACCCATCAAATAAAAATTCACACAGCCATGCTTTTTTCATTGCCACCTTAAAATGACCATCCTGACCTTGGCATGAAGTAATTTCTTGAGATTAATGACCAGCTTGGGTTAATGATCCTTGGCTGTGCCACTGACCTTCATCCCCTCCCAGGCAGGCATTAATCCTCAGGAAATTTACTGCATTTTGATTGTTATTGCTCACACATGTACAAGCCTCAGGAGCTGGGGCAAACATGAAGTTGTGCTTCGCATCAAGAACTCTCACAGCACCAAAGCAAGAACAACTTTGGAGCTTTAAAAAAATCAGCAAGGCAAATCATCTGATTTTGATCAAAGAACTAATAACAGCCTTCACTGTGCACTGTTCTCTCTGTATGAGTCTTGGAGCAATTATTGAGGAGAATTAACAGAATAGAAAAAATGTAGCCCTTGGCATTGACTGTCAGGGTCAGGCATTTCTGAGGCTGCTATCAACTTTGAATTCAAATGCCAAATACAATATTTTGCCTTGATGCAATTCTTCCAAGTACCATCCATCCTCCTTCGGCGGGAAATGGTGCAAATCAGAACAATGCTTTTATGAAGATATGTGACTCCCCATGGGTCACATAATTAATTCTTGCACATAGCTACAGCTTCCAGGGAGATGATGAGGCAGAGGGTTTGCCTAAGACCTTACAAAAGGCCATATGTAGAGTTATAATTAGAAAATGAGATGTTTCTGGTTAATACTGATGTTAGTGTTCATTCCTGAAGACTTTTTTTCTTCTCTGTGTTAAGGATGTGATGTTTCTTCAGTTGATGGTGGTGTAAAAACCAGAGTTACCTTTTCTAGCACCAAGAATTTAATCAGAGCTCCAGATACAGAAACAAATAGGAAGAAAAATGAATGATATGATCCTCCTTTCTACATTTGTTTGAACTGGGGAAAAAAAAAGAAAAAAAGAAATTACACAAACCCCATGGCTGAAATCAGACTTCACTGTATCAGAGGTCTTACTGTTAAATTTGGATCTAACGAAACTTCTTTTTCCTTCTGAAAATGAACAAACAAGAAGTTTGAGTAGGAACACATCCTAGAATACTTGAGCCACATCAGTTAATGTGTGCAGAATTTATTTAAGCAAAACCACTTTTCCTTGCAAATTAATGGCTTTAAAGGCCTTGACAGGTCCATCCTCTTCCATTTTTTGTGGCTTCCTTGTCCCAGTTCTTTACCAGCCCAGGCTCTGCATTGCCTCCCAGCAGCCTTCTGGCTGGGGGAAATTGTATGAAAACCTTGGAAGTGCTGTATTTTAACCAACTGTGCAGATAACCCGTGAAAAATGTCAGGAATTTATTCCCCCCATAAACAATTCATCACAATGTCTTCCCAGCGTTCCCACGTCTGCCAGTCTGAGAGGCAGAATACCTGTGGAGCAGGAATAAAACACCTCTTAAATGTTTTATTTCCAGAGCACTTTCTGACTTTGTGCAGATTTGGATGGAGCAAGTGAAGGAGTGGCTTTTCCAAGAGAATAAAAAAATCAAAATACAGTTGCTTTATAAGGACTGTTGTGCATTTTTTAATGACAATGAGGAGAGTCATCTTCCTTCCCACACTATATATAACTCTGTAAACCTTCCATTAGAACTATTTGCATGAAACATGAGCTGCATCCAAAAATCCAGTAAAGTCTTTACGAAGTGAGCATTTTATAGATAGTTTCCTCTCCCGATGATGGGAGTGCAGGTCTGTCACTGCTGTGGCACAGGGAAGGCAGCTTTGGGCTCTCTCTCGTTCACAACCCGCAAATTTGGGGGCCACGGAGGCTGGGGGGAGTGGTGAGGACGGGCTGCACACACTGCTGGCCTGGTTCAAAGTCACCTGGAGCGCCTGACGCAGCTGAGTCTTGGACAGACCTCTAGAGGGGTCTTCTCTGACCTGTGTTCTTGTAAGGACATAGAGAAAATGCTCAAATCTACCACTACACCACTCCTACCTGCTTGAGGGGCTTAGGCAGCCCATCCTTCCCAGCCAAGGAAGGACCAAAACCACTGTGGTCACTCCTGACATGTCCATAAAGATATCCATGGCACAGGCTCCAAAGTCTTCTAGGCACTGTATTACACGTCTGTACCTTTCTTAAAATCAGAAAGGACTTTTCAAAATGCCTAACCCAGACGGGTCTCTGTTCAGTTCCAGCCCGTGACTCCTTGTTTCCACCAAAGAAGAGAACTCCTTGCAGCATGCCCTGCTGTAAAAGATCATTGTCATGTCTGCCACTTTGGACATGGTGGTGTTTAACACCAGCTGCAAATTCGACTCCAAATAAGCCCCTGCCCTTCCTCTCTGCTCCCTCCAGTTAGAGAGGGACAAAGAGCCTGAGGGTTGGGATAATCTACTGAAAGCAAACAGCAATGGGGTGAGAAATGCACAGTAACAGCAGCAATCTGTTTGAATAGATCAAGATTAAACACGACCACACCTGAGTCGCATTATAGGTGCCAGAACAAGAGGAAAACAATCAGTCCTTCTGCTCTGGTCACATCACATTTACTGCACAGAAAAAGCTCCTTTCTTCGTGCAGGACCATTTTTATTCAAAGGGTTTCTTTTTTCTCTCTAGCCCTGCCAACATTCCTTTCACATGAGGAAACTTGAACGGATTTAAGCCCATGTTCAGAGCACGGTTTGTAGTACAAACATGCTGCAGTTATCAGCTTACAGTGCCGAAACACACGGGGGCAAGAACAGACATCATTTTAGAAGGTGGCAAATAATATAAGAGTTAGAAAAGCAGATCACTATTTTGTGATCTAATCATGAAAATTGGTAAAACTAGTGGTGTCTGTGGGATCTAAGAAATATATTCCATAATTAAAAAGTTCAATATAAATACAATATTGCAATATAAAATGCAATTTACCTCAGCACACTTTTGCTTCATCTGCTGGGATTCCACAGGTTAGCTTTATAACACAGCCAAGGAGACAAGAGTTATTATTGAAATTCCACCTGTCCCCACTGGTATGTACCCAAAACCGAGGCCAAGTCTAGCATGATGTCAAAATGAATCCACTCACACAAGAACAGAATTAGCCTAACTGCAAGCATTTGATGTTATCCAGACACCCTTAGCAAAGGGAGAAAAGCTAAACTGGGCTGAATTTTTGCTGGGGAAAATATGCAAAAACGAGGTGCTAAGATTTCTGCTGAGTATTCATCTGTCAAAATTATTTTTGTAGCCTTCTCATGTAGAGTGGGACACTCTTAAACAAGGGCATGACAGAGGGATATCCACATCTTGCATCTTAGTTGAACAAAAGGATAAATTCCAAGCACTTAAACACGTGGTTAAAATGGACAGAATAAGCCCACAGTCATTTGGATGTATTGCAGTGCCAGTCCCAAGGGAGTCTTCTAAGAGAACAAAAATCTCTATTTGTTTGCATGTGGCCACACATATTAGTTTTTAAGCTGTCTGAGTTTTTGTGGAGGCTGTTTTTTTGCATAGCATGTCTGAAATAGGAACTGTTTGGAACAGAATACTGGGTTAGATTTTTCAAGATTGTTTAGATTTATCCTTAAAAAAAAAGAAAAAAGAGTAGGCTATCTACAAATAAACTGACAAAGACGGACACCTGAAATTGAGTAGTGGGTTTTTTTTGGAAGTGTTTGGACAACACTGTCAGGGACAAGGTGGGATTGTTAGGGTGTCTGTGCAGGGATGGGAGTTGGACATGATGATCCTTGTGGATCCCTTCCAGTCCCTTCCAGCTCAGCTTTTTCTGCAATTCTATGATTCTCTGAAATGAGTGTCTTTAAAAGTATTATTTCCTTCTACTGTTTCAGGATGTTGGGCCCTTCTAAACTCTGGAATCCTCTCCGTCTGGTTGGTGGTCAGTCATGTCCAGCAGTTCCCCCCAGTCCCCTTCAGGAAGGTGCTCAGGCTTTGGAGATTTAGCAAGTCTGACATCCCTGGAGGGTGCAAACAGCCTGTCCAGGGAAAATGCCACACTGTTTGGGTGAGGGGATGCTTAAAGAACAGATAACAAGGGAAAATCAGGTGTTTTGGGGGAGAATTGCATCCTGTGTGTGCAAGATCCTGTAGAGGAAATGTCAAGACCAGAGGTAGAAATGCATCAGGATGAACCTGAGGGGAGTTACGAAGTACTGCAGAAAACCTGAACAGATTTTGAGAGGATACAACCTTTTTTTTTACCTCATGACAATCATTTGGTGATTGAGGCAACAACAGGGGTGTTAACATTAGCATGAGTACACACAGTACGCTGGCTGTTTGGTATCAGTGATTCCATTAGTGGAGATCACCGTCATTTTATGGATGATTTCTGTGGCCCATTTTTCTGCATTCAATTGCTGAGTCGTCCCTTTTAGTCTCCATTAGGTTTGGTAAGGTCAGAGCTGCTTTCTGGTGTCACATTGCAACTGAATTGATTAATGTAATAACTAACATGCAGCTCATGAATGGATATTTTTCCCCTGAAAGAAAAATATTTAGGTGAAGACACTCAATATTAATTGGGGCAGATTTATGAAGAATACAGGACCAAGAAAAAAAAAAAGGAAGAAAAAAGAAGGAATAGTTCCAGTATTCCCTGGCAGATAAATTGGTAATGACTAACTGCATCTGATGGCTGTAGTAGTATTTTGCTAAACAATGTTTATAGTTCCTGTAATGTATAATTTGGCAGAACACTGTTGTTCCTTGAGAACGTGGAATTCAAATGCCTCTACGTTGGAAACACACTGTAATTAAAATTGCTGCCTTATTAATGGGTGATTTGTGAGCTGCATGATGCTCCACTCCAGCAAAATTGGAAATAGTCCCAACAGTTATGCCTGAACTGAAATAAAACCTAGAAATTCAACATAAGTGCAGGCAAAAAGCATCTGCGTGGGTCAGAGAGTATAAGCATCGAAATAGATGAGCGTTTGAATTGAAGCTCAAAGAATAATTTTGAAAACCCAAGTAGTCTGAAATCTGCATAATTTCCTTTGCCAGGCTATACATGAGGTCATCCTCTTAATATTTTCAGGAGGGCACTGATGAGTGCAGAGGGAGCTGTGTTAAGCTTCAGCATTCCTGACACAGTGGCACAGCACAGGCAGCAGAAGGTGCTCTTGTAACAGCAATCAGTGGTGCCTGATTTGTCCAGCGAGAGCTCAGAATCCTCCTGCCCCTCACGCATCCTGTGCTCCCAAAGCCGAGCAGCCAAAGGGTTGCACAACCTGATTGTTTTTAATCAAGCAAGGCCAGCTTTAACCACGCTGAAGTGTGCAGAGAGGGAATTCCTTCATGGTATAGGGACTTACCCTTTGCTTTTCTCACTTTCTCCAGTCCTCTATCCACAGCACCTGGCTTATCCCACAGCCCTGGAAATTCTGACAGCTCTGATGGTGCAGGATATTTATTTAAATAGAATAGAATAGTTAATTCCTACTAAATACGGTTTTCCTACATATCCATTAGGATGGATGAGTGTGGAACAACTTTTACTGCTTCACAGTGTCAGATACTTGGAAATTTATGACTGCAGTCTTCAGGAAAGGGAGCTGAGCTTTTCCCTGAGCTGCTGTTAATGGTGAATGGGAGACAACTCAGCAGTTTTTCCCTTGTTTTAACATCCTCTCTGTTTTTATCTGAGCATTACCCCCACAACAGAGCTGGCACTTTCCAGGCCCTTTCAAATGCCCAGGTAAAACAGAGCATGAGATTGTGAAAAGGATCTTGTGACTGGACAGTTGTTGATGGTTTCTGGTTCCCATTGTTGGGACATGGATCTCAGCACTCACAGAATGAGGGCTGTGGAAGGGAAACAGATACGTAACACATGTTAACTTAGCTGGAACATTTGAAAAAAATACGAATATTTTTCTTTAGACATTAATGGATGAATTTCAATTTGTCCCTTCAAGACTTAAAACAACTTACAGCTGTTACTTGCTAGGGGAAGGCATATTTTAATTGTCACTATGCCCTGGAAATGACTGTGTGTTTTCACTCACATCTTAGTATTAGTAAACCAACACTACTAGAATTATTCTTTAAATAAGGCCCTTCTATGGGTTTTTATAGTTTGTGATGGTTCCCTGTCTGAAGAAGAGTAAGTGCTAATGAGATTTTTCTTGAAATGTAAAGGAAGAAAGTATCTTGGCTATCTTTTACAGTAGAGTGTCGCACTGTATGGACACAAAGAAATCACACATAGCCGACCAGGTCGAGGAGCCAAACGAGAGAGGACAGAACCATCTGACCTTTATTTATATGTTCTTAGAAATCACGGTGGATTGGAGGTAGAAATTACCACCTCTCAATCACACTGGTCAAAGGACAAATCCATCACATGTCTCCGCCTAGGAGAATGGAATGAAAACAACAAGGAGAGTTAGCAAAAACATGGCCATGTTTACAACAGCATGCGTGAGAAAGTACTACAGCAAAGAGAAACATTGAAGAACTGCAAAACTCAGGACAACAGTAGAGTTTCCTGATTAATGACAATATTAGTAGCCAGACAAACCAAAAGGGTGCATGCTTTAAGAAGCCCCAATCACACATATTAATAAATATATAAGAATATGTTAATGATATTTTAGAAGCAAAAAAGAAGCTGGTGTTTTGAAGTCACAAGTTTGTTTCCATTTATGTCCTAAATGTGATTCTTTATTTACAGCCCTGTAAATAAATGCAGTAATGCAGTTTTGCTCATTAGTGATGACTGAAAAGCTGTGCCAACCAGTTTCCATTAAAAAAAACTCAAATAAAGAGCAGAAAAAAAGGAAATTTAGAATTACATGATCACATGTCTATTTGGTTGTTACTGAAACAGAAATTGGTGCATTGCAAGGCAGAGAATTCCAGATTCACCAGGTATTTCCCTAAACAAGCTGTCGTGTTCTTCTGCACAATATAGAGGGATTATCCCTTTAATAGTTTTGGCCTTTAAGCTGGCACAGTAACCCACACATCCTCAAACTGTGCTGCCAGAGATGCTTTGTTTGGCAGAACATTTGAACAGAGAATAACTCACAGGTAAAAATTACTAATTTACCCAGAGAATTATCCCTGTCTCCTACAAGACACTTGTACCGAGTTTAGTCACTGCACTCATATCCTCTAGTAGCTGAAGGGATCATAGAATCCCAGATGGTTTGGGCTGGGAAAGACCTTAAAAACCATCTAGTTCCAACCCCCCTGCCATGGGCAGCGCTGCTTTCCAGTGGATTGTGCTGATGCTTAAAGCAGCAGGAATTTATGGAATGATGCTGCTCTGACAGGGCACTGCCTCTGCTGCCTTACAGGACCAGTGGGGACCAGAATGTCCCCAGCTCTCAGCAGTTTCCATTTGCTTTTTCCCATGTGTACCCTCACACAATTCACTCCTTAAATGGCTCTGACGTTCCCCCAGCCGCCTCCCTCCCCAAACCTGTCACAGGACCGACGGTCACCAAGGGAAAAGAGCCAGGCTGGGTTTTTTTCTTAGATGGATTTTTGGCAAATGGGCAGACAGTGGAGAGCACAAACGTTGTGAAGTGCAGCTGTTAAGTCACAAGGCATTTTCCTGATCTTGCTCCTCTCAGCTCTGTCTGATAGAGAGATTTGGGTGCAGCTGCTTCATTATGCATTCCCTAGAGCCACATCGTTGCTGTCACCTTTGCCAGCTGACGTTGGGTCTTGTGCTTCCAGCATCCTCCGCATGTTTCTGGAAAATGTCTTTTCATCATCCAGGTGCCTGAGAAACCAGTGTGGTTCCAGTGCATCCTGTCCTAGCAGCAGACAGAGGAGTTTCAGGAAGATTCTTTGACCTTTTTGAGCCACACACGATGTTTTTTATGAGCAGACGTAACTGCACCGATCAGGGCAGACAGGAGCCAGGAGAACACAAGAATTGTGCAAACCCCACGCATGTTTTTGTCATGGATCCTGATGTCCAGCACCCCCTTCGACCTCATATTCCACTTCCTTATGAACCCAACCTGCCAGCCATGCTCCACCAGGCAGTGGTTTTGCAGTGTGACCCCTGAGGCACTGATGACATAATTAAGATATCTCAAAAAACAGGCAGGCTTTGCACCTTCACATCTGGACGCTCTAGATTTGTGCTTGGAGGTCCCCTGATGTCTCTCAGAAATGCAGGCTTGCTGTCTCCCCTTTCTGTTTCCCAAATTTTAGTTTAAATTGAGCAGAGCAGGAGGAAGTTTATTTTGTGCTGGGCCTGGGTATGGCCAGTTCAGCACTTTGCAATCAGTTTGCTGATTTCACAGAACACCTCGTGTGGTGTGCAGCAAGTGATTGCAAATGAGTAACAAATGAATCCATAAAAAACGCGGAGCTTTGGCTCACGATGGATTTCCAAACAAAAGCGTTGGATGCTGAATGTTATTTTGATTTTTAACACCTGTAAGCAACGGAGATTTATTTCTCCACCACACTCCTGGCCTGAAAATTTCTTTTGCTCACATTACAATCAGACTTATGTGGGGTTTAAGGTTTAACTTCTGGTTAAGCTTCCAGATGCAATTATTGTTTTAAGATGGGTGGTTGTACCTATTCCAGTGATCCTGTGCTGCTTCAGCAGATTTTTAATTCTCAAACAGGCATTTATTTTGTAGCTTATCTTGGAAATATTCTTCACAAATCTCTTGAAATCCCAGTAGCCTTCACCTTTATAGGGCTTTTACATGCATTCTTATAGGAAAGAATTTTTGACATGCTGTAACAAGTCTGATAATTTTATTTCTGATCTGGACATTGGGGTTGTGCAAGTGTGTGTAAGAGGCTCTTTCTTATTTTCCTATTCCTTTTTACCCAATTGGCTCAGAGAACTTGCAGTAATTACCACAAGTGACATCTGAATTTAGGACTCCCCTGATACTCAGTAGAGAGTGAATTGATGTCACCACAATAATACAGTAGATTTTTTTGTTTGCAATATATTAAAACATGCCTTTTATTTTAATATATTTTTGTTCTCCTCTTGCATTCAGACTATTCCCAGCAATTACATGAGAACATTGTAAATTCTCTTCTGATTTATGGGGCTTGAAATAATTTTCTCCAGTGGAACTTACCGTGCTGGTTGTATGGTCAGCACATGTTAAACACTTAGTCGGTAAAAGCACTGCTACGCTCATCAAACTCAGGAGAAAACCCCCAAGAATTTAAAAGAAGCTAAAGTAACAATGTTAATTTAAAATAAATTGATGGTTCACTCTGTTTTAAAATGGGTAACTTAAACATATCTGCAGATGGATGAGAGACTGGACATGGCCTGGCCATGTGCTCTGGGAGCCTAGAACCCCATTCTATGATTCTATTTTAATTACTGCATTTATTTAAAATGGGGACTTTCCTTTCCAGAACTGGGCATTCTTTTCTTTTTCAACAAAAAAGTTTCTTTCTTCAATTTTATTTTAAAATGCTTTTTAGGTTTGTTAACAGTTGATTGCTTATCTTGGAAAACAAACTTCAAAAAAATATATCCAAAAAAATGTTTCTGTACAACCCTTTAGAGTGAGGATACCAACAGAGTGACCTGTAGTCTTTAATTAATAGACACAATTTGCTATTTATTGACTTGTGGGTTTAATTGGTAGTGCTGTAAGAATCCCAGGAGTAACTTAAGATTTAAATTCCTCCAAAAATATGTTACCAAGTTGTCCTGCCTCAAATCTGCAAGAAGAATGTTTTTGTTTATTCAGCCTTTAGAGCGCTTCGTCCACATATTTCTAAGTAGAGCTGATCTGGGGTTTTGCTGAGGGAAAAGGTTCTCTCCAGACCTTGATCAGGGCCAAACCACACATGTTTGTGTGCAGATGGACGTACAGGAGGCAAATGAGAGTCTCCTGAAGCAAGGAGAGAGCAGTGATCCTGTTTGTTTCAGGTGAACTTGCCTCCTGAGTGGCTGTACAGAGAGGAGCCCTGGCCTTCTCCTCAAAGGTTCATTCCATGGTAGAGGATTGCACTGGAGTGTGCAGTTCAGTGAAAAACTGAAAACTCAGAAGCCAACATCCCTCGAGCTGCGTTGAACCTGAAGTTCTGTGATTTGTTTTCCAACCTGAAAAAGCCCCAGAAGGCGTTCTGTGGAAATTTCAGAATTTTAGCAACATGTTCCTACCTGGCTCACCTGGAACAGCAGCTGATGAAAAGCAGGAGTCAGCTTGCAGGACCTGTGGAGATGGGCAGGTTGGCACTGCTGGTGCCACCTCCTTTCCATCCCAGCACTGATGGGGGCCTCAGCATCAGTGGCTCAGATTTGTGCCTACTGTGCTTCTTTGCTTGCTGGTTTCTGCTGTCCCATGTGCCCACCCAGCTCCTCACAGTGGCTGCCCCTTTATTCTAATTTTCCACTCCTGCTGTCCCCCTTCTACTTGGTGCCTTGTCCTTTGTTTTTGTCACTCTACCAAGAGAAGGGATTGACAACCCATGAACAAGAGATCATAAAATCACAGCAGAATTCACGTAGAATAGGATTTTCCTACATAAAGTGCCTTTGCTTGTTCTGGTTTCGGGCTCTGTCTTCTGGGAAAGACTGTACTTGCATTTGTGTTTTCAGTTATTCCTTTTCCTGTCTTTGGAGAGCTGCCTGCTCTTCTCATCATTCCAACTCTGCTCTTCTCACTGTTTCTGCCTGTACATTGCACTGCTTTCTCTGAGTGCACTGTGAGGAGGTGGAGTGGGACATTTCATAACAAAATACAAAGTTGTGTTGGGTTTTCTTGGCCAGGCTTGGTTTCAGCACTGATGAGTGAAACAAATTTGAAACCAGGATATATCTAGGTGGGTCTAGAATTCAGCAGCAGCTGATCAGGCAGGAATTTCTGCAGGGATGCAAGAAAGCAGTTTATATTTCATATTTCTTATGAAAATGGCAGAAAGTCCAAATCAACTAAACAAACTCCCTAAAGCATTTCCTGTTATTTATAAAAATCCTAAGACATCAAGTTGCAAAATTAAGCACCTGATTTAGGAAGTGTCAGTCATAAGATTTTCTGGCCAATCTCAATACCTCTGAATTATGATTCTGTTCTGCTGGAATTCTGGCCCATGACTCATTTGCAGCTTGTGAAAGAATGCAGAGTTCCGTATTTCACTTATATGTGCGAAAGAAGAGGATTTATTTTTGCAAATTAAGTGTTTATCTCACAGTGGTTGAATAAAAACTCTGCAGATGTAATAGTGGCTTAGGCCTTGCCTACAGTTTATTAAATGTCTCCTGCTGAAGAGAGAGTTTATTGCCCATCCCAGCTGAGTTTCTTTGCCTCGTGTTGCACAGAGTAACCTTCAGCAAACTCACATTAGCCACGTGCAAAAGCTTTTTTGCCGAACTGGGGCTCTGACAAATGATGCCTGCAGAATTCCAGGATGAGTCAGGTGTGAAGGGACCACAGTGGGTCACTGGTGCCACCTCCCTGCTCCAGCAGGGCCATCCCAGAGCACAGGGCACAGGAGTGTGTCCAGATGTTCTGGAATATCCCCAGGGAGGAGACTCCACAGCCTCTCAGGGCTCTGTTCAGGGCTGGGCACTGCCCAGGGCAGAAGTTCTGCCTCCTGTGCAGGGCAATTCCTGCACTCAGGCCCTGCCTGTCCCTCTGGGGCCATTGCTGGGCTCTTCTTGGAGCCCTCCCTGCAGCCAGGGACAGAGGGGACACCCAGGACTGAGGGTCCCTGTGAGTGCAGCATCCCCCCAACCATCTCAGGGCTTCCTCGGAGCGAGCTGTGACACTGGACCAGACCTAGATCCTCACCATCCAGGGATGTCCTGAGGACTCCTGAGCTGGCTGCTGACCGTCTGTGACTCTGTGAAGTTGGTCCAAGCTGAAATCCTGATCTCTTGTGGCTGGAGCAGCTCAGCAATGTCCTGCACTGGTTTATTGGCGCCTCCTCCAATTTGGAACGGTGCCCAGCCGTATCAAGTCCCCAGAACTTTTTGTTCAAACTGGCAGGGGTTTTGCCTATTTTGACCGTTAATCACTAAATTGTGCAAAGTGGAGAGTGGGAGACAGGGCATTGTATAGCCCCAGACATAATAAATAGTTTACCAAGGATATTGCATGAAGTCACATGTAGAATTCTTTAGTTATTTGTCTTTACTATGCACCAGCTGAGAGCAGACTGGAGTAATTTGCTGACAAGATTTTTGTGCCATCAGGAGAACATTTTATAGACCTACCACAATAGTCCAGATACTATACTAAGAATAATAATGACAGCACTAACACAGTACCTGAAGAACTCTATCCAGTCCGAGGATACTTTTAGATGCACAGATGGAAAAGATAACAAATTTGCCTCATCAGGAAAAATTTGAAAGCCAATTAAAATATTTTTCCTTTGCAAAGACTGTGATTTGGCAGCTGATTTTATAAATGTTCTTTAACTCAAACAAAACTGTTTTCCATTAAAAAATTCCTTATTCTTTTGCTCTTCAGTTGCGTAAGACAAGCCTGAGACAGACATTTTATTGCTGAAGTCTGTTTAAATTTATCTTATGACTAATTGGGCTTTGATTAAAGTATAATAAAACATTAAGTGTCTGTAGGCTGAATCCAAAAACTACTTTTCCTTTTTTGCAAAAGATGATTTTTGAGCGTGTATGACTCAATATTTCAGTGCTCCTTAGTCTAAGGAACTCCTGGTACTGTAAGTGCTTGCAAATGGCTCTTACAATTTGTGGTTACTCGTAATGTGTAGCAATTTGTGGTTACTTGCAGAAGAAAACCTCCACATAATTTACCCTGTTGCTGTGCTATCTTTATAAAAGATTGCCATGGTTTCATTAGCTTGTAACAACCAGCAAATCTTTTCTCTCGGGGTGGGAGCTGGGAACTCCACGTCTCCAGGACTATGGAGGATTTGAAGAGTCTCTTGCTCTGAGCATCCGCCATAAAATCCCCTGACTAAGCCCCTAGCTCAATGTTTATTGCCATTTATAGTCTGCTTGCAGTTGCCATAAGATGAAGGGTGTCTGTTCTGGTTTCCTAGTGTTTTCATAGAGAAAAAAAGGGATGTAAATAATACAAATAAATATTTATTTCTTCCACCCTCCCCTGCCCTCAACTGAAGTGTCCCTATTGGAGGAGCTGGCCTCAGGGTCAATGCAGCATTTGGGATAATGTTTGTCCTCTCTTCTATTATTTTTGTATCTTGTATTAACACTTAGATTTATTTTTATTACTTTCTCATGGGACTGATGTTGAGCCAGTAGTAAGGCTCAACATGACCCATTCAAATGCAGTTTTCCAGCTCTGCCCACTGCTGGTATCCATCTGCACTGGGTTTTTAGATGTGCTGCTGCCCTGGAAGCTCAGCCATGCAGAAAAAAAATCTCTCATCCAAAACCTAGTAACCGTGAAAGTGTGAATTTATTCCCCTACATTGAAAGAGCAATCGAAAACTTTAGATGCGCAATCAGAATTTTTCTTCCTCCATTCTCTCGGGGTTTTTTTACCAGGAGGAAAAATAAATACAAAATATGTGCTGAAAGGCCTTCTACATAACTGAGCTCATACCCTGCAAAATACCACAGAAAATATGGCATGATATAGTTTCATGCCTATGTAACAGCAGCTTTTATGGCATTTTGTGGAGTCCACAAGACATATTTGTCCATCTTCCAGCTCTGCAGGCTTCTGATCTTCTTGAAATTCAAGCTGCAATCTCCTCGACTTGTTCTTGTCACGATAACTTCCCACTAGCCAAACCGTGTCTTGTGCTGCATTTATGCAAGCACGCATTCTTCAGATTCTGTGTCTCGTTAATCTTTTTCATTCCTTGCCTTGCAGAGGCTGTCTGGAGAGACAGGATTATGGCCTTGGATTTGGAACATATTGATACGTGATGCAAAACAGAAATCCATTAACTCACGATGCACAACAGTAGAACATATGGAAACATGATGCAGAGCAGAGCTCATTGTCCCTTAATGGATGTGGCTCTGCAGTACTCACAAGGGGCAGAAAGAAGAATAAATGTCTACCTCAGAAATAAAAAAAGTATTATGACTCTTAATATCAGCAGAAATACATTAATTTTACAGATCTGCTTGCTACAGCACAAGTGCAGCTCTTGTTACGTTAGAGTTGCAATCACATGTAGTTTAGAGACTGAGGTGGGATGGTCCAAAGAACAGGTTCCCAATAACTAAATTTGCTAATCTTCTTGTACACCTCTGTAATGGCAAATAACTTTTATTCTGTTGATTTTTCCAGAGGACCTGTTAAAGGCATGATGGTGATCATGCAGAAATTGCAAAATTCATGTTTCAAAGGTGGTTGTCCTGGAAGTGTTTCCTTCCAGGCAGCAGGTTGGTCTATGTGGTATTGGGATTTTTCTTAATCTGCAGGATGTTGCTCCTACATTTGCAGGAGTATTCAGCACATGTGAAGGTGGATTCTGCAGCATGTCCTCTGTAGCACCGGTCAGGCCGGCTAGGCCGAGGAGCCCAAAGGACAGCCAAATAAAAGACTACACAGAGACAGCAGACGGAGAGGGCAAAAGGAGAGAGAGGGCAGAACCTTCTGCCTTTATTTATATGTTTTTACAAATCACCGTGGATTGGAGGTAGAAATCATTACCTCTTAATTNGAGGGATATAATTTTTCCTTAGTGTCACAAACAGCATAGTCTGTCAGAAAAATGGGGTGTGGGATGTGCTGAGCATCACTTTGCTGCATACTGCACTATTATCATGTTCTTCTAAAAGTTAAAAATTTGGATTTTTTTTTCTTGGTATTTCTGAAGATTTTCTTTTGTCACTCACCTTTGTCACACTCCAATGACAAACGAAGCAGCTTGCCACGTAAATGCACACATTTATCATCAAGCCCTCTTTTAAAGTCCCCTGTGTTTCCCATATTGTAATAAATGCTAGAATTTGAAGCTGGAGCCCACAGTACTGCTGGTATAAAACATAACAGGGTGTGACCAGAGATTTTTGGCTCTCACTGAATCCACTGGAAGATTTACTGTTGACGTCAATGGGAGGAGAATTGGGCCCACGGTAGGAACTACAGTAGTAAAAACAATGCATTTGACTTACTTAGCTGTATCTCTGCTTGCCAGTGGCCCTTTGGGCACTGCATGTAAATGGAGAGAAAACAACAAAATAGATTAAAAGGTCTCTGATTCCAGCAGATTTAGAACAGACAAACAGTGAAAAATCAAAGTCTGCAGTGGTGCAAACTGTTTCATCACACCATTTATGGCAGTCCCTCCCGCATCCCATGAAACTGCTGCCTGCTTAGGGTTTTGCTAGGATGAAAATCAGCACAAAAAAAAAAAAAAAAGGATATTGATAAAAGAATATTTTTAGGCTTGCAAATCAGCCAGAGTCAGTCAAATTCTTGGCCCCAGCCATGTGCTGCTGAGTAGTGTCAGATGCTTGCACATACACAAATTGACATTTACAAGGCACGCTGTGCCTAGTGCCAAGTTCAGAAATAAATCGCCTCTTTTCATAGGTTCACCAGAGCCTCCTAAGTACACTAGAGCCTCCTAAGATTCATTTATTGTTTGCTACTGGAGGGATTGGAATTCTCCTGGGCAGAGAATGAAAATCCATTCAGGGTAGCATAAGGGAAACTGCATAAAATGAAGTGCAAGAACTGCAAAGCTGCAGTTCTGTGGGGCAGTGTTTTGGGTGTGCTGCATGTGGAGGATTAGGTTTGACTGTAATTAACAGCAGTGTGGGCTGCATAATGAACTCTGCATGCATGCTGCTGAAAACCAACTCGAACAAATACCAGCAGCACTTACCTGGGGAGTGTGGAGGAGGCTGGGTCTGACCTGTGAAGCTTTTCTTGTAAAGAATTCAGCCCTGAGAGGATTTCCTTCAGCTGCACAGAGGTGATGCTGACTGGTGGTGGATCTCTCCAAGAACACAAAGTATTTTAGTGCTGGAGGAAGCTGAAGATCCTCATTTTGCCTCTTTGCTTGTCCAGGCCCAATGTGAGATTAAGTTCTGCAAGTTCACCTGAGGAAAAATAGGTGCACATTTATAGTACAAGACAAAAGAGAACATCACCTGTTTGGATGATTCATTGATCAAAAATCCAGCTTGCTGTCACTTAGGCTGTCTGGTACAGCTCGTGACAGCGCAAAGGAAATGTATAATTCACTTAGGCAATGCTGCACAACAATATTGGACACAGCAGCCTGGAGCTTACATCTCAGAGCCTGCAAAGCCTCTCTAAACCCCTTTCTGAAGCCCTGAGAGCCAGCAAAGCTCACGTTTACCAGCCTCCTCCCTGGACCGTTTTCCTCCTGGATAAGGTGCAGGCCCTGACTTTGCAGGCCAGTTCTCAATAGCATTGTCTTTCTGCAGATAATTATAGAATGGGTTTGGACAGCTAAGAATGATGATCTCTACCACATGGTTCTGCAACATTTAACAAGGGAGCCGAAGAGACAAAGCTTTACCACAGGCTCCCCTAATGGGGCAGGATGGTGCCTGTGGTGAGAGATCCTATTCCCTGTCACAGTAACTGAAAACACTGCAAGAGGAAGAAGGGCAGAGGCCTTATTTGTAGTCATCTTTTTGAAAAAGAGCTTGCATGGCTGCTGGCTTGTCAGGTTCTCCAGATCTGGAGCAGGCCTTGAGCTATGCTGATGCCACCAGCAGTTATCCTTTGGTTGTGATGGTCTCTTCTGACTGAGGGAAGGTTTCTACGGAGAAATATGATCCTCTGTTAGGCTAGTTCATACACATGGGAAAAATCAGACAAGATTTAGTGTGGAATTCGTGGTGTCCATAGGATCTGCTCGGTGGACGGTCAGGACAAACGGAGATCTCTATGTTTGGGTTTTAGAACATGAGGTTTATTGCAGAAGGTGTGGGGAAAGAAAGGCTTACTTGGAGCTGCAGGACGCAGCTCCAGGCAGGCTGGAGAAGTGAGAAGGAATAGAATAGAATAGAATAGAATAGAATAGAATAGAATAGAATAGAATAGAATAGAATGAGCGTTTACAATATAATAAATCATCTTCTGTGTTGAATATTCTAATTTCCATTGACCAATCTAGAATAAGCTACAAATCTTACAACATTTGCCTACAGCCTATAAGAATCATTGCATTAGCCTATGGCATTACATTTTAAACTCTAAAAGTTGCCTTTTGGACCCCCTGATGGGTTTGCAGGGTCTTCTCTGACCCTTGGACCTGCTTGCAAGCTGAAGGCATTGTTTAATCAAATGGGGATTACCTCCAGCTGGCTATACTATTGTTCTCCAGTTGTTCAGTAACTGGAATTGGGTAACTCAAAGCTTGTCTTCCTTTCAATCTAACTTATAGTTTTTGCCAGGTTATCATATCTATACAGTTTTCCTATTCCAGCTTCCCCAACAATTTAGGACACACAAACCCTTTTGGGTGAGAAAGATTTTGGCTTTGTGCTTGTTTATTCCAGTTTTATCAGTGGGTCTAAGGTAAGGTGTTGTCTCATCTTGAAAACCTTGCTGTGCTTGCATCTGTAGTTCCCAGCAGCTTCAATAATTCTCCCAGGAGTGTTTATCCCATTTAAAATCAATCTATGCAGCTTCAAGCCCTGGTGTGAAGTCCTGTGAGTATGACCTTGTCTCGGCTTCAGCAGTGCCAGTGCTGCCAGCTGTGCTGGGGTGGCTGGTCTGGATTTTAAGGAAGTTCAGAGATCTCCAAACACTGCCCACTGCCTTACAATAGCAACAGGTGAAAAATGCTTGTGTTTTAAGGCTTATTGTAAAGACAAATGGGAAATAAGAAATGAAATGAGCTCCTCTTCTGTTGTCAACTCTCCTTTGGGCTCCTCAACCTAGCCAGCCTGACCCGTGCTACACTCTTCTTTCTCTTATTCATGGCTGTGAGGAAAGAAATGCTTTGGGAATGCACGGGCAGAGCTGGGAGAGCTCATGCAGATGTGGTACTCCCTCACCCACACAGCCCTCCACCTCTGCCTTTAAACACCCAGCTTTTAAATATTTGCCCCCTTTTGGGACCAGAATTTTGAATCACCTTTGGGAAAAAGAAGGGATATGTTGAGGGATGTGTTTCTCACCCCTTGCCCTTCCCATGGGAGGACTTTGGACATTTTATAGGCAGAGTTTGTTCAAAATGCAAAGAAGCTGAGAAATGTCTTGAGAGCAGAGCTGGCAAGGAACAACCTGGGGCTCAGAGATGTGAACACCAAGTCCTGCCTATGGGTGCCTCAGTAGCTGTAACCAAATAGCTCCCAGTCCGTTTTTATTAGCGAGCTTTAAGTGTTATGGGGTAGATATTAACCTACAGTTTGGTGTGAGTGTCAGATGCTGATGAAGAGCAGATCCCAGCTGGGACAGCAAGGACATTGCATCCAGGCTGTGTTGGAGGTGCGGGGGTGGAGCTGTGTGGGAGACTCTTGGCTGAGTTTATTGCTCCAGGCCAGCTTGTGCTGTTGATTCCCTGTAACTTCAGCTGGAGTAACGTGATGTGCTTGGGCATGTGGCTCCAGTCTGCCCTCAGAAACACCTCTCTTAGCATGGTGACCTTAATTCCTCCCTTTCTAGTCTCTCATGTTAAAAATAAGGAGGAAAGAAATCCAGCTTTTATTGGCAGAATGTTCTGCTTGTGCCACTTGTCCTCGGGTGACTACACCCACACCGAGCTCCCAGTGCCGGGGTGTGGGACGCCTGAGCAGGAACATTTGCTCAGGCATCAGGATTGCAAGGTCTTGAAGGGATTTTTGGGACATTTGCCCCTCGTTTGCGTCAGCCCAAGTGTCCTGGGTTAGGAGACAGGTCTCACTCCTTCCTCATCCTGCATGGAAAGAGGGAGATGATGATTTTGGATACTTGCCAGCTTTAGGTGTGCTCTTGCTTTGAATTGTCCTTTGGAAGGGTGCGCAGTATTTAGGGCATTAGCAGCTGTGACCTGTTGCTTACAGGAGCCCCAGTTTTTCTCCATTTCTGTAAGAATTCACCCTGCAGGTGCAGGAGACATTCAGTGCCCTCAGGCACAGGGTGTGGCCCTGGGGGTGTCTTGTGCAGAGCCAGGAGCTGGATTCAGTGATCCTTGTGGGTCCCTTCTAGCTCAGGGTATTGTGTGATTCTACAATTCTAAATTTCCTGGCTGCAGCCAAGGATACCGTGAGGAGTCACACACTGTTCTGCTGAAAGAAAAGTGTGCAACTTTACAATGCTCTAACAAAGTACAAGTTAATTCCCCTCAGATGCACATTCAGATGTCCTGCACAAACCACCAGATGTCAGTGTGGCCATATGAAAATTCAAGCACGGTCCTGCCCAGGTTCATGCAGTATTTTAAACTCTAATATCTCTGGAAACACAATCTCTTCATATACCACTACAATTTGTCCTGCCATATAGCCATAAATCTTGTTTTATTTTGCAGTGACTCTTTCACATAGGGCAAAATATTGAAGATAAAAAATGATGTCAGGGAATGTAATTTACCACTTGTTAAAAATAGTTTTTAATACTGAAGTGTCCTTGATCTTTATGTTCTGGCTCTGGTTTTGCTATGCTAACGCTTGCAAGGACACACACTGGCAGGTGGGATTAGTTGTACTCTTACAAACCATTTCCTTGAAGCATTTTGTGCAGAAAGCACTTTAGGTTTTAAACAAGCCACGGGTCACTTTCTCTCCGTGTTTCCCTATTTGACTGATCCCTATGTTACAGTTTAAACTCCCACATGCATTCCCTGAGACTTTGCTCTGGCAATTAATTGGAGCAAGTCCAGGGGAGGTCACAAAGATGATCTGAGGGCTGGAGCATCTCTCCAGTGAAGATAAACTCAGAGAGTTGGGGTTGTTCACCTGGAGAGGAGAAGGCTCCAGGGAGACCTCAGAGCTCCTTCCGGGGCCTAAAGGGGCTCCAGGAGAGCCAGAGAGGGACTGGGGACAAGGGGTGGAGGGACAGGACAAGGAGGAATGGCTCTAAAATTAAAGTCAGTAGGTTTAGATTCGATATTAGGAGGAAATTCTTGGCTGTGAGGGTGGGGAGGCCCTGTCTCAGGTTGCCCAGAGAAGCTGTGGCTGCCCCATCCCTGGAAGTGTCCAAGGCCAGATTGGACAGGGCTTGGAGCAGCTGGGATAGTGGAAGGTGTCCCATGGATGACAGGGGGTTGGAACTAAATGATCTTTAAGCTCCCATCCAACCCAAACCATTCTATGGCTTTTTTTTTTTTAGGTGTGTGTCATTGGTATCTGGGGAACTGCAAGTGCTCAGTTCAGGTTGCCCAACTTCATCAGCTATGGGATTAGATCCCAATTTTGGAATCCTTCTTGCTGATTTCCTCCACATGACAATTTCCTGGCCACGTGTCTGTGTAAGATTTGCCTCTGGCCCAACCTCTGCCTCCTAAGAGACTCATGGGTCTGTTCCTAAGCCCTGTGACTTGGCCATGCACTGTGAGGAGCCTTTGGCCCTTAAGGTAAAGCCATTCCTCCTCTGCATCTCAGGGCTGTATCAGGGTGGCTGAAGGCAGGACCTGGCCCAAGTGCTGCTGATGAGACCGAAATCTTCCAGAACGTGACAATCACCCTGAATAAATTTCTTGGGATTCTGGATCTTTTCAGGCTCGTTCTCTATTTCAGATCAAAGCCTACCAAACCTATTTCTATTTCTCTGGTGATAGATGCTAAGGGATATATTCAATTAAACCCCAATTTTAATGCTGTAGCTATAGTTAAACAAATTTAAAACAATATCCATGTGTAGCTAAGACAGCCTGAACAACTTCAAAAAAGCTCTTATTTGTCAGTGTATTACAAATCTTCTGGTTTAATAAATATGTTTCACTTTGTATCTGGTATTCAATTTCAGTTGGCAAAAACTATAGCGTAGTGAGATAAAGCAGAAAGCAAAAAAAAAAAAAGCTGGAGAAAGAACTAACATAATCTTGAAAAAGAGGAATATTTTGATTATTTTAACATGATAGTATTTGTGGAAAAAAAATCTGCCTGCCACTGAACACTCCTAATGTTTACAGGGAGGATTCTGTTGCCAATGTCCATGTGAGTCTGCTAGTGGAAAAATCCAATTATTGTTAGGCAGCTGCAGATGGCAGTGCAGGACTGCAGATGGAGAGATGGCAGCTCTCAGGAACTGGGTTTGCTCCAGTTTTGTAGCTAAACTTACTGACTCCTTGTTACTATGATGAAACCCTACCATAATCCAGGCTTGCTGCTGGTGTTGCTCGCTCTGTTCAGGGGATTGCAGGTGATTTTCCTTCCTGCGATGGTTTTTATTCCAAACTTTCTTTCCAAGCAAAGTGCAACAAATGATAACAGCTGAAAAGAGTGATATACTTTAGTAAAGGATGCAAAAAGGAATTTACATTTTTTCGTTGGGGGTACCACTGATCCATACATTCATGTTTCTGGCTATTTTCACTCATTTTCTGTGGGGGTAATAAGCTGTTGCTTTAACAGAGCATGTTTGGAGACTGGAAAGAAGACAGGGCAGGTATGTGCCCAGGCTTTGGCACACCTTTAGGTTTCCTCCTAAAAACCTTCTGAGACGTGGCTTAGGGGTTCAGAAGAAAGAAGGTTCAGAAGAAAGAAGGAGTTCAGAAGCTGAATGATTTCTTACAAGGGTGACTGAAAACGAATCTAGGCCTTGATCTTGCAGCCATGTGTTTTAGCAGTCTGACTTCAGACCCTGCTTAGGATCAGTCACATGCAGAAAGTATTTATGGAACTGATGCCATGATGGAATATAAAAACCAGAAGGTCCAAATAATAAAATAAGATGCATAACATTTTTGCTGCATAGGATAAATTAATTATAGAACTGTAGTCAATTTGGTGTTTAAGAGAGCTGGATTTGAATTCCAGTTCTTTCACAGACTTCCTCCTGTGACCTTTGAGCAGGGCAGTGAGGTGCAAGAGGAAGGCTCTTGGAGAGAGTCCCTGCAGCCTGGAATACTGATTATTTGGAAGCCTGATTATTTGAAATACTGATTATTTTTTTCTAACAGGACTGGCAATGGGAGATAAATTCCCTTTCTGCCCAAAATTCTGTGTGTGTGACCTCTGCTGTTCTGCTGCTGCAAACAGGGAGAGGCCTTGTGGCTGCCATGTTTGACCCAAAAGCACAAAGAGCTGCAAGGAGAACCCACCCAGCCTGTGAAAGGTTTTGAGCTCTGTGTGTGTCCCCCTCAGCCAGCACAGTGACATCACTGGTGCTGGGAGCTCTCCCTTTCCCAAAGCGCTTCCCGTGGGTGTTGGGAAGGCCAGGACGGCAGCAGGCCCAGCCAAGCCTTTGACTGTGCCTCCACCTACGAGAAACCACAGCTTGTGACTGTAACTGGTGCTTGGAGAAGCCTCACTTTTGCTGGACTGGGAGATTTTTGTGAAGTCGGAGCCAGTATGGTGTGGTTTGGAAGAGGCTCTTGGAAGATTAGCGGCAGATCAGGAGATTTCTCAACTGCCTCTGACAGCTCTGAGTAGGAGGGACAGCAGCCTGGGGTTTAGGAGAGTCAGGATTATGTCCCTTGATCTTCCACTTTCACCTCTCTGACCCCAGGGCATGTGACTGGAGCCCAGATGAAGTTCCAAGGACCAGATTCTGGGAGAAGGACAGGGAAAGAAGAGAAAGTCCTTGTAGGGCCAGGTTCAGCACAGGTGTTGCAGTGATGGCTTCACCCCCCCAGACCTCAAAGGTGTTTCTTGGTGGACCTCTGCACAGCTGAATTCCCTAGCGAGTAAAGTTGCCTGTGTCGTTAGGCTGGAAATAGGTTAAACTGTGTGCCTGTTTGGTTATTTTAATCTAAATCAGAAGCCAAGTTAGAGTTACACTGAGCACGGGGATAGCACTGGAGGCTGTACTGGGGGTGGGTCATGGGTGTGCTTTTAAACCCAATCTGATCCATATGGGGTCTCCAATGGGGAGAGCTGAAATGGTTGGGTACACATGGTAAAAATTCAAATATTGACACAGGCTACCACATCTGAACAAATGCCTGGATGTGAGAAGATCTAGTATTCAAGTCTGTGAGGGCAAAGCCCTCTGTTTATCCACAGAGCAAGTCCTGCATTTGTAAAAGCTCCTGGTGTCTCCTCATCAATGTGCCATCACTTTGTCCTTCAGGGACCTCTGGGGAGCAACACCTGACCAGTGCCTTGCATGTGGCCATTCATTCATGGCACACAGATTTTTCAGCAGCTACTGGACTGCTTTGGATTGCTACTGGCCATGTCTGGACTCAGACCAGTGACAGGAGGGGTTAAAAAAATCATGTTCTCCTTTGCACTATTCAGGACACTCAGTCTCCCAGGGCTGCAATTTTAAAAGCTGGGTAAAGAAGCAAATGTTCTTGCAATCTTTGCACGGGATTGGTTTTCCACTGTGGGGAAAGGAGACCTTAATTACACCTTACAGTGATGTGCTTCTACAGGCTTTCACAGGTTGGAAAACACATGTACAGCAAAGACAGTAGACTTACATGAGATGCTGGGGGTGAACAGATCCAGAGCAGTCCTTGGAGAAGGACTTGGCGGTGCTGGTGGGTGAGAGCTGGACTGTCCCATCCCAGAACCCACCCTGTGCCCTGAGTTGCACCCAGAGCCCCTTGGGCAGCAGGAGAGGGGGATTCTGCCCCTCTGCCCGGCTCAGGTGAGACCCCACCTGCAGAGCTGCCTCAGCCCTGGGATCCAGCACAGGAAGGATGTGGAGCTGCCGGAGAGAGCCCAGAGGAGGCACCAGGGGGATCAGAGGGATGGAGCAGCTCTGATGGGAGGAAAGGCTGGGGGAGTTGGAATTATTCAGTCTGGAGAGGAGAAGCTTTGGGGTGACTTAATTGTAGCCTTGCAGAGCCTGAAGGGAGCCTGCAACAAAGATGGAGAGAGACTCTTGACAAGGGCCTGGAGTGACAGGACAAGGGGAAAGGGCTTCAAACTGACAGAGAGTAGGATTAGGTTGGATATTGGGAAGAAATTCTTGCCTGTGAGAGTGGGGAGGCCCAGGCACAGGGTGCCCAGAGAAGCTGTGGCTGCCCCTGGATCCCTGACAGTGTCCGAGGACAGGATGGACGGGACTTGGAGCAGCCTGGAACAGTGGAAAGTGTCCCTGCCCATGGCAGGGGTGGAGCTGGATGGGCTTTAAGCTCCCTTCCAACACAAATCATTCTGTGATTCTATAAAATGGGTGGGGTTTTGGGGTTTTGTTTGTGTTTAAGAAATAGCTCATGAAAGTGTGGTTGGCAAGATATAGGTGGTCTTTATGTAGGAAGGAGTTGTAATATAGTCCTTCAAAATATAAAGATGGAATTAGAAAATAATCCTATATGTATACAGTGTGGTATATTGTCCAAGTGATAGAGCACACCAAGAAAAATATTGGTCTGGAATGTTACAAGTTGCAGAGGCCTTTGATTTTCTTGAACTCTACAAACTCATTATAATTATCAACTGAAACTGGAAAGAAACTATTAATTGGTAAAAAGTGTTCTTCTCTCCCCTCTACCCATGAAGGTTTGAATTGAACAGTTTCCCAGTTCCACCCATGTCTTGGAAAATGTGGAGTATTCAAAACTCCACTTCATTAAAACACCTCATGTAATCTCTGTAAGACACATTTTGTGTTTGAAAAATGCGCTATTCACTTTTCCCTAAAGACTTTCCCTTTCTTGTGTAAGAAACTTGTTTAATTTTTAGTCCAAATTGTCACTGTAAACTTTTCTTGAGACTTTCATGGCCATGAATGACTGACCTTCTTCCTTCTTATTATGATACCACAGCAACTTTAAAGATGGGATGTCTTTCAACTGATTTGTTGAAGAAGGTGGGCTGATTTAACAAATTTTAAAAAAGAACTAAAAAATACCTGACCTGCTTGACCTGAGGCTGTGGATATGAGCTGCATGTGGAGTCTGGCAGCTGACAGGAAGAAACAGGCAAAGTTTGCTGGGAACTTGTGTTAAAATTGTTCTGCTCAGTCATGACCTTCAAAACTGTAATTCAAACAAGAGACCTGTTGAATTAAGAACAGACAGCTCATAAATTAATCTCTCCACTACCAATTCAGTTTTTACTCTGTATAGTGAATTTAAAATAATGAAATGGCTTTCCAGTGGTGATAACTTTATTGAACTTACATCCTAAATCACTCTTAAATGAGAACAAGTGATTATGATTTTCTTTTGGAGTACTCTGAAATATTTATGATGATTAAAATATGATCTGAAGCAGTTCACAAAATTATAATGCTCAGTCTGAGCTCTGTCATGAAGATTTGCAAAGGTCCTAAATATCAGAGTGTTTTATGGCTCTAATAAGCTTTTAGAGTCACATGACTGTCTGATGCAAATCAAGACACCTCCATTGGCATGCTTGTATTTTTCCACTGAGAATTTAATTATAAGATAGCAAAATTCACGGTTGAACTATTTGCTGTGAGTTCCAGTAGTGGAAAAACAGTATATTCACTGCCACAATCATGCAACATTTCACAATCCTTAATTTCCTTTTTAAAGGCTGGAGATATCCTGCTAATGGCATTAAACCATCCTCAGGCAATTAAAAGCAACAACAATAACTTCTGCAAGTACATAATTGTGTTAGGGTGGAAAATGATCTGCTACTTATACAACTTAACTAACACAAATAACCAAATAACAGCTGCTGTCCTCTTTGCCTCAGGTCTTACAGACTTAGTTCTGGGTTCCTCTTTCCCTTTTCCTGCTGCTGCTTTGGGTGTTTGTGGTGCCTAATAGTGTGAGCATCCACAGAGGTGCTTTTTGGAATGATAAATGTGCACTTAAAGTTGAAAAGTGGAGTATGTAATCCTACGTACTTTAGCTTTGAATTTCCTAGCTGCTGTGAGATATTCTGCATCTGAATCATCCTGTGAAATACCTCATTGCTTCTGTTCAGAGGGTGTTTTTCAGCTGGGAGAACAAGAAATCTAATTTCATGATGACACAGGAACCGTGGATTCAAATTATCCAGTGTTAACCAAGCTCTCTCTTGATCCAGGCCTTTACCACTTTCTTATTAAATTTTGTGCAGGGTTTTAAATAGATTTTTTCAGTTAACAGTAAAAAAATTGAATCTTCAAGAATGTATGCCATTTGGAGCTGTAAATGCTAAACATGTGTGAGAACTTTATGAAGAGAAATCAAGTAGAAATGATAAAGAGGACTCAGGGTCACTGCAGGGATGCTGCAGGAACCCACATGGTGGTGACTCTCTACTTAATCTGTCTCTTTCTTTCTCTCCCCCCTGCCTCTCTCTAACTCACATTTGCTGTAAAATAAAATCCATATTATTTACTTTGGCCTATGGTCTCATTTGCACCTTAATTGGGGCAGATCAGATCCTAACAGGGTCCTGGCTTGGGAGTGCATTCAATGCTGAGTTTGCAGTTGATTTAGTGATTTAGCATAGTGAGAATAGGCTTGGTTTTTTTGGTTTGTTTTTGGGGTTTTTTTTCTAAATTTATATGGTACTTTTTCATATAAATGGCCAGAGAAAATACTCCTGATAAGGATGCAGGCATGAGACATTCAGTCTGCACTGACTTTCAGCACTTTTTTGGGGTGAAAAGAAAGACATTTGCTGACATCTCGCATTGCCATGTGACTGCTTTCAGCGCTTTCCATGACTTTTTTCCTGGAGCAGGTTTGTTTATGAGTGATGTATTCCCTAGCCAGGAATTTGAGCTGTGCTCTCCCCATCCCAGTCCAGAGGCACATTGCGAGATTCCGTCGGAGCGGCTCGAGCTCTCTGAGAGCTCCTTGGCTGCGCTGCTCTTCAGGCACATATGGAGAAGATATCAGCTGGGGAGATTGCACAGGCCCTCGAAATCTCCTTTTTTCACTCGAGGCCTGTTTGAAAACACCCGTCAGTTTTGTTTTGAAATGTATTTATGGAAATGGTCTAAATCCCCTGCGCGTTGGTTCGGTTTGCTTCCCGAGGCTGCAGCAGATCATTTACGGGTTCGTTACCCTCCTTCAGACTGAAAAACCCGTAAGGAGTCACAGCAAGGCCTGGAAATCTAATTATTAGTTGCTTACAGCTTCCAAGGGTGAAACCTTGCTCTCAGGTCCTTACCACAAACTGCTGATTTTTAACAGTAATTTATGTGGGTGTGGGGGGGGTTAAGAACACACTTTGTCTGATCTGGACAATTTTAGCTGGGGGCTGATACAGTCAAGTGCTTCTTTTTGTGGGGAATATTTGCAGCAGATCCAAGGATTGGAGACCTAAGACATGAAAGCTGTGGTTTGATGGATTTTTTTTGCTCAGCATTTCAGTCGCTTCCCAATATTGGAGCATGGTAGCATCACTTACGGGCACAGCAGTGATCTGCATTTTGTGGGACAAAAGCAGCAGTGTATTTTTCATGTGGGAGGTCATTTTCTTCACTCAGAGTTCAGCCCAGATAGTTAGATTGGATATTAGGATATTCTGCTTTGCAGCCTGTGAGAAATTCCAGTTAGCTGAGGGTGTTTGTTTAAGGGTAGCACAACTTGGAATTTGGATTGTTCCTTAGGGATGCTCCATAGGTGTACATATTTGAGCTGTGTCTACTTCTATTATAACACAACTCCACTCAGTTTTGGTGGACAACATGCACATGCCAGCCTGCTGAGAAAGAGGAAGAGAAACAGGAAGGAAGGAAAGAAGAAGGAAGAAAAAACAAGAAAAAGGAGAGTAAGAAGAAGAAAGAGAAAAAGACAATCCCTGCCCTCATCCACCAAGAAGAACGAAGGCCTAACAGAAGTGTTACTCAGTGCTGAGCTGTAATACCTTATTTTAGCTTCTGATCCCAAACCCTTTGACGTCAATGAACTTTCTTTGACTTTAATGTGCTCTGGCTCAAGCCTGTCATGTGGATCTCAGACTTGCTGTCTGTGAATTAGCATGAATCTGTGGATTAGTTTAGCAGAACACACAAATAACTTTACAGGGTATTGAGGCTGGTGTTTCAGCATGAGCAGGTTACAACGCCCAGGTCCCCGAGCAGATATCTGGGGTGATGGGTTTGAATGGTGCATGATGAAGCAATTTCTCAGCAGTGTTTTCTGGGGGGCTAACAGGATTTAGCTTAATGGAAAACATGCCTGCCTTGCAAAGTATTTCCACCAGAAATATTAGAGTCTGAGCAAAAATCTTTCCCTATTCTGAAAAACATGTGGAGCCGCACTAATGTGCTTTTTTTCCCTTTTGTGTTTCTATGTATATAACTGAGTATATCCATGCCACTCTAATGTGTATATACAGCAGCTTACATTACATAAATGTATTAAAATGTAGACATATCCACCTTAATACATTTATAATAAGTACCACTTACTATTCCAGAATAATGATTTCTTGAGCTCTGCACACTTGATCTTAAATACTGAAGCAAAATCTTAACTGAGAATTTTTGCTTTAAATTCTTTCAACTATAAGTTGTTTTTACTTCAAAGGAGAATTTTCTGACTCTGCAAAATCATGAAAATCCTTTTTAAAATCCTATGGCCACTCAGTCAGAGATTTAGTTTTTATATAGTTTATTTTATGGAAACTGTAGGGGATGCACATGTTTGTGTTCATATAAAGAGGGTAAAGAATTCTTTTGTTAACCTACTGGGACTAAAGTTATATGGTTGATGTTCTGTATTATATTTAAATGTGGAACTATCTATTTTAAACCATTTACTGATTTTGTCTGATCAGTATCCCAAATGTTGCCATTTCACATGGCCAGATCATATTATACTGCAATTTCTAAATTGTGCACACTTAAGGATTCTGCCAAAGTATGCAATTAAGTGCACAGAAATTAAGGGTTGAGGAAAAATCTGTGTAACATTTAGCATACTGCATGGCATTTCTATGGATTTTATACTTGAATATGTTGGCAGAAGCAACTAGAGGGAGACCAAAATGACACCTATTGAGTAGGAATGAATTCCAAAGTCTCTGTGTTGTTATTACATGTTACTTAAACTGAAATAAAGGAGGTTTAGGTTGGATATTAGGAAGGAATTGTTCCCTGTGAGGGTGGGAGGCCCTGGCATGGGGTGCCCAGAGGAGCTGTGGCTGGCCCTGGATCCCTGGAAGAGTCCAAGGCCATGTTGGAAGGGGCTTGGAGCAGCCTGGGACACTGGGAGGTGTCCCTGCCCATGGCAGGGGGTTGGAATGAGATGAGCTTTGTTTTGAGGTTGTTCAGAGCCCATTCACATTGTACTCCTTTAAATCCCATCCCCGTTATACGCGTGTAGTTAACCAGTCCCATTAAAAGAGAAAACCAAAATGCAACAATATCGTTTTAGCCCTGTATTTGGGGGCAGAAGGTCTGTATCTAGCTCAGGACAGAATCAGGATCTGTCCATATGCTGGGGATTGCTATTTCTTTTTCCTGTCCCTCTTGGTTGCACTCTGATCAGAAAATCCATCCCGACAGGCTGGAGGCCACTAAGGCTCAGCCATAAGCCACATTCCCCTCTCTGTGCATGTATGCAGTTTGTGGTGTATAATTAGAAAAATGGTTATGTTTTATTCAAACAGAAGCTAATGCATGTAGCAGTGTAACAGGGAGCCATCAGGAAAAAATAGAAAAAAAGCGCTGTGTTCTGAGGTTGCAAGGGAATAAGTGGTTGGTGTGTTTAAAACAAAGGCTCATTTTCTCTCTGCACGCTCGTGCACAGCGCCAGTGACCACAGCTGAAAACTCCTTGCCTGGCTGATGTGAGAACACTGCGCTGAGCCTGCTGCTCTGATGTTTGCTCCTCACAGAGGTCAATCACAGCTGCTCTGTTTCTGGGGCTTTTCTTCGGGGCAGCTCGAGTCCTTGATGAGTTCTGTGACCCAGTGTCACCATCATTGTCACGATGATCTCCTAAAATATTTATGGCCTGACTCCACTGCCCTTTGAGACACCCTAAAGAGGACCAGGGTCTGGCTGCTGGACCCAGAAGCAGAACTGAATCCTGCTGTTTTTATTACGGTTTCTAATATTTTTCTTAATTTGCTTAACCAGAGAACCCTAACCCATGCTCAATTAAATAGAGTAATATATATATTTTTATTAAAAACCCTGTGCATGTATGTGTGTGTCTGCAGTTATCATTCAAGTTTCGATGTTGTGCTGGGTTTGGCTGGGGCAGAGTTAATTTTTTTAAATGGGAAATGAGAAGAACCAAGTGTGATTTGGTGATGCAAGAAGAGGAGACAGGGAAGCACCTGGCTTGTACAAGGGACATCTGGTTTTTTTGGGTTTTACATGGTAGGGATGGGAGGGAGGAATAATTTCACACAATAAGACAAAGAATTGACAGAGTTTTATCTGGATATGGAGGAAAAAAGAAAATAGAGAACCTTAAAGCATGCACAATTTCTAAATATGAACATCTGAATTTTCAAATAACTAGATAATTGATTTTTAATAAATAAAGAAAATGTGGTGTTTTTATTTTTTCCAAATAGTTGATTTCAAATAACTAAAGAAAATGTAAGGGTTTTTTTCTGTTGTTTCAGTGCCTGAAACATCTGTTTTCTTCCTTGTTTCATCTTGTTCCAAGTGAAGTGGGGTGTCTTTTAAATCAGATATCTTTATAACCATTCAACTATGAAAAGAAGTATTTCACATAAAATTAAAAAATATGGTATTAAAAAAGCATTTTCCATAAAAAATTTAATTCAACATATTTGGATTTGTTGCCTTTAAAATGGAATAAAAACTAGAAACCAAAGAAAAGGGGGGAACTGGAGACTGTGACAGACAAGGAATAATGGGAGAAGTATGGAAAGATTTGTGAAATTTTGCCCAGGAAGACAACACTATTGAACACTGCAGTGTGACTTGTATGTGGCTGAGTATGGATTTGTCTTTATGACAATAAATACAATTCATATGGCACAAAATTATTGATCTTTATAGTCTCAGAGAAGACAAAAATAAAAACATCTTGCTGGAGAAACAATGGGAAATGAAGTCAGGACCAAATGGTTCCTTACAGGGCAGTTTCAGAGCGACCTCCCACTTCCAGGAGATCAGGATTTGGCTCACAAGGCTGCACTTCAGCAACTGAATTTAAAATGATGCTGAGCCATGGAGAGAGGGCACAGATTTCTAGATTTTGACCTCTAGGCCAGAGTGGAGGGAGAAGGGCCTGAATGGCAGAGCTCAGAGAGACAAAGCAGAGCCACAGGACCTGTTGTCTCTGCTCTAAAATTGCTTCCGTGTACAGTTATAACAAGGAACTCAAAGGACACAAGTGTCCACCTCTTGGATTCTTCATGGAAACACCATGGATTTTCAGCAGTAATTGTTACATTAATATTTTGCATAGGAGAATTTTGAAGTTTTATAGAACTTATCTAGTATGAAATATTGCCTAACTGTAGATTATGTAATCAACTTTTACCAGTGTAATTTTTTAAGTGGCAGAGGAGTCTTCAGGAATTTCATCCTAGCTGCAAATTAAATCCAAGTAGGAGAGCAATCTTTATGAGGAAGTGAGAGAGACTCTTTTAAAATAGGATGAAAATCTCCCTTTGGCTTCCATTGCCTTCTGTTTTATTGACACCAAATTCTGTGCCCAGTGTCCCACCTCACTGGCACCTGGTGGCCATTTCACCTGCCCAGTCTGACTTTTGTGACCATGTGTGCATGCATTTTATTCCCTTTCTAAAGGGGTTTTTTGTTTCCTTTCCAGATGGTCGGAGCCCCAGTGGACCAAAGTGCATTCAGCCATGTGGCACAGAGCTTTGGTACCAGTGTTGTTGGCATACGTGTTAAAAAACTTAATTTGGGTAAAAGCTGTGATCAGAAAAGATGAGGAAGGGTCAGAAAACCATTTCACTGTATTTTGATTTGGGATCATTTTTCCTGGCACAAATTCAGTTTGAGTGCCCCTCTGAGGGCATTTCACATGCTTATACTGGATCTGGATTTAGCCTGATTGGCACCAGGCACTTTCTTGGCACCATCAATAGACAGCACTGCTGGGAATCGAATTAGAGCAGCAGAATGTCAGAGCTCCCAAAACTGAAACAGCACCTTTCAGGGCAATAACATTAATATCCCCAAAATCTCCTGTTCATTCGTATTTTTTTATCTATTAGAAGGAGCAGCTTTAGGTACAAGGATGTGTCCATCACTCGTGACAAATATCTGCCTCTTGGGACAGGCCCAAGATGGAACTGGACATTCACAAAAACATCTGGGACTAAAAACTTTCAGGATAATTTCTAGGCCCTGCTGGAATAAGTGGCAGAATTCCCGTGGGGTTTGGTGGATCTGGAATGTTCTCAGCTGTCGTCAGGCTGTTTGTGATGTCACTGGAAGCTGCAGACAGAGTGGGACAGACGAGGCTGTAATGTCTTCTGAGTGGGGAACATTGGGACAGGAGAAGCTTTGGGATGGAAAACAGAAACCTTATTAAACAGGGACTTCCCTTCTCTGCAGAGGGCATCTGGCATGGAACTTGTCTGAATTATCCTAGAAATGGGCAAGTACTGGTTTCCTGTCCCAGCCCCATGGAAATTCAAACCCTTCTTTCTTTGCTTTTTTGAATAATATAAACAATGAAGTGATAGATAATGATTTGTATCCTCTCTCCTCTTGCCTCGACTTTTCATTAGGGCAGTCACAAAGTCCCTCTATTTTGACATGAACAAATTGTTTCTTTCTCTGTTCCTGTCTCTTTTGGGCTGCATTAAAAATGTGTCTCCCTGAAAATAGAAGCCTTTGCTTGCACATTGGCTGTGCTCTCTGTATTTTGAATTGCTCATCCTTTACCCCTGACTTGGCCTAGTGGAGATGCAATCAACAAATCACAGTATTTCCAGTCATTTTTCTTGCAGAGCTAATCTGGGAATAGTTCTTTCCAAACAGAATGTCTGGGACCTACTACTGGATTATTTCCTCTCCCTTTTATCACCCTGATAAACAAATGATAGCAAGGGAAGGAACAGAAGGGTCCTACAGTAAAATTAACTTTAAAATTAGCTGTATCATTCTTTCCTGAGAGGATCAATTATAAGAGAGATGCTGAATTTCTTTTCTCTGCAGGATAATTAAAACTGATTAACAAGTGCTTTTTTCTGTGTTTTCCACACAGAACTACATTCAAAATTTGAGACAGGTGCTGCTGTTCCTCAGCAGTAGCTGTTAATTTAGCACAAATTGTCTCGTTCAATCTATTTTAGTCACCAGTTTTAAAATTGAACAAAAGAAGAATTTATGAGAGCACTGACAGGAATCTGTGTTAGATGGAGTCAGAGAGGATAATAAAGACTGTATCTATGGAAAAAAAAGAGCCATTCTGGGAAAAATTGCCAGACTTGACTCATTCTAAGCACAAAAGGTTGGAAAAGATATGAAAATTTGAGTATGGAAAACAAAGAGAGGAAATGACTTTGCAGGACAGTAGCCAGTGAATTATTTCGTTCTTTGTAGGACTGAAATACAAAGCAGCGTTAGTTATGGGACTTGGAGAAGACTGAGGCTTAATTTTCAGACATAACTACCTAAATCCATCAGATGAACTTCAGCCTTTAAACTCCTCTATTTTTAAGCTTTCTGCTTTTTTCCATATATCTATAAATCTTTGGATATTTAATCAAGACATAGCATAGTGAAAAGTTATGTTCTGATTACTATTTTGCTGTTTGCTTTCAAGTTCAGTTTAATGGGCCGAAAAAAAGGCATCTTTGCATATGAGAGACAAGCAGATACATAGACAAGTGACTGAGTTTTTTGGGGTTTTTTTCCCCAGTATTTAAAAGCCAGTGACAATATCCTGACTATTAATGGGATGGAAAAGAAAAGAAAAAAAGCAAGAATATTCTGGAACTCTCATGTACCTCAAATAGAAATTCAGGGGAGGAAAAAAAAGAGATAGTTTGAAGATTAGATCCCTGAAAACAACGAAGATAGAAACAGAGGCCTTGTGAAGGCCATGATATTTTCTGGCCCAGGGCAATGTTTGGTGCCCACCATGGAGATCATTTAACAGGGGTGATGGCAGGAGGATTATCTGGTGTCTTCAGCTGAACACCTTGGGGCAGACGCTCAGGGAGAAGGAACCAAACTGAATCCCAGGTTATGCTCCAGCTGGGAAAGCGCAAAAGAAATCGAGAGAGAGCAGTCAGGTCCTTGGCTCATGGCTTAGTTGGAATATCTTGCTGCTGCTGGCAGCTCTAGTGGCTTTTGTCTGCATCCAGCAGTCTCTTAGAGATGCAAAATTGCTCATGACACTATTCAATATAATTTGGGCCCAGAGATAACACCCCTGCCGTGGGGAATGATGACCGATAGCATCATGAGGGTGACGTTTAAACATTCCCGAGGAAAACACAGTGTTTTCCCTGCTCTGCACAGAAGCTGTTGGGGAGGAGGTTTTTCTGTCACACAGTGGGAGTAACCCCCTTGAAAGTCAATTAAATGGGAGTTTTTTGCCAAAAAATAAGGCTATTAGGATCTTGATAAACCTTGCACCAGAGAGAGCAGGAGGAGAGGCCTGTTGGCTTGAATCTTTCAGTCATATGGAAAGATGGGATGTTTGGAGAGAAAGGGTTTTGAACAAGATGCTTATTGATTCTTTTTACAGAGGGGAGACATTTAATTCCTCCACAGGCACAGAAACACTGCGTTCTTCTTATGCTCTACTTGATATTTGCTTCTCCTGTAATTTCAACTCATTCCTTCAAGATTTTATTTTTATTCTGAGAGGTTTTTAGTTGATTGTGAATAAAAGGGTCAAATATCTACCCATCCCTCAGAAGCCCTGCTGTATTTTCCAAAACAGAGTTAGAGGATGTGACATTTTCATTTGTGCAAGTCAGGATTTATTAACACCACAGGTAATTATTCATTAGATGTTTCCAATGCAAAATACACAACAAACCTCCAGTGCTGGAATTGGCACCTAGAAAAGTATGATTGTGAGTTTACAAAAACACAGAAGAAGTTCAGATATGTTCTGGTTCATGACCAGGTTAGAATCTAAAAAAAGGTGATAAGAATTGAGTGGACTGAGAATGGTTATCCATAAACATCCAGCAATATTTCTATTCTAACCTGACAAAATAAATTAACATATATATATATACACACACACACACATAGCTATTGAAACCCTTCACACTGGGATGAACTTCTTTCAACAAGATCTTTACTGCTCCATTCAACTGTGAATTTTTAGGGTGGGACAAATTTGATAAATTTGTAACTGCCCAGCTCTGTATAGGCCCCAGGAGGAAGTAGCAGCACTTTGCAAACACAAACTGTATCTGTCAGTGCCACTTGAGTTTTTCTTCAGCTCTTGAAAGGTTTGCTAACGGGCTGCTGATTAATGTGATGTGCATTTTATTACTGAATGCCTATTTCTAATCCTTGCAATAATTAACATTACCTAGAGCAGTGATGACAGGGAGGGTGATTGACAGTCAGGGTGTGATGGTTTGGCTGAGCTTGGCATGAGGCTGTGGGAGTGAGAGACCACCTGAACTTTGTCCTGCTCTGTGAATCATTGGGTCCTAGGCTTGGCTGGCCTTTGGCTTATTCCCTGAAATAGAATTGCCAGCTGTGAGGAGCAGTGGCAGGTCCCAGCAGAGGACTGCTGGGCAGCTCCTTCACTCTCCTTTGCCTGGGGCTGTTGTCTCCTTGCTGGAGTGGTTCCCACAGCAAAGGGCCCCTTTGCTGCACTTACAGCTCCCAGCTCCTGAGCCCATCAGAGGTGACAGAGCATCTACCTCTCCCAGGGAATCTGGCTGCACAAGGGGCTCATTATAAATCCTTCTCCCAGGGCTGCTCTGGATCTGTTCATCCCCAGCCTGGGGATTGCCCCAGTGGAGGTTCAGCATCTTGCACTGATTAAGACGTCTGTCCTGCTCTGCTGAACGGATGTTTTTGTCCATATTTTACACACCTCTGCGGGTGAAACACCGAGCTGACAACACCTGATTTATACAATCGACTTCGGGCACTGCTGTCAGCTGCCTGTTTCATTTGGAGGCACAATTACACATATTTTTCCATTTGATGGACTTGCATGACCTTTTAACTGAAATTCCCTTTGAACTGGGATTCCTGTCCTCTCCAGTGCTGCTCTTCAGGTCCCTGCCAAGGAACTGGACAGGGTTTCTTGCTTTTAGTCCCCTTAGTTTCCGTGTCTGGAGTTAATGGTCATGAATTTGTCCAACCCTTTGAACCTGCTGATAATAATTCAGTTTCCTGAGACAGTAATTCCCAGAGGTTCACTATGTGCTTTGTAAAACAGTTTTTTTAATCTATTTAAATATCCTACTAGATTAGTCAGGGGAATTCTAGTTTTTTGGATTTGGTTAATAGTCTTTGGGTTCAATCCCATGTGTCTCTTTGCCTGGCAAACTGGAACAGCTCCTGAGGTGGAATGGGAATATTTAATCTGATTATTTAAATCTGAAAGGATATAAAGGACAGTAACTTTTCTTCCTTCCCTCCTGAGCTATGTCTCAAAATATCTGCTGTGATTTTCAGTGCCTGATAAGTGTGGAAAGAAGATGAAATGTATTTAAAAGAGGGATCTCACTCTTTGTTGCTTCTCTGCGTGGTAATGAATATTGATTCTGAAATCACAGCAGAAAAAGGCATTTTTATCTGAAAAACATCCAGACAGGTTGTGATGTGAACAACTGAGAGACTTGATTTCATTGCATTCAGTTGTGATAAGAAAATAGTAATATAATGTTAGGATATGACTGTGCAGAGAAAAAATCTTACACATTTTAAGTGTCTCAGCTGTTGGGGAAGCTGGAATAGGGAAAACGTATAAATATGATTACCTAGCAAAAACTGTAGGTGAGATTGAAATGAAGACAAGCTTTGAGTTACCCAACCTCAGTTACTGAACAACCAGAAAACAATAGTATAGCCGGCTGGAGGTAATCCCCATTTGATTAAACAATGCCTTCAGCTTGCAAGCAGGTCCAAGGGTCAGAGAAGACCCTGCAAACCCATCAGGGGGTCCAAAAGGCAACTTTTAGAGTTTAAAGTGTAACGCCATAGGCTAATGCAATGATTCTTATAGGCTGTAGGCAAATGCTGTAAGATTTGTAGCTTATTCTAGATTGGTCAATGGAAATTAGAATATTCAACACAGAAGATGATTTATTGTATTGTAAACGCTCATTCTGGCATTCTGCACTGCTCTTTCCATTCTGCTCTGCTCTCTTCATTCTATCCTTCTCTTCTCCCTCACCTCTCTGACCTGCCTGGAGCTGCGTCCTGCAGCTCCAAGTAAGCCTTTCTTTCCCCACACCTTCTGCAATAAACCTCATGTTCTAAAGCCTCAACATAGAGATCTCCGTTTGTCCCGGCCGTCCAACGGACCCAGAGAATCCTACACTCAGCGGTATTTATGATTTTTCTTTTCCAGTGTCATAATTCACCCATGACTTACATGCATGCTACCAGCAACTCTGGAAATGTTTTTATGCTGTTTAAAGCCTTTTTACAATGTTTTGAGAGATAAAGAGAAGAAAAACACAAATGAGTGGATCAAGTGAGATACTTAGCTACAATGTGACTATCCTGTGTAAATAAAATCTCAGTGTAATTGACAGTGTTTTGCCAGCTTCACATTTGGATGTCCAGGACAGCTATTTCAGGAATATATTTAAATTTTCACTCCATTTTTCTGGTTACCGAAGCTTAAAGCTAAAATATTAGTGTTATCTAGGGAAACAGTTAAGGTTATTTAAAATTAATCATAAGTAAAAAGTTTGGCGAAATAACAAGACATTTGATTTTTAAATTTTTTTTTGGTCAAACTGAGCCTCAATTTTGGAAGACAACTAGAAGAATTTGGAATTTCTACAAGCAATCATCTGAATTCACTGACTCTTGCAGGAATTTAAGTAGAAAACGTAAGGAAGTCAAACATTTTATTTACACAAGCTAAATTACAAAATAGACGACCTTCATTTTCAGCTGTGCAAACCACATACTTCACTCGGTCTCACGTTTCTTAAAATAATTTGGGCTCTTGCCTTCGAGATTTTCAGGGCTATAACCCAGCAGTGGCATTGTTTTTGCAAAGAAAACTGGGCAGTGAGTGCCCTGTGCAGTGTCAGTCAGAGTGATGCAGAGTTTGGATGCTGTGGCTCTTGGAGGGAGGCTGGAGGTGACCTGTTCCAAGGAACTCATAGCAGCACAGCCTCAGGAATGAAGCAATCAGCCAGGCTCGGAGTGTGGGTGAAATGTGAGGAATTGCTCCTTGGATCCCCTCCAGAACCCCAGTCAGTACCGCTGTAATTTGTAATTTGTGAGAGCTGCGAGTTCTAGAAGGGGCAACACACCATGTGCAGTGTGTGTTCCTTGTGTTTAAAGAATCTGGGGGGTGCACGAGCATTTTATGTGGATGAAATCAATGTGATTTGGTTTCTAGAGAAATAAATTCCCCTGAACTCTTTGCTCTGCTCTTTGTCTTCTGCTAAAGCGAGCGAGCTTAACACAGGTGAAACAACCTCTTTGGTAACTGTCACATTACTGTAGCAGGATGCAAAAAAAACCCCCAAAACCCTGCAGTGTCTGGGATCTGTGAGGTAATTAACAGCATTTCTTGGTGGGTAAATCAGCTACAGACCCATGTTTCTGCACGTGGGAGCTTCATTCCTGCGCTGTCACAGGCCCTGGCCATGGGTGGGTTCACAACATCCCAGCAGAACATGAGGCCCTTTACAGAAAGGTCTGACGAGTGTGTCCAGGCAAGTGGTCAAACACCTCCAGCAACAGAATTTCTACTCTCTTTGCCTCTAGAGCTGAAGGGAGTGCATCTGGAGAGTGGCAGCAGCAGAGAGTTGGTGGGAAGGTGTGAGGAACAAGCTGGCAACACCACAGGGAGTTGCTTAGGGCTGTGGTTGTACCTGCTGAGGGGTACTTTTCTCTAAAATTTGCTCAGAAATGGGACTTTCTGCTGCTTGGCTTGCTGGCACTGGACATCCTGAGAGGCTGTCTATAAAAACCATGAGACAAGGTAGGCTGTTGCCTCAATGCTACCCCCATTCTGTGTTAATCAGATTTTGTAGTCACAGCAACAGACAATGCTTTTGGATGTTGCTGGCATGGTAAATATAAATACTGTGTGGCTCTGTCTAGAATGGTGTTTTTCCACAGAGCAGCAGGGGCTCATGCTGGACACATGTCATGTTTACAGAAGTTTCCATGATTTATCATCCAGAAGGCACGAGGAGCTCATGGAAAGGAAAACTGTGGCTAAGCATCAACCGGTGACGAAAATTCCCACCTCTCTGTAGGACTGAGCACAGCAGTAAGGGAAAGCATAAAAATCAAAAGAAATTTATCTAGTCTGTTAAGGATTTATGCAAATGGCTTCTTTTTGTGCATCTCGCCCATGAAATCATAGTCTTGTCACAGTGAGGACTCAGCAGCAAAGTGAAAGCGACTCCGTAGTTGCTTGAGAAGGAGGGCCTGTTCTGGGGTTCCAGAAAAATTCCCTGACCACGCACATGATCTGATCTATTCCTCGGGAGGTGTGTGCTATGGTAGTGTGTTACAGAATTAATTAAAATGGAATGGAAGCAAAAGAGTGCTTCCCAATGTCCAGTGTGAACCTCTGCTGGCACAGCTTTGAACCGTTCCCATGTTCCTGCCACTGGATCCTGGGGAGGAGAGCCCAGAACCTCCCTCTTCACTTCCCCACCCCAGGAACCTGGGGAGTTCTGCCTTTCTGATGCACATAGAGCCTGCTGTAGGATGGCTGCTTGACTCTGCAGTTCTTTGTGTACTGTTTAAACTAGTTCAAAACTTCCTTCCAGTGGAAACTGGCACGCTGGGAATCATGCTGCTGTGATGGCATTATCTTTACTTCCAGTTGCACCTCATGCCAGAGCAAATCACTGGCCAAATGCTGCGGTGCATTCCGTGGGGGCACCGAGCATCCATCCGCGGTTTCAGGGGCAGCCGGGCTGCTCCAAGGCACGGGTGGGCTGGCGAAGTTCCTGTAGGGGTTCACCCAATCCACCGATGGTCCAGGCGCACCGAAGAAGGAGAGACAGGCGGAGGGGCATTCCCAGATGGTTTATTCAGCACTGGGGTCGTGCTAGGGAAGCCCTGGCACGGGGGGTTACAGTTACATAAATACCAACATGAGGGGGCGGGGGGAGGGTACAACATACAGTAGGGGAGCACAGTGGGGTTTGAATTTGGCGGGCTTTGTGTAGGATTACGCAATATAGAGCCCTCCATGGGGTGGAGAACCGATATCAAGGAGGGGGAGGGTACATAGCAGAGCCTGGCCATGAGATAGATCGAAACTGGCCAGAGCACACCGCAGCAGCCAAATGTCCTCATTCCCAGCAAAGAACCTGTAGGTTTTGTCATCTTCTTCCATCTGCACACCTCAGCTACAACATGACTTTCCCAAAAAATTATTTCCTGCTGGCCCTCCTCCGTGTTTCTCTGCTCTCCATCTCTCCTCCAGCCTGGCGACACTTGAGAATATTTGTTCCAGCCCCAAGGTAAAGACAGCAAATTTTTTGAGTGCTTACAAATCAGCCTTCACATTTCTCCTACTAACAGAGAGTTTATATTATCCAATTGTCCTGGGGGTGTTTCATTTCAGTATCAGACAATGTTTACCTGATGCATGTAATTACTTTTCCTGCATGTAAAAGCAAGAACTAAATTTAAACACAGGCTGTGTATCCATTTTCTGAGAGCTTTTTTTAATCAGCAGTTAATGAAACAACCTGTCATCAGCAGGCTGTGCTGCTGAAATTACACAAAAAGCAAAGCCACGAGTAAGTTTGTTTGTAGACTTCCACCTAAGTTTGGAACTGGTGATGATTTGTTGTTTTTTCTGCAGTTTAACCTTGTTTGGTCTAGCTGGAAATGTGGCAGTGGTGATGTCAGTATTTGCCAAGAGCTATACTTTTACAGGAAACAGTAATGGACATAATTCAAGGTTTTGACAAGATTTCACACAGCATAGCAGGGCAATCCAGCACAAATTGATCATCATTCCATGCCCATTTTGAGTGATGTGCTCATAAAGTCACACATGTGGCCCATGTGTAGCTGAATGAAACTATTCAGTTGCTGCTTTGCCCGAAACACTGGAATGCTGTGACAAATGTCCATTAAAATGCTTTGCTGCCAGTGTGGATTTAGAGATATTAGAACATCAACACTGTGTGATACAGCACAGCTTGAGGTCACAAGAATTCAGAAAGCACAGAATGAACTATTATCATTTTCACAGTATTTGTGCACCCTCCAAGCCTTCTCATTGTCTTTGTTTTCTTCCTGTCAGGGACTCCCTTGGCAAACTGCCAGCAGATGTGTACCTGTCCGAAAGAAAACATTTTTATTATACTTCCTTCCCCACTTGGTCTTTACAGTGCCTGGCACGTGTGAGGGTGGTTTCTTCTTGTTGTTTTTGTGGATGTGTGTTTGCAGTGTTCGTTTTTGAGGTTTTTTTGGTTTTGTGGCAGCTGAACTTGAATTATTGAGATCAATGGTCTTCACTTTTCAGATTGCTGGGTAATATCCTGTAGCTTCTGGTCAGCAGGAGATATCATTGGAGAGTCACGAGACTAAAATCTATCATAGAATGACTTACATTGCAAAGGACCTTAAATTCATCCAGTTCCAACATCCTGCCATGAGCAGGGACACCTTCCACTATCCCAGGCATCTCCAAGCCCCAACGTCCAGCCTGGCCTTGGACACTGCCAGGGATCCAGGGGCAGCCACAGCTTCTCTGGGCACCCTGTGCCAGAGCCTCACCACCCTCACAGGGAACAATTCCTTCCCAATATCCCATTTAATGGTGCCCTCTTTCAGTTTGAACCCACTCCCCCTTGCCCTGTCCCTCCAGGCTCTTGTAAATAGTGTCTCTCCATCTCTCTTTAGGTACTGGAAACCTTCTCTCTCCTCTC
>VYZT01035383.1:52968-76872 GCA_013400735.1 Pomatostomus ruficeps
CCCATTATGGCTTTCCAGTAACTAATCACTGACCCATTATGGCTTTCTAGTAACTAATCACTGACCCATTATGGCTTTCCAGTAACTAATCACTGACCCATTATTGCTTTCCAGTAACTAATCACTCGCCCATTATGGCTTTCCAGTAACTAATCACTCGCCCATTATGGCTTTTCAGTAAGCAGAATGGGGAAAAATTCCAACACAGAGAGCTAAACAAAAAAAAGTATTCCAAACCCTGACACTTGGGTACATTTATTTATGTTCTTGTCAAATACTAACCTGGAATATCTATTCATAATTAATGTAAACAGCTCTTCTTCTCAAAGCAAATACAGTATTTTTTTCTGCAAAAAAATACATATTTTTTAAAAAGGCTCAATGTGAAAGAAGCCAAAATGATGACACCAAAATGCTTTTACTTACAGAGTCATCCAGTGCAAGCACTGACAGGAGAAAGAGGTTATGAGGCCTAAATTTACTGCTTTTCCTGGATTAATGATTGAGGTATATGTTTGACTTCTTTAAAGTTAACAACATTATGATTATTGATGTTGTAATTTGGTGTCACTGGCCTTTAAAAAAGAGCTGAAAAGTTCACCGCCCTATATACTCTATTCCCCCAAAAAGGCACAGATGGGTTTGAATAATATAATAAATACACTTAATGTAGGGTTTCCATGGAATCTGGTATCTCTACCTATTGAAACTACTTTGCAATAATGAATTTAAGCTGAGCAGCTGCTTCTGTGCTCTTCAAGCAAGGCTGAGTAAATGTAAGGGGGGTCTGTGCTGCTGCAGCATCACCCTCTCTTTCAAGCCTGATTTTTGGATATATCCACTGTCACAAACCCAGCAAAAATTGCTACAGCTGCTCCCTGGAGAAAATCAGCCAATTTTGGGGGGTTTTTTTCAGATTACAATTGCCTACAGAGGATGAGTGAAATGCTGATAAGGCTGAGATATTGCTAAATTAATAACCTAGGATCAAGGAGAATCCTGGCAAGCTGAGAGAAAATCTTTGACAGCTCACAGGAACTCCTCTGTGTTCATCATTAGGTCTGGAAAAGCAGAAAGGCAGGAAAATGTATTCCAAGCAAATTAGTGCAGTCCAGTGACAAAAGCAGATCCACCTGTGGCTTGTTAATTGTTAATTGCTCTGCTGCTTTGAATTTCTTCCCTAAAGCATAAAAAATTGCTGTTAAGAAGTGTTAAACAGCTCCTGTGTGGATGCAAGTTTTTCTTGGGAATTATTTGGTGGATTGGACGGCCAAATTTCTGAATGGGTGTGTAACTGAAAGGAGAATTGGGATAAATACTTAACTTTGATTTCTTAATATGAAAACATTAATGTGAATAACCTTACAAAACATCTTATGGTTTAAAATCAGCCCGGGGAGATATTCTGTGAGTTTGAAATCACAAACATGTTGAGGCATTAATGCTGACAAAAATCAACTCATACTTCCACCTAATTCCAGATTCCTGTTTTCAAAGCTGGAGGAGTTGAATCAGTGTAATGAGAAAAATTAATAATCCTTTGGAGAATACCTTTTTCCTACCGCAGCAATGCAAATTTTGCCTGAAGCAAAAAAAAAAAAAAAAACAACCTGCCTGAAGTCACGTGCCTCTGACCTGTTGAATTCCTTTATTTGGGAAATAAACACTGAATGTGTTTTTGGTGAAGTGAAAATGCTTAAATTTTTATTTGCTTAAACTTGAGATGAAGCAAGAAAGAAATACTTCCTACAAAAGAAAAGATTTCATCTGAAAACATTTTCCCTCAGTTTTTTGCCTCAGGATGCCTTCACATCTTTCACTGATACAATTTTTTTTCATATTAATGCTAACTTTTTTTAGGGTGTGTGTTAAAATTCTGGCAACGAGTACAGACTACTCCTTAACTGTTTGTCTGAAGTGCCTACCTTGTTATTTGGAAGGAAAAAACCCCAAGATTCTAAAGCTTTACCTTGTAGCTTTTCTTTTTAAAAGTCATAAATTTCTTACATATAATTTCTCTTAACCTGGCAAGCCTTTTGTTCACTCTTGTTTCTTTGCTTGGCTCCATTTTTGGGTTGAATCACCAGCAAAGGTGTCAGAAAAAGCAGGTTTAATATAAAATTTTGTTGGCGAGGTTCACTCTACCACGTACAAGGTGGTTAAAGCACAGAGAGAAAAGCAAACTAAAATCTAAAATCAATCCATCTAAACCCCAAATCGTCCCCAAAATTTTCTATATGCAGGCTGTTGGGGGGAAAGGGTGAGGAAAGGAAAGGGTAAGGATAAAAGAGAAAGGGAGATGCTCCAGTTCAGTCACAAGATGCAGAACGAGCCCCTTTGCCAAACTGAGCCCTGGACTTGAAAGATGCTTTGGGCCTAAAGGTTTAACACCACTTAATTGATATCTTAAGTTAATTTAACAAAAAATTCATGTAGAATTTACCATAAGCACAACAGTCACAGACCTAACTTGCTTAAAAATCTACAGTGCTTAAGCTTCAGGTGAGGAAGCAACACGCACCTTTCCTTGAAAGCTCCTTTGTTGCCCTGCCTGTACCCTGCAAGGGGCTTGTCTTTGTGCAGATTGTTCTCCAAAACTGGGAGCTGGAAGGCCAAATTCCCTGCCAAAGGAAAGCTGCCCTTTTCCATGGGTTTCTACCGCATCCTCAAGCGTGGCCTTGTGAATCATCACCATTAGAAAAATAAAAGAGCACTGAGAGCTTGGTGGAAACAATCAGAGGCACCCATTTCTGTCTGATTTGGTGGTGTTCAGACCTGCAGGGGGCTGCAGTGTGAGCAAACCCCTGGTTTGGGTATGGCATTCACACTGAGAATATACCATAGACTTGGAGTTACGAGGCATTGGAATGTGATCCCAAACCTCATCCAAGCATTTCCTCAGCCAACCAACCTGACTTGGAGAAGGGAATCATAAGGAAATGAGTCCCAGAGTGGACTCAGCCAGTGGCTGTCCTCTCACTGGGCTGGACTGATGCTGTGAGATGTGACATTGCCAGCTCTGGCTTTACTCGGTGCTCTGACTGAAAATAAACAACTCCCTCCTCCTTTTTTATTGCTGGGTAGATCAGGAGACAATGAAGCAGAAAGGGCTAAAGGCAACATTTTGTACCAGATAAACAAGCACAGCAATTGAAGCCTTTCCAATCAGTGAAACGGGCATAAGGAATAATCTTTTCCAAGCAACCTCTTTAAAAGTAATGTTCTTTCTCCTTTATATTCCTCTTCTCCTTCACATCCCCTTTTCCAAGGTTCTACCGCTCCATGGTGCAGATAGTTCTTTGTTTCATTAAGTCCTTTTTAATCCTTCTTTTTTATCTTGACTCCCTTTCCCCCCGCTTTTTAAATCGTCCTGCCATTTCTTTTTACCCACTTGTGGAGTGTGTCTCACCCTCAGCTTCTGCCCATGCCCTCATCCAGGCCTGACTTCAAATGTTCCTTTTCCCTCTGGTGAGGGCACAGAAAACCCATAGGAATAGATTTGTCTGTTCTTTTTTCCAACAGCATCCAATTTTTAGCTGTCCCCAGCCCTTTACAAGTTGTCAGCGAGTGGATTTGTGTCACACTCTTTGGCAGAAGCACAAAATCACAGAATTGTATAGGCTGGAAAAAACCTCTGGAGATCTTTTAGTCCAACCGCCCTGACGAGGCAGGGTCACCTACAGCGTTTTGAGAAATTCAGTTTCACCCAATATTGCTTAAAAAATGCCAATTTTCACTGCCAAGCAAATGGGATTTGAATTCCAAAGCAGGTCTTCCAGGATCTGGCCTTTCCTCAACGCTCTCAGGAGCAGCCATAATAATGTGGGGAAGTCACCCGGTTTGGACCAGAGCTCCTCCTTCAGAAAAGGGATCTGGAAGCAGCACTGTCCATTTAACATGAGGCCCACAATGTTTCTTGAGTTAAAAAATGAAAAGTATCTTGGCTATGCATCTGAATGAGGGTGGGAGGAAGATTGTGTTTCAAGAGAAGGGGTTTGTTTTTATTCCTTTATTTCTGTGTCTGTGTTATAGCTATTAAACACTGATAAACTGATCTCATTTGCACTGATTTAGGCTCTTAGCTTAACCAGTTAAACAGATTTTGTTTTGGCAGCAGCCATTATAATTCCCAGAAAGAAGGATCTGAAGCAAAGCCCTATGTGTAAGAATTTAAACTGTTTTAAGAAAATCCAACCTCCTTTCTAATCTATAAACCAGATTCTTCGTGACTATTTTTTTAATACAACTGAAGTTTCCTTGCTTTAAAAAGAGGAGTAAATTATCTTTTTCACTTTGAAATAGAAATCAGCATGAAAAAGGTGGGTTTATTGTATGTTTCCAAAGCCAAATTTCTATGCATGTACTTAATCTCTCTGCCAAACATGCAAAGATAAGACCGTGGAAGCCTCTTTTCTGCTCCATTTCCACCCTTGTCTCACATTTGCACAGTCTTGAAAAGCAAATTTTTCTTCCTATTGTAGGCAAATTCCAGCTCCGTGCAAGAGACTCATCTAAGGCCTGTTGTGCTGCCTAAATTCTGCTTAAATCCACATTGTGCCAGGGAGTTTTTTTAATGGACCTTTTCTTTGCCCAGTGAATTTCGACTTGAGTTGATATTTTGTGCCTGAGACTGAGTATTGATCAAAGTGTACAATGGGCTGAAATCTTGTGTTCCATTTACAGCCTGCTACAGCCAAGTACATAAAAATACAAATCATATTTTTATAGTATTTGCAGGATTTTGGCCTATTTTTCCTATAAAGTACTGAGAAATGAGGGGGGGAAAAAGAAAATAATGTGGCAGTTTCAGCCCCAGTCCATGTAGATTATTAAAAATGCATTGAAAGAAATTTTGAGGATTTGTGTGATAATCTCATGATGACCTTTTTGAACAGTTAAGATGGTCTCACATATAAAGTAGATTTTTAGTTAAATACCCCCTTGTTTCTTCTGTAATTTAAGGTTACTTCCTATCGGATACATGATATCTTTGTGATTTTGACAGATACTATAATTAAGCATTACACTAATGAGACTGCTCACACCAGATTTAATCCAGAATACCAAATTTTCATGCTTAAAGCTTAATGGGGCACCCCAATCTCAACATCTATGGGATGGCAATGCTAATTATCAGTTATGTCCCGTGCAAGTAAACTGCTGTGACAAGCCAGGTTCATGAAGTGCTTTGAGATGTTTTTATGGGACATTATCATCTGTTCTACTTCATCGCCTCTGGCTTGCACAGAAAACTTCCGTGACCTCATTTTTAATGAGTTTGCAATGAAAAGTACTTGTACATACAGCAAAGGCCACTGCTTGGCCCCTGTAGCAGTCAGGGGTTTTCGTTCTGGGCTGTGGAGTCACGGTGCCTTATTTACTCTTTTGGCCTCTGGTATTTTTGCTGCTCCAGCCTATTTTTTATTTTTATTATATTTAAGTCTGAAGTGCACTGGAATACAAACTCTGCAAATTCATCAGGTTATAGTGGATGGCCAGGGATGATTAATGTCATGTGTTAGTTTTGGAGTGGTTTGGGATGCAGATACAGTGCAGACTGTGGTGTTTTGTGGAATTTCAGTTTGAAGTGCAGCCTGTCTGTGTCCTCCACACGTTGTTTGATGGTTGTGACTGATTAATCACATCTATTGCAGCTGTCACATTTTTTCCTTTTATTTCCTTCTTCATAGTGCTATAGAACAAAAATATATTTGAACAAAATGTTCATTCTGTCCTTTATGTGCCTTTGAAAGGTAAAGTTAATTGGCTGTGTTTGCTATCAGTACGTTTGAAGTTGGACAAGTTTATTAATTAGGCTTCTCTGTAGGCTTCACCTATGAATGGCAAATTCTGCAACCCTCATCTCCTCCCAGATCCTTATTTATCTTTATGGAGATATTGGTGCAGCTGAAGGAATCATATTTTCCTCATTTCCAAAGACATTAAATCCTTCAGCTCCCACTGACACCTGTGGCACTGTGGAGAGCTTATAAAAATTAATAGGGGCCTACTTTTATGTGTTGGGTACAGGAACCCAATTCTAAANGGAATCATATTTTCCTCATTTCCAAAGACATTAAATCCTTCAGCTCCCACTGACACCTGTGGCACTGTGGAGAGCTTATAAAAATTAATAGGGGCCTACTTTTATGTGTTGGGTACAGGAACCCAATTCTAAACGTATTTTTAAAACTCAGAGTCCATGATATTGGTCCTTAGGGATAATTATTACTGGAGGATGCAGATTAAGGACTTTGTCAAGCTACAAACTTTTTACATCCAGTAAAGGGGTTTATGACTGCTGTCATTTTTTTCATATATCCAATTTTCACCTTATATAAACTAATTAAAAATACCTATTCTGGAGTAAGATTAAGCACAGACCAAATTTTATCTAATGAATGTATTTATGTCCAAGAGTTCATTACTAATTTGCAGCAGAAAACAAAAAGAGACCTTTTATCATTTGAGATATTTTGGTGCTAGCTTCTGGGAGATACTTTTGTCCCGAGTTTACCGCCTTAATTAAATGTATAATTACTTGTTTGTCCAAGCCCTTGTGTTTCTCTATTGATCCAAAGGTGATCTGTTTATGCACAGACACCTTCTGTGTCTGAATCCCAGGATTCTTGTTGTCCAAAGAACATGATACAAAAAATGCATCATGAACAGATTATTTTTCCTCCTTCTCTAAATTCTTCCCTGCATTCCTGGTCTATTCCTTGAATAATATATTCAGATCTTTCAGTCAGCCTGTTGCTGCCATAATCCAATTTTATTTTTGGACCTCAGCAGCGCTGAAGTTTCAGCACAGTCATCCCAAGTAACATCAGCAGCATGTGGTAAGTATTGTTCTAAATTCAAGTAAAATCACATTTCTAAAATATTTCCCTTTAGCATTTTAGGTATTTCTATTTTACAAACAAAAAAATTGATGGCTTCTATTAGAATTGGACATGGAATGTCCTCCTCACGGGGTTTGGCTTTATGCTCTCTTCATTTAAATCAATCATTTTGAAAAGAATGATGAATGGCAGAGGCCATATTTGCTGATCTACCAGAGATTTTTTAACAACTTTGGCTTCAGTTACAATTTGTGAAATTAAACTCTAATGGTATTTGAGATTCAAATGGATATTGGAAAAGAAGAGATTATTTGTACTGGAAGAACTTTACCCCCGGTTTCTGGGAAACCTCCCCTCACCATTGTTCTCCAGCCCTGGATAAACCAATTTTTTTTCCTTTTTTATTTTATGAACTGCCTCCCACACTTTACTGTTTGCCTATGCTTTTCTACAACCTGGATGTTATAAAAACACATAAACTTTGCCTGGATTAGGGGCTGCCTCAAGGCTCAACATTTTCAAGGGGGGAATTTCTTAGATGCCAACACTAAAATGTGGTTGGATATCAATAATTTATCCCTTTGCATAGGATGCTCAGCCTTTTACTTGGTTATTGACTTGAACATACAGGCCAGGATACATTCCACTTGATAGGAATATGCAAACACTTGGAAAATCTGGTTGCAATATTTTGATTTTGTATGCCCTGTTTGATAAACACTGGAGGCCCTTGATTTTCAGGAAAAAAAAGCCTTTTCTGAAAGTGTTTCAGAAGGACATGCAAGGTCCCTTCTCAGCACAGAAATTACTGAGAATTATTTCAAACTATTGGTTATAAATGAGTGCTGTGATATTTGTGAAAATATTTATTGCATCAAAGAAAAATTACACATTTTGCAGCTGCTCTTAAAAATGAATCCAACTCTCCTTTTGCCTTCACCATGAAAATCACGTTTTCTCTCTGTCTAGGAACAGTTTGTAATCAAGGTAAAAGACAAAGAACATCATCAGTCATAGCCTACAGTATAAAATGAGCAAATTATCTCTGAAGAAAGAACCCAAAGTATTTGATTTTTGGTTTGCTCTGTTGAAAATTACGCGGGGTCATAGAAATTGGCTGCACTGACTATGATTGGCACTACATTTATGTTTGTCTTTGTCTATGAACTTGGGAATGAAAAAAGGCCACCATTTATTGCCATATTTCCATTGAATGCTGGATTTTGAAGATTTAGAAGATGTCAATGTTTAGTTAAGATCCCAGAGAGTAGCAGGGAGAGGTGGGGGTTACGCTTTTCATGTTTCTGCACAGTGTAGTTGGAGTCAATTGCCAGTGGCCTGGCCTCATCCCTTTGGGATTTTTGATTTATTTCCAAACCCACTGCACAGCCTCTCAGTCTCTGAACCGTGCCAGGCCCCAGACAATTTCAACTCCTCCTTCTGAGCAGCAAAGTTGGTATTGGATAAGAACATCTTATCCGCACAAAAACACCTCCTAAAGTTCTAAAAGTCAGGATACAATTTGATGGCCAAAGTAAGGAAAAATACAATAAAGCTTTAAATAAACCAGGAATTGCTGGAAACCCTCTGTGTGTGTAAATTCTAAAGCCCATCATACCTTACAGAAATGACAGCACACATTGGAATTGCTCTCTGTAAACTCAAGACTCTTGTTTATCCTTTAAATGCAACTGACGTGACCAAAGAAGGACTGGTGTTGCTGTTTCAGATTTTTGGGGACTGAATTATCTTTTGGCAACACTGAGATTTATTAGGACTCTTGGGTCTCATTTACTTGAGGACTTGCTTAGCACATACCTTTGTTCTTTTCTTTCCCTCTGTGCTTCTTATTAAGCTGTCAGCAACAATCTCCAGGAGATATCTGAAGGCCAGGACTTTTTTTTCCTTGCCAGCATAGTTTTGCAGCGGAAAATAAAGCTATATCTCTGTTTATGATTCCCTTTTGTTTTCCCACAATCAGTATTAATAACCCCGGCAATTTCAGAAAGGAAAAATGGGAAAAGTTTGAAAAATCATGTTGTGACTCAAAAACAAATTTGTTGGGGTTTAAATTGATGCACGGGCATCCTTAGGCTGGGATTGGTTCGGAAATTCCAGTGAGCACGGGTTTGGGGTGAAATGGGGTTATTTCTTCACCAATTAATCAGGAAAATCAGTTGATGTAGAGTTTTGCAGCTGGTATTGAAAAAGGTAGATTGCTGAGATATGGAGAGGTAAAACTGAGACAATCCATTAAAAATAGAAAAAAAAAAATAAAAGACCATGAAGTACAGAAAGTGCCTTTTTACCACATAACGTGAAGATGTACATCAAAATAATATTATATAAATGAGTTATTTCTCTTTCTTGTTCTCCCTCTCTAAACTGAGTAGTGTCAAGCGCAACTGAATATCAGTAGAATTCTGTTTTCAAATACATCTCTTTCCATTTCTGTCTTGTCCCCCACTGTCAAGTGTCACGAGCTATACTTTTAAAAAGGATGTGGGACACCCGCGGTAGAACATAATGGGGTAAATGAGGAAGTCAGTGGTTTTCCATGACCTTTAATGACATTAATTTGGTAAGGGGGTGCCTTTTCCCTGGGGATTGCTCTCCTCACACAAACAGTGGAGTTCTGAGCAGCTGAGTCATGGAGGAAACGGGGCAGGTTTTGCAAACGGATCCCTCGGCACTGACGTACGTGTGAGAATAGGAATGTTTGTGTTTTACGGGAATGGGACATCCTCCCGACAGGGCGGGAAGGAAATCCAGCCCAAGCAGGAGCACGCATCCCGTTCATCTCTGGCCTGGCTGGCCCAGGAGCTCAGTGCATGCCCGATATTTTAATAATAACGCAGGCGTGCCATTCTGCCTGGTGCTGCTACCTGGTGACAATTCTGGGACATTCTGACACGCTCTCCGCCCACTTTCTCTCTAATTCCAATAGGAAGTGGGTCACTGGGAAGCAAAGACACCCAAGCACAGCCTGCCTGTGAAAAATCTGTGACACTGCACTTCTGCCAGCTGAGGGCTTCACATTCGCCTGAAGGCATAAACAGATATTTTTGGGAGGAGGAGATTGCAATACCCACAGTGCTGGATGGAATAACCGGCATGATTTAAAAATATTAACATTGATCCTTACAAATACTCATCCCTCTTTCTCTATATCAACTCTGCAGCAAAAGGGAAAAAACAACAAAAGGATTTTAAAGTCACTGGGATCTTTCAGCAGCTCGGAGTTTTAGCCCCAGTTCTGAACTTGAACGCAAGCACTAAGCTCAGGTTTTTGGAGGAGACCACTGGAAATCGTTGCATTTCTTTGCCCACTCCTGGCCAGTCCTTCCCAAAAGCACCCCGTTCCCAGTCACTGGATGTGCAGGAACAATGTTCAGCTTCCCCAGCTGAAAAGTGTCTGAGTTTTGTGCCAGCCCTTGCAGCAGCAGCAGCAGCAGCAGCAGCAGCACAGCAGCAGCAGCAGCAGCAGCAGCAGCAGCAGCAGCAGTGTTCATGGGCTGAATTGCCACTGCGTGAACGACAAAGAAGAAAGAGTTTAGACTGGCAAAATCCTGCCTTCAATATGGAAGTCAAGATAAAATATGTTCTTTACAAGAACAGTTAGGCAAAGAATAAGAGAGGAATCAGATACTCTGCGTTGATTTGTTTAATTACTTTAGACAATGGGCCTCCTTTGTGTTTTTATGTTTTCCAAGGGCCTAATTCTAAAGCTTTTAAAACAATTGGAGGACTTTCAGGATTTTATTTTTCATATAATAGTGGGAAAAATGACCAAAATGTCTCAGTGTTTCTATAGAATGAGACACAGGCTGAGACTACTGAAAAGACTTTTCAGAAGAAAACATTTTCCCCTTTTTCTTTGCTTACTTTTCTCTTTTTCAGAAATATTGGTTTTTTACCTCTCCCCTATTCTCTATTGTGCAGCATCTAATTTTTTTGGATGAAGTCTTATAAAAACAGCTTTCCGTGATGCTTTTGCCCGAGTTTGTGCAAGGCAATTTTCTTCTCCTTTAACTGCTCCAAGATACAATTCAGATGCTAAGTGGAGAGGCCAGGGGTGCAGTCCCAGTTTGTTTTTGAGGACCTTGACGTGGAACACGCATGGCCAATAGAAACTTGAGACCGTAGTTGTGTTTTCTTGGGGCTGGTGGTTTTCAGGAGGGTTTCAAACCCTCTGTCACTTTGCAGACAGGCTGTAGCCTTTTCAGCAGCCAGACGGGCAGTGTCTCTCTTTCCCTGCAGGGAAATGATCCTGGCCCTGCAGCTCCAGGAGAGGATCTGGCAGCCCTGCCTGCTCAATTTCTGCATCCAGGGAGAGCAAGGTATTTAAAAAAGAAGGATCTTTTGAAGCTGCAGAACAGGATTGAATTAAATCTGTTTAGCTACTGCAGAACACAGGCAGTGATGCTGATACACGCACGTTAAATGATTCATTGACTTCTTGCTGGGATCCCATTGACATTTGCAGCTCTCAAACAATGATTTCTCAGACTGATATTCAGAATGAATTTCCCAGAGCAGCCCAGCCCATTTGTTGGCTTTAATGACACCAGTTCAGGAAAAGCTGCACTCTTTATTGTGCTCTGAGAGCCTCATTCAGAGTCCATGGAAGCAGTTCCTTTGAAGGAAAGAGCACTCAATAGATATATATTCCCTTAGTTTCACCTTTTCCTCAGTTTTTCCTATGTGGTCTTGGCCTAAATGTTGTTCAAGCTCTTTTCAGAGGAACAGAACTGTTTTATAGAACATGTGGATGAAGCAGCCTGTGGGAAATCTTACTTTTAATCTCTTGGTGATGTGAATCCTCATGGTGGATGAAGACAGGTAAAGTGTTGAATGATGGACACCAACTGTCCACAGGCTGAGATAATGTACTGAAGGAACAGAAGCTCTCCCAGAATTAATTTTTAGTGGAAGTAGAACATTTCTGAAGGAAATTGAAAAGAAAAACCAAACAAAACCACCTTGGCCTTGCAATGGTTGCATCTTCCTGTAAGCCTTTTACAGGATATTATATTTTACAGTTCTAAACCAGTGTGAGTAAAGTATTTGTTTACAACCTAAAATCCCCTTGAAAAATTTGTCTTCCCTTGAGATGGCCATGGTAATTTTATTTCTCTGCTCCATTCACGCCAATATTATTTAATAATGATTCCTTTGCTATTTAAACCCACAGTGGTGTATTTTGTTCACAAAAGCAAAATCCTTTCTTCGCTACAGGGAGGAAGGAGTTGCTACCTGGTTTTCCAGCCAACATTCCTGAGCACTCAGCAGATGTTGGTGCTGTGGTTGGGTGCAAAAAATGTACAGACTGGGCATGTGGAGTTCTGTGCTGGATGCCAGGGCTGAGTGAGGGCGAACTGGGGCGGTGGTGGCCATCCAGGAAAGTTGGATTTTGGGTGTTGCTGCTGCCAGTTGGGTACTGCACCAAGCAGCAGAGGTACTCACAGCTGGCACAACTGCAGCTCTGTCTTGTGGGGACAGAAAGGAATTGTTTTCCTTTGTTTTGGCCTCCAAAAATGCAAAAAAAAAAAAAAACCAAAAAAAACCAAACAACTAATTAGTTGTAGTTTAAGCATCCTGAGCTCTCCTGGGCCTTCCAGAATTTGCTTTTTCATCTGAATACTTTCCTCTTTAAAGCCTCTTTTCCCTGACAGCATACACATTTTTCAGCAGCTCATATTTTCCTTTGCATGGCTATATATACTCCCTCTCCCCACGTGCTAAAGAAACACGTGCCCAAAATGAAACCACACACCCCGCTGCACTCAAAATCCTCTCCCTGGGCATCTGCTTCTCATCAGCTTTTCCCTCTGCCGTGCACACAGACTTTCCTTTAAGAAGTGGCATTACATTAGTTTGCGTTACAGGATTATTTTTCACTCGGCTGTGCACCAGGAGGTGACCAAACACTGCCTTTGGAATTCCACGTGGGTTTTTGAGGACAGAACTGGGCCATTTCCTTTGTCAGCAGCACACAGACACGTGTCTATTCACACATCAAAGGAATTTGCATTTTTAACCCGTGTTTTATGCAAATATTGGGGTTAAATTTTCTAAATATAAGAGATGTGTGATGTGGTTTGTACCTGGATTTTCTTAGCTTGCAGAAAGCTTTTATCTGTGAATACACCCGTGAGGGAAACAGGCACAGTGCGTTCACCTGTGTCTGTCCAAGCTCTGCACCTGTCCCCAGGTTCCTCTTCACTGGAATCTATTTGAACACCTGCACAGCTCTGGTTGGGAAGCACTTCCTCACTCTTACCAGTTTTATAATTTTCTGAAATCCCAAATGATTCAGCTATTACGGGAAACAACATTTTCTGCATAACAGCAATCAGGTTAGGAGGGTGTCCCAAGGAACCAGCTGGACTAATAAAATCAGTTTACTAATTGAGGTTATGCTGTAAATAACAAAATATAGTTATAAGTTATTAATTCCAAGATATTGATTGGAGCCTTCAGGCCTTATTTAAAAAAAACCAAAAACAACAAAAAAAGAGGGTATTTTATATTTATACCTGTACATTTTAACATATAGGCATTCCTGTGGGAAGTTGTGTTGCCTGAGTAAAGCAAAAAGAGCAGGAGAAGGCAAAGTTAAGCCTTGATTTAAACCTTCATTAGAAATAAAATATGGCAAATTGCCATGTCAGAATGCACGATGGTGCTGTGGAATTAAATTCAGACATCGTTGGATCATCAGTAAAATTCATCATTGCATTGCTGCTTGTAAATAAAGTGGAGAAAAAAATGAAAGAAAACACCTTTAGAATCTTTTCTTTAAGGTAATTCTTTAGGCTTTTTATTCATACTAATATTTTCCTTAAATCTATTGAATGCACACATCACAGTTATTTGAGGGTTTCCCTCAGAATTGTTAATTGGCTTAATTAATTAATAACGGATTGTCACCAACAAAATTAAGTTTTAAAATAATATTTAATGTTTACTATGTCTTTCTTTAATAAACTGAATACTTCTTTAAATTAATTGCAGTAAATTTGACATGCATTTGCCAGTAGTTTCGAGGTGATTTATGATTTCTGCCTTCTGCAGAAAGGTGTTGCATATGAAGGTTAGCATATAAAAACACAAAGCTGGATTTCTTTTCAGGCATCTGAAAAGTTAAGCCAAATGAAGTTTTTATAATTATAAAATTTCATTTTATAAATGAAGTTTCTTCTGGACAGAACAAACTGTTGAAGCTTGAAATTAAATTTTAACTTTTGTTTATAACATTTGCTGCAATCTGTGCTTTGAAACTGTACATTTGAAACAGCAAGATTATTTCAAGCTAATTCTGATGCTGGTTTGTGTAATTTTAACATTTCTAATATATAATATTTCAGTAGGTGGTGCCATAAATCCATGTGCTGTTGTGCTAAGGCAAAATTCAGTGTAGTAAAAAGTAATGACTTACAATTTCAGGAATGGCAAAGTTCAATCCAAATTTATTGTGCTCATGAAAAAGCAAGTCCAGAGTCAATTTTCAGAGTTTTGAGAGAGTTTCTGATATAGAGAAACTGCAGAATCTTGTAGGGAACTGGTCATTAGCCTGAAGTTTTACATGAATGTTTCAGAATTTTGCTGACTGTGCCTGGAAGTGCTCATTTGCTGAGTAAAGCCTTCAGCAGATTCAGCATTTCCTTTACAATGTGCTGACTCAGAAGTCTAAAAGGCTCTGAACAAAGAACATTCCTTGTTGCTGAAAATGTGCAGGGAGACCACAGGGTATTTTACACATGGAAACAGAAGAAAATGGCAGGATGGCACTGTTAAAGAAGCAATAAAACTGTATTTAAATGACAGTGAATGGGCTGATCTTAAGGTTCTCAGAAACTGCAGAAAAAACCAAGATGAATGCAGGACAAATGCAGTATATGGATTTTCTTGGACATACTGTCAGAAAAGCCCTTGAGTTTACTTTAGCAGGTCCAAAAGTTTGCTGGGTGCTGGGTACCATTGAAAATAGAACTTCAGATTCAAAACAAATGGCATTTCCCTGGCTTGACTAATCCTAGAACCTCTTATCCTGAATTGCACTAAATCCAGCCGCCTACATATCTCCCTATATTTATGGGCAGGTGTACATCTATATATACGTATCTATATGGATGGATGGATACACTCAGAGGTGTTTTTTGGGCTGCAAAACTTCCCTCTCACGCTGTAGAAGCTGCTTCAGCCTCCTGCTGGGTAGGTGCCTCCATGCTGAAGGGGAAGAGTCTGAGTCAGTGTCTGGAAGGGGTTTCTCAACACATGAATTTAGGGGCCAGCTCCCCAAAAAGCATCACTTTGTAAGATTTGTGCACGTGGCCCAAAAGACCCTCAGTGAGAGCACAAAATGAAGGTGTTTAGGGATTTCTGCTCTACACTTCAGCCTTTCGAGCTGACCTTTGGGATCTGTGAGGCAAATCTGTATTTTTTGCTAGGGTGTTTATTGGTTAACTGCAGGTTACAGTGAAGGTCTCCCTAGTTCACTCCCCTGAAGAGGTGGGTGGAGAGTGTGCCATTATTTTCCAGCTCCAGGACAACAAAAACAGGTCCTCCTGCAGGTTTGTCCCCTTTCTCCTCAGAGGCTAAATCTGCTGGGAAAGATCTGAATCCCGTTTTCATGCATGTTTTTGTAGGTCCTCTGGCCATGGTAGGCACTCAAGCAGAGCTGCTGTGTGTTCCTGTGTATATTTGAGGGATGGAGGGGAGGTGAAATAATTTGTATGGACTCTGGCAAATAAATGTAGAAGCTGTGCAAGGCCAAATATCCAGGTGCTGGCTGCCAGGGCAAAGGATGTGGCAGATCAGAGACTTCTTGAAGTCTCTTTATTTTTCTTTTGAAGCGACTGTTTCATTACAAAATATCTATAAGCTTGATTTAAACAAAAAGCCAATTTTGAAATTGCCAGGATGAAAATTAAATGGTTTTTTTTTTTCAATCCAAAAGTACTAAAAGAGTCCTTTCCTTAGAAAATTTGAAAGCTCTGATGTTGGTCCAACCGAGAAGTATTTTCTTTCTGTTTGCTGAGACCTGCCAGTGAATCAAGTACACGTGTCAGAGCTTTGGATTTTTAAACAGTGGATACACGCCTGAAACAGAAACAAACTTAGAAGCTAATAATACAGAAATAAAAATGGCAAAGTAGTAAAATTCAGCCACAGCTTGAGGCCGTTCCCTCTCCTCCTGTCCCTGTTCCCTGGGAGCAGAGCCTGACCCGACCCCCCCTGGCTGCCCCCTCCTCTCAGGGAGATGTGCAGAGCCAGAAGGGGCCCCCCCTGAGCCTCCTTTGCTCCAGGCTGAGCCCCTTTCCCAGCTCCTTCAGGAATTCTCCAGCCCCTTCCCAGCTTCATTCCCTGCCCTGGACACGCTCCAGCCCCTCAGGGTCCTTCCCCAAGTGAGGAGCCCAAAACTGGACACAGCTCTTGAGGTCCTCCCACCCATGGGGATGGGAGAAGAAGGCCCTGGAACAATCTCAGAGAAAATTCTTCCTCATGGCTGGTGGAGGGTTAATGGTGACTGGAGAGACAGAAACCTCTGATGACTTTGTCCTTGCGCTGCTATCTGCCTTTAAAGCCGTTCTCTCAGCCGAAGTAGAACACCGCCTTTGAAGCACATTGGGGCTGGTTCTTGGCGTGGCTGTGACCAAGTTTCTCTCTGCAGTGCTCACTGACGCTGGGCAAGTGTGATGCCAGCATTTTGCCCATGCTGTGACGTGATCTGTACGTGGGCATTTTATTACACGTGGTAAAAATGTGTTTGTCTGTCCTAGCAGGAGCACAACCCTCGCTGTGAGAGTGCAAACGGCAAATGGCTTGGACTTGCCCGGGCATGTGCCTGTGACTCAGTGCAAACTGTGGCAGTGACAGAGCTGTGATCATCTGCAGGCTTCACTTCTGAGCAGAGGAAATCCCACTCTCCTGACTCTGAAATCTGATTCCATTGGGCTCCAGAGCTCAGAGAGAAAATCCACCTGGTCCTAAGGGTGTTCAGCTGGAAAAAGCCTGAACCCATGGGCTGGTTTGACAGGGAATTGGGAAAAGAGCTGCTCCTTTGCCTGGAGAACTCAGCCTGCTGCTCACATGGAAGCTCCTTAACAGCTCTTTAAGAGATAGACAAATAATTCATCAATTAATTAAACAAATACAGTTTACACCAATAAATCTAATTCTTCCTTTCCCAGTGGGAAAACCCCCCAAATATTATATAGTGTTTCCATGCTGCCACTGAAAGAAGAGTGGTAAGTTTTATGTATTAAGTGTAAGGAACAAATCTCATTTTTAGGAATGTTGATGCAACCTGCTCGTGCAGTCCTGTTGTTATCCAAGTGCCTGGTACCTGTTTACGAAATATTCTCATTTTCTAGGCAGGCACATGAAGAAAAGCCCTAATTTTTAATGATGAAAAGTGGATGATTGATAACTTTCATGCTCCAATAGCTGCTGTGAGCACACGTGATAGCTGGGATTTCATCACAGCTTGGGATGAAAGTGTTGCTGTCATTTTCTATGTATCTAAACGATGTGAACATCAGTCATTTAGCCTTTCTTCTAACATGAAGAATTATTACACTAAAAATATTGAAATATAGTAAATTTTGGAAACTGTCTCCAAGTCAGCTTTCACGGGGAGGCATAAACCAACTCAGGAAGACCGTAACACCTAATTTTGAATAAAACTCTTTATTTAATACTCTGAAAAGTTCTGCTTACAAATAATTGGGGCATTATATCCCTAAGTCACTATTTACTGATAGTTTTGTGGCTGTGGGCTAGGATTTTAAAGGAAAGATAAGAAACTTTGAGTCCTCTTCAACCAGAGTGGAAGTTAGGCAGCAGGATAGCTTGTTCCCACTGGAAAGCTGAGTGATAATCCCCATGTTCAAATGCCTCTGAGTCACTATTTTCACATCCAGTGCTCTGTTATAATAGAAATTAATGTGTCAGTATTCTTCCTGGCTCAGCAGGCTTCCTGGAAACTGTGGTTAAATTGTCTCCTTTCGGTTTCTTACCCATTGGGTTGTTGATCCAGGTGTTTTCCTTTCTTTTCCTTACGTTTCATTTATGAAAATTAGCTTAAAAAAAAAAAAAAGGTGGGCAGCATGAATTTTGAAAAGCTGGATTTTGACTGGGAACTCCGACAAGTGGTTGAGAAACAGGGTTGATTTTTCCAGCAGTCCAGAGGGGGCATGGCCAGGACCTGGAGGTTATTTTATATCACCCCATGTCATTTTTGGGAATAGGGGGAGTGGTCCCTGCCAGGCTGCGTAATGCAGTGAGCAATTGTGTGAATTGTTCTCCTCTCATAAGATAAAGAAAAAAAAATAATGTTTTGCATTTAAGAAGTTTGTTACAGTTGGTATTGTAAAATGTTAAGCTCTCATAGTCCACACCATGAGAAAGATAAAGAACAGAAAGAAAGATTTTCTGTGACTATAAGTTGTGATTGGTACAATTGGTAAAGTCTAAACGTGACTTTACAAATCAGAAAACTTGAAATCTATGCACAGAACTCAGGAAATTATTTTTTCCTGATCCCAGAAAGGTCAAGATTCACCTCATTTGACCTTGACTATTTATCAAGTAGATGTCAACACCCTAACCAGGAATCCCAGGCCCATTTTACTGTCAGAGGAGAGAATGAGGATATTTTAGGATTTGCCTGACCTATTCTAGATGTTTACTACAGGATGAGATGTGTAGTGGCCTATATTCCATTGGCTGCGTGAAGTCAGAGTGAATCAAACTACCTTCCCCTTAAACCTGCTGAGCAGGGCAGGGCATAACACAGAGAGATTGGTATCAAAATAAAATACAATTTTTGCTGAATTTACTGGTCTCATCTGGAAGCAAGAAATCTGGAGATGCTGCTGGTGACAGCCAAATATTATTGCTTCAATATGAACTTGTCAAGCCTTTGATCTTCACCTGTGTCACCAACAAAATAAGAGTGGATTTGAAAAGTTTCACGCGCTATTGAGAGACTTGAGCCCCCTGTAATGAGTGAGGTTGTGACTCTGGAGCAGAGTTCAGGGTGCCTGCAGAGGGTGACCAGGATCCTGAGCCATGCATGACCAGGGAAAGACTAAAAAAAGTGCTGTCATTTTGCATAACTGCCTTGCCCACGAATTCTGGCTAAATGGCAGCAACTCAGAAGTTAAAACACCGAAGTTTGACCTCAGGGAAGCAAATCTTAGTACACCAATGTGTGCTGCAATATCTTTGCATGGATATTGGCTTTAGACATGTTTTCAACAGAGTAGTATTATGCTCCTGCAATGCACTCATACATTGATTTTGTTTCACCTCAGTTTATTAGTGAGCTGGGACATAGGGGAATGAAAACAGCACTGACGAAGCAGTAATTTGGTGTTTGTTGTTCTCTGTAAGTTGCTTTTATTGCATACCATTGGACTCCTATTTTCTCCTTTTAACTACGTGTCTTTTTTAGAGGAACAGCAGTAAACTTGGTTTTTTCCACTTATACTTTAAAGCTCTCTGTGGTTAATAAGAAATGGTCATTAATTCTTTTCTGACTAACACTGTGGTCCCTTGACTTCCTGTAAAGCGCAAATAAAACCCTAAGGCCAAACTGCAAAGTATTTAATTTCATTGGAGACATCATTTTAGTATTACTCAGGGCAAGGTTTAGTCTGTTGAAAGAGCAAACCTCGGTGTTTTTTTGGTCTTTCTTGACTGCCCTGGTGTCAAAGTCAGGGCTTGTAGTTCTTGTGAGAACTGAGTTGGTCTCATGTCAGGGACTGAAGTCACACAGAGTTTTCTCTGTCCTTTAACCTTTTTCCAGGGAGGAAACACTACCTTGGGATGGTTATGAAGCATAATATTTCAGCACCCACTGTTACCTGTAGTACTGCTGATACCAGAGAAGGACCTGGGGGACAGCCACAGGTTTTGTAAGTGTTGCTGACCTTTGATGTTCCCATAAACTCACAGGGATCTTTCTGTTTGAGCTGCCACATATATGTTAAGCTGAGCTGTAAATTGTAATGACCTGAAATTTACAAATTAAATAGTTCTTAAGTTGCTTTTTCCTTCTTAGAGCCGATGTGTTCCTCTGAGGAGCCTGGGTACACAAGGAAAGAGACAAGAAATAAATAAAGAGACAAGAAAAAAAATAAAGATTTTATTTTTTTACACACTTGTAAAAAAGCAAAGCCAAACAAACCAAACTAAACCAACCCAAATAAACGGATAACAAACTTTAAATGAAGCAGTAGGACGTCATCGTCACTCTGACGAAGTTTCATCAGATGGCAGGCCCTCTTAGGTAATGAACAGGTCATTGTATGAACAGTTGCTTGGAGTATTCCTATCTTGTGTTCCTGCTTCGTTTCCAAAGGAAGTGGATGTTTACAGTCTGGCATGGAGGGAGGATTATTGTCACTTTTAACCCTTTTCTCTATAGCGGTGTTGTTTTATTGCATGAACAGAGAAGGTAAAATACAAGTTGGAAAAATCTTGCTTATCAGCTTTTCTTTTTGTTTCTCACTTCAGTCCTGTTCCCTTTGTCTTCCAGATCTCTCAACTTCTTTTTCAGCTGTCACATGTCAGCCTGTCAGCTCAGGACAAAAGGAAAATTGCTTACATCTAAGGATAAATAATTAAAACCATGCCAGATTGTTTGCAGACTCCTTTACAATCAGCTGGAAAACTTTGTAGTGAATATTAATGGGTAGAAACTACTTTTTCAATCAGTGTTGGTTTTTTCTTTTACATTAGTAAGCCATTTCCGTAAATATTGACACAAAAGAAAGGACTTTATTAACATTTGGTTTTACCCACATGAATCTGTCTTAGTGTTTTCCCTGAAATGGGCAACTTCTTGAATTATTCCCAAGAACCAAATGCACTTGACATAAAAAACCATTAAGTGTGACGCAGACTATGCATTAACAGAAAATGTTGAAAGGACCATTTGGCACCTGAATTATGTCCCAAAATAATCAAAGGACTGGTGAGAGAGAGGCACTTTCTTGCTCCAAAGAGCAGCAATGACCAATGTGAAAGCCCAGCTGCTATGCTGAAATATTTCACTTTAATTTAACTTAAGGACTTGTGCTTTGGAAGTCACTCACTTTCAATTCACTCTGCATTTCCTAGGTATTAAGTAAAAGCAGAACTGAGCTGTTTGCTTCCCTTGAAGGATCCTGGGAAGGTACATGACAAAGTATAATTAAAAAGCTGGAGGAGGAGTCATTCTTGCAGGAATTATTAATTAATTCAGTGTCTAGGTTTGACTTGTGACAGTTTCATAATATAAAATGGAAGTAATTTATATAATCTGGAAAAGGCACTCAGCAGTTTTGATCACACTGAAATAAGGAATAAGGAATATCCCTTTTCTGCACTTCCTTTATTTTCACTGGAACAGTGCAGAAGGGTGACGGAAGATTTTGAAATGCATATTTTATGATAATTGTTCCCACTCTGAGGTTCCCAGCTGATAGGAAATATTTATTAGCTATTGGGCACTTTGTGCAGAGATAAAGGAAAAAAAAAACCCAATTCACAAACCTCATTTTGGACCTTATATTTTGAGAATAAAATGTATTTATCTCTCCAGCTGATATCCATATTTCAGGACAGTAGCAGCCACTGGAAGTGGGAGCAGCTGCAGGTGAAGGTGCCACACCAGCCACCACTGATATTGAAGCTTTGGTTCCTTCTTTCATCTCCTCTGCAGCCCCCAGATGAATCCACAACCTCCCACAATCTGCCGATGGAAAGCAGGACTGGCTGGGGAAAGTCTGCCTGATGAGCCACAGTTTTGGCACCTCTGCTGAGAGAACTCGCCGTTTCCCTCCAGCCCACCCTCTCAATTAAAGCAGCTTAGCAAGAGCTTAAGGAATATCTGAGCTCTCATTTTCAGGTAGGGCCAGGCTGAGGAAGCCAAGCTTAAGGGGAGGAAAGGATCTCTAAGTAACTCAGCAGAGTCTGCTCTGTGTTCCGCAGCCAAGAAGCTCAGGGATCACGACTGTGTGCTCATACTTTGGACATCTGCAGTGGCTGGGAACTTCACAGGGGTTGAGTTTGCAAGAATAGTTTACATTTTTCTTTTCTAGCCTCGTTGCTGCCCAAACTGGGCTGTTGTCTGCCTTGTTGCTCCCAGCAATGAACATTTTACACGGATCAAAAGAGAAGATGAGCAGCTCTCTGACTGTGACAGGCTTGAGCCAGAGCCCAGGAAAATAAATGCAAAGTGCTTCATTAGCAGCAGCAGCCTTTAGATCAGACCCACTGTCTACTTATTCACTTATACAGGGTTATTAGGAGAAAAATTGCTTCCTGGCCTCCCTAGCAGGTAAAATTTAAGCATGAGGTTTGAATCTCCCATTTTACCATAGTTTGCATAGCTTACATTACTTTTCATTATTGCTTTCCAAGCGTTCCAATCCAGCTCTTCAAAAACCCTGCTTAAATAATAGCGTCCCTGAACCAGAGGCTTGCAGGTTATGCAGTACACAAAATAATCTTTATTTCAGGGGTACTTAGAGCACATTTACCAGGTGCTTTTTTGTTCTTGTTCTGGAAAATAAAATAAAATAAAATAAAATAAAATAAAATAAAATAAAATAAAATAATAATTTTTTAAAAAAGATTATAAGTATCCTGTTGTTGTTCTACATATTTCAAAATTGGAAGAAAATTCTTTATAACTAATTCACTTGCCTGAATTTATATGGTTGAAATCCAGACTATGAGGTTTAACCTGCTTGGTTAAGGAAGCTACATGACAGTGTTAAATGACATTACATGTGAGAACGTACAGGATTTTTAAGTGATGTCATTGCCAGTCAATTTACAGGAATAAATCTCTGGCAAAACTAAACAAACAAAAGAAAAAAAGAAGTATGTGGGTTGTGTACATGATCCTGCAAATCTTACATCTTAAAATAGGGTTTTCTTTCCTGTTGCTCATTTGCCCATAGCCAGTTCAAGTTCTTTTTTCAAATGCAGTCTCCTCATGGAAGTTACACATATGATCAACATCTCCTTTGATCAACTCCATTACAATAATGCTGTGAATAAAAGGATTTAAACAGACATATGAGAGGAAATCTTACCTTTAGCTGTGGCCCACCTGGCATTTGCTTTCTCAGTTTGGTCCATTGCGCTGTGGAAAAGACAGACCAACGTGAGAATGAAGATTTTAAAGAGGAGATGATGGTGATGGATTTGGGTGTCCCTGTCTGCCCCTCGTCTGTTGCAATCAGGCTGCTTTTTCTGAGCAGAAAGGAGACAGAGCAGTGCTCAAAAGCATAAGATGGAGATGGACACAAGGGTGTGCCTGAAGATGGCAGGAGAGCTGGGGAAGATCTGTGAAGGGAGGTCTCTCAAAGAGTCACCATCTGCTGCAGCCACCAGCTTGTCCTTGTCCTTGTCCCTGTCCCTGCCAGCCTTGTGACTGCACAAAAAGCAAACAGGAACAATGTGGAGGAGGAAGGTGGACAGGCAGGAGCTTTTTCCCACTTCAACTCATCTTTATTTTTCACTGATAGCTCTGGAAAAATAATTTCTGGCCCATATCCAGCCTGAACCACAGCGGCATTAGCTGTAACATGTCCCCAGTCAGGCCTGGTGCACTGATGACAGTTCCTTGGCACCACAGGAGACCCCACAGAAACTTGCCTTGGCAGCTCATGGTTTGTGTTACTGCCATCCTTGGTTTCCCGTGCTGTGCAAGTCCTTTTCAAAACCCTCAGCAGTTACTGTGCTGTGATGCAGAACATCTCATGTGTCTAATTCGGGAAGAATTTAAGAGCTCAATCAGCCAGCACTATGTATAATTTCTAATTTTCCTAAAATATGTGAATGCCAATTAAACTTTTATTGTTAGTGGGTTCATCTTCAAGGAGAACAAGGGAATTCTGCCTGTTTCCTTCTGGACTATTTCACCATGGGTTTTACTCTCTCCCTATATTCACATTGCTTCACACTCTTATGGAAATTTTTTCCAAGGCAGCATGGTTTTCTACTTAGCACTACTATCAGGTAAAGCATGGTAGTATAATAATAATAATAATAA
>VYZT01035393.1:0-67739 GCA_013400735.1 Pomatostomus ruficeps
TTTTGTGCCTCTAATTCTCCTCTTCAGCCCATCAAAGTGGGAGAGTGAAGGGAAAAAGAGAGAAGGGTGTGTAGTTTGGAAAGTGGGGGCACTGAATTGAGGAGTACTATTTCTAAACCTTGAGAGAAGAGCAGAAGCAAATCATCTTATGCAGGTTTGAATTATACTCAAAATCCCTCTTCAGAAGATCTCTTCCCAAACTTTTGACATGAGAATATAGAAAACTGGATTTTTTTGTTTCATAAGAAATTATCTTTCTGTATTTGACACCAAAGGGTTGCTGCAAACATTAGTGCCATCTCTGCTCTTTAGCCGAGTAACACTTGAATCAGTTCAAATACTGAGTTTTCTTGTTCGCTTTTCCTTGTGTGGTCCTTGGAGTGTGCTATTATGGTAGCATATGGGCTGAAGTAAGCATTTACAATTTGAGATCAAAACTCCAAATACAGTTTAAATACCAATATCTCTCATGAAAGAAGCATTAAGAATTTCTAAATCTAAGTATCTTCCTATCTTGGCACTTTTTAAATTTTGTGTGAGCATGAGAATGTTTGCTTGTTTGTGGGTTGTCTTTTAAAAACTAGAAGTTTTGTCCTTTCATTTAAATATCATTCTTCCACAAACATCAACAGTAACTTGACAGTACTATAACAATAGAATATTGCTGATCAGGATTGGAACAGATTATTGATTTATCACCACTGGGGGAGAAAGAAACACTTCTGTTAAGAAAAAAGTAAAAGCCATTTCAACATCACTTTAGTCAGCACAGGAGCAGCAGCATCTTGCCAACAAGGATGTTTTAACATCAACTCCAAGTATCAAATACACTGTCCCTTTAACTAAATATCCATGTACACGTGGTCAAGCAATTGCTGGCGTTTACAAGTATTTGGGCCACTGCCCTTGGTCTCATACTTGCCTAATGATACCTCTGACAGAGGTGCCTAGTGGAGAAATCCATAAAGTCACTAAAAAGCAGCAGTGCAAGCTGGAGGCCAGTGAAGGGTCTCTAGCCTTGCTCTGTCACCTCTGTGTTGGAAATGCCTTTGCTTTACAACCAGTCCATCCAGGCTTCATCTGTCTCCTGGGCTTAAGAATTCAGCAAATATATGTTTTTGTCGCTCTTGGACAAACAAACAAAGCACCTGCATCATGGCATACATGTGTGCACAGGCAGGCTAGTTCATTTTAAAATGCCAGGAGAGATTACCTGAACACGAAAACTGAGTTTTTCAGTGTGCAATTTATATCAGTAGTAATTATTATTATTAAAGAGCTCTTCCAGTTGCAGAGAAAAACTTTACAAATCAAAGCTTCAAATCTGCATTTCATTTCTTTTGCTAACAAAGCTCTCTGTATTTTAATTTCCTCTGTAAGGGTAAAGTAACTAGGTTTATTTATATTGCAAATAAAAAAAGCCCAGATAGCTTTGTTCATCTTTTAAATAGAAAAATATCATCACTGACTTCAACAAAGCTTCTTGCAAGACAGCCCCTTATTCACTGTTAAAAAGCGCAAACCCCAGGTATAGTATCAGCTATACCACACCTCGCAGGATTTTAATTCCTCAATTCTTCAAATGTTTATTCTTTACATCTCAAATTAAGAATTAAAATAAATTGCTTATAAGGAGTCTCACATTCTTTTATCTTCTTAGGCAATAAAAGGTCTTTTTATTACAGATCAAATTTCTGCACAGAAACATTTACAGTACATTTTCTGTAGAAAGCAAGCTACAATAGCAAAATAAGTCACCTAGTACCATACCTGAAATATTTCACTTTTGCCAAAGTAAAATGACTAAAACAAGGAGGAGTCCTATACTCCAAAAGGAAAGCAGTTCCCATACTTCAAAAGGAAAGAAATGTCTTAAATATCCTTTTGACTCTTAAATGTATTTAGAAAATCACGATAACAAAAGGCCACTTCAATGCTGAAATTAAATCAGAAAAAGGCGAGGCCAATAATCAAATGCAATACTTTGCACAGTTCTTTACTTACAATCACACCCTTTATGTGCAAAGGCTTTCCAGTTATTCAGGGAGGACAGCTTAAGCCCCTAATAATCAGAATGCCTAATGGTACAGTAATACTTCACTAGTATGACAAAAATCCTGGCTTTTGTTTTTTAATATATTCCTTTTCTTCTCCAAAGGCATCTCAACATCCCTTAAAACATGTTCATTTAAACAAATACTGTTTGGAAAGACTACATTATTTAATCATATATATTTATATTTTCTAAAAATTTGAAAATATATTAGCTTTCCAATAAAAAATCCAAATCTATTTGTAATAGTAATTATATATTATAAATACTATAATTTTCCCCAATATCTCATGCAGGATAACATCTCAAGTTTGTCATAAACGATTCAAAGAGCGTAATTCAGCTCAGAATTTTCAAAGTCATGAAATCAAACTAAACCATAGGGGCAGTCAGATTTCCCTGGCAGTTTCACCTACATGAGTATTTGGGATCCTAAGCTGTCATCATTGGAATCTCCTAAAGCAATCAGAATGTCTTACAGCTGTGGCTCTCTCTCCTCTCACCAGGAGTTTGGTAGCACTGGGATTTTGTTCTCAAATGATATAAAACCAAATTTAAATAGGAAAATAGTTTGCTAAATTCTTCTCCACCCAAGTGTAGTAATTTCCCACAAACACAGCAAACTCTCCTTTCAGGAAGTGCATGAAACACTACATTATGTAGGGAGAAATAAAAGCCTGAAATCAAAACAGTTTAATGGAGAATGATCCAGTTAAAATGCCAAGAGTATTGTTACATATGGCACTTCATTTTACTTTACTTTTCAGTGTGTCTAAAGGTGACTGTTCAGGATGAAGAATATGAACAGCTAAGGCTATTATAAAACTGGAAGAGTAGTTGACTTGCATTACTATAAAACTGTAAGCAATAATGCAATTAATGAAAAATGACCAGGTGACATATGTAGGAGCTGAAAAGGAGATGCTCAGGAATCCCAGGTGTACACAGGCACAGCGGATAAGGCTGCACCTCAGCCTACATGATTAAGTCAAGTCTGAGATCACGCAACATCCTCATGCAACCTGGGATCCAAACAGAAATGCACTTTTACCTATGAACTGCACCATAACAAGGCCACTTGGAGATTATTCAGACTTCTGGGACTAGTTTCAACTTTGGACCTCATCACAATGCACAGCGCAGACAAGGTGACAAGCATTTCAGCAGGCTGACTGCCTCACAACATGCAGCTCCTGAGAACAACAGGTTCTGGTTTATCCATGCTGAAGGGAAGCAGCCACTCTGATAGCTGGAAATCCACCATACAACACTGTACCATAGACAAGCTGCAAAACCAAACCAGTATTTCAAAAACTCCTATCAGTTATAAGCCCTAGAAAAAAAGACCAAAAAAAAAAAGGCAAGAACAAAACTTGCAGTTATAATTCATGTATGTTTTGGTCACCATCACTCTAGAAATAACAACATTATCAAAGACAACAAATAAAGATAAACCCCAAAATACAGCATTATATTCAAAGTTAAAATAATAGTACAAACAGTCAAACAAAAAACTTCAATGTGGTTTAAAAAAACCAGAAAACCAAACAAAACGTCACAAACTACTCTAGCATAACAAGGAAAAGAAACATTTATTCTCAGGGGAACTGAGTTATAAAATAAGATATGTAAGGGTATATAACAGAATGGTGTGTGTACATATAAACATACATACACATTCAATTTGTCTTCCTAAAATAAATGCCAAGAGGATATACCAATATATCTCATTGCACTATAATCGCTCCTATGATGGGGAAAGCCAAGCAACTGAGAAACAATGTGAGAAGATAATAAGCAGCAAAGAAAAAACAAAACATGAATACTGACTTGATTCCTCTTCCTGTCTCTTTACATCCCAACTCTGAACATGTAATGCATCAGTAACATAGTAAAAAAGATCAGAACTGTTTCTCAGTTTACTACTTCAGGCACTAATAGCACTTAACTTGTTTCAATCCTTACCAATGCTGAAGTCAAACTGTACAGAACTTAAACACTAATTTTCACTAATTAAGGCTAACAAGGAGAGAATTATTCCATACTTTGCTGTAAGCCTTTCAAAATGTCTTTAAGAACAAACAAAAAACTAACACAAACTGAACACTTTGCCACCCCCTCCCAATCTAGCTTTTCCCAGTTTTCAACATCTTGATTAACACCAGCTGTCAATTCAACAAGGGGCATTCAGATAATTTACTTATACATAAAAAGAACATTAATTTTGGGATATGTGTATCTTCCATATTACATACAGATTAATGAATTATATTTATTTAAGCCTGGTTATCTGGTGGCTTTCAGTTGCACAAAATGTGATAAAATGCATCAAGAGAGACTGAAAAGCAAAGAATTAATTACCAAGATTATCTCTGCATCCACATTCAAATGGTTGCTCCTAAATACCTGGACACTGACTGCATTCAAAATGCATGTATTCACACTTTCTCCCGGTGTGCAGAGTACAGCTTTCCCTCATAACTTTTTCCGTCACTGGAGTTGATCAGCAGAGCACTGAGAAGGGCTACAGTTGGAGACCATTCAGAAACAGGAGTTGTGCAGAGCGTTGTGAAGTGCTTATCGAGCAGCCTCCTCTGCAGACACATGCCATTTGTGCACCCTGAGCTGCTGGAGCTGCCAAGGAGCTTCCACGCGGAATGCAAGTGCCTGGTATGCAGCTACAAAAACTTCAATTATCACTTGACCAGCCACCTCTTTCAGGGACCTCCTTAGCGCATAACGAGGATTTCTTAGTTTGAATGCTCAAATCACACTAGGGGGAACGTGTGATTCAAAGTACAAGCAACTCCTGTCTGACATAAAACTCTCTGCCACACTTCCAATTATTAGGGAAGGTCCTCAGGATATTTCTTTGAATTAGCAGTTCATCCCTCCTATTTACAAATTGCTCAGTGACAAGTCTTCCCTTTGGATGTGACTCATCAGCCTTGGCTTGCCCGTGCCAGAACCTGCAGCTTTTTGGGCATGTGTTGCAAAACCTCACCACCAGAGCTCCCGCCTCCCTCACCTCCCCATTTCACACTATGAATACTCAAGAGGAAACTGGTTTATTTCACACTTTATGTCTTTTAGAATGTAACTAATTGCACTGGAAATGACATTAATATTTACTACATTTCATTTTAGCATCAACTGTAATTTACTGTAACCAGTACTAAGATCTTGTGCAATGCTTTGGACAGAAAAAAAAATCAGGGTTTTGATATTTTGGGTGGGTTTTTCTATTGTTGGGGGGTGGTGTTTAGAAAAAATGAAACAACAAAAAAAATCAGCTTTTAACAACATTCTCAATCCACAATTTGATCAGTAGGTTAAAAAAAGTGTTTGCTAAATGTTTACCTAAGCTCAACAGAAAACTAGGTAAGTTTCTTGAGTAGAAATCCTTCAAGAACTGCTAAGCATATAGAAAACACACACACCTTTGCAAACAGGGCCACAGGCTAGACAGACTTCCACTCTGATTCAAGGCAGTCCCTCTTGTCTCCTTACATGCCTGGGCACACCTCCACACACACACACTGCTGCTGCCACCATCACCACCGTGGCCGTTTCTAAAGAAAGACTGCATATCCTCAGTCAGGGGCAACTTTAGGGATTGATTATCAGCTTGACAGAAGAGTGTCATGAAAGGGATGACAGGCTTGAAAATACCTCCTGTGGTTCTGCAGCCACCGCTGACAGGCGATCATAAGAGTGAAAATGCAAAAACATAAACCAATATTTGGAACTTTTATGCAGGCTTTTGAAAAGTTTGCACTGTGCTACAGCCCTCATCATTTCATATCACCACTACTCGCATACACTTGAATGGGTTAAAGGCTAGCACAGCTACACCTTTGTTTTGCTAACATGCACACAAATATATATATATATATATATCTATGACTAATTCCACTGAGAACCACAGGACAACTCAAGGACATGCAAGTTACCTACTCCTTTGTATACAAATCCAAAGAATCCTGGCCTAAAACTCTCTCCTACCACACAGGTTGTGAAAAGCAAAAGACTTAGCATAAGTCTACATTCTACATATAGAATGACTATATTGTAACACTACCACAAATGATTTGTGAAATCTTTAGGAACTACTCCAGAGGTAATTTTGACATTAAAACATCCAGTATAACATAGACTGACAAGTCAGTCAAGACATTAAGTACAATTTCAAGAAAAATCTACACTATCACAGTAATGCACAGATTAACATCTATTTGGTTTGTATTTTTTATTAAAACAAAATGCTCCAATAAACTTAGAGAAGGATCACTAAGATAGTTTGTCAAGTGACAAAAAAAACCCCAAACAAAACCCAAAAACACTGTGAGCATATCTCTTCATTCTTCATTAACAAAACCACATACATTTTACATGAAGCATTTTGTTGACAACCTGAGGAAACTACCAATAATAATATGATCTGTGTGTTCAGCTAAAATGTTTTAGTTGAACACCAAGAAATTTTAAAGCAGCTTTCCATTTTCATAGCACTTTTCATCACAGTGCTCAAAATACTTTACAAGCCTTTGTGGCATTTATTAAGACATCAGCTATGATAGCTGAAGATAACACTTCTAGAAAATAGTCTCTAATGTTAGAAAGGCCAATTTCTGATCTGGTATGTCATGAATTCCAAGTACTCTCAAAACTAAGCTGATAAAAATAACAGGTAACCAGCATCTCTGAAAAACAAATCTTAGGGATCTTATGTTGTACCCACATGAACTTTGGCATAATTATGATGTTCTTCAAAGTCTTAGTTAAAAGCCTTGCTAATACATTGTCAGTGGCACACCTTCTCAGTGCCTCATACTATCCCTCAGACAACACTGCCTGCAAGATCACGGAACAAGATGCAACTTTTGAGTTAAAGTTGAAATAGTGTGCTGAGCGTATCTCTGGTCTGGTAGTTCCTTCAAGCTCTAAGTTTTTGTGGCCTGACACAGAAACTCTCCCCAATGCTCTTCTCTCCATGTCCAAGCAAGCTAGCTGAACTGCAGTTGCTTATTTTAACACGGGTCTTTTTCCCATACAAGCACACAAAAACTTAGACCAGAGCAAGAACTCCGCTAAACGTGCAAGACTGTAGGAAACCTGCTTGGATTTCACCTCCTGTATAATCACTTCAGAAACACGAACCCGCAGATTCAATGAGCTTTCAATTTCTATCTGTTGTGATTTCAGAGACTACTAGTGGCGTTTCTGCTGAGTATTTCAGATCTGTGATTTCTACGATCAGCCTCACCCCATTTCTCCCACCTTCCTCTCCTAATTCTACGACGAAGTCAGCCTAAGAGGAACGTGGCAGTTCAATGCAGAATACGTTCTCTTTTTAGCATTTGCAATGCAAAACTAGGTTTTGTTCGGTACAGAAATCTTGCACAATAGCCTGTGTATACGTATTCGTTCCAACAATGCTGTCCTATGCAATCACTCTGTAATTACACACAGTCATAAAGCTGCTGCTGTTGCTGCTTGGAACTGCAGTCTCGCCCTCTAAACAACCTAATAGTCTCCGCATTAGGACATTTCTTTTTCTCTCTTCCCCTCCCTTAACTGCTTGCCCCAGTACAGATGGCCTTTACACTAAGCTCAAAACACGTAGTCGGAATGAAATCAAATTGTTATAAAAAATTAGATGTTTTTAAAAGGATGCAAAGTAAATCTCAGTTGAACAAATAAAATATTTCGCTAATTCTGCAAGCTGCAACCACACAAGACTTTACAAACCAAAAATAAATCCTGCTTACGCCTGTTAAAAAAAACTCCGTAAGTATTATATAAGACTCACATACGCGCGTAGGTGTATTGTCAGCTTTTACTGCTAAACTGCAACGAATCGGTCTTTTGCAGTTGCTGCCAGAAAAGAGCTGTACACTCGAGAGCACGGGATTTTTCAAAAATTATCTAACAAATTCCTCCCCATCCCCCTCCACTGCGTAAGCCCCCGCAGAGCGACCCGACCCTCGCCACGCTGCGCGCTCAGCGGCGGCCGGGACCCAGCGGCTCCCCCGCCGCGCCCGTGGCCGCCGCACACGCCGGGCTGCCCTGGCTCCGCCACGCCGCGAGCAGAGAGAACCTCCTCCCGCCCCAAACCAACCCCCCAAAAGTCCATCCGCAGGCAGCTCACCCGGACACAGGCACATCCTGAAAGCGCTGCCGCAGCCAGGCAGCCGCGAAGAAACCCCTCCGGAGCGCTCGTAACAACTCAGGGTACGGCAGGAGGCGATGGCTCAGCAGCCGAGCCGAGCTTGAGCAGCAGGCGGGCCGGGAGTGCCGCTGCCCCGGCCCCGTGGGGCGGCGCGGCCCGAGCGCAGAGCCACCCGCCCCCGTCACCTCCACAGGTACTTCTGCTCCTCATCCTGCACCCAGCACCCACAAATAAAGCAGGCACCACCACCCCCAAAAGAAAAGCCCTAGGAAAGACACCCCCCTCTCCAAAATGGCAGGAAAACGGAAGCAAATCGTGCGAATTAAAAAAAAATAATAAACGCGCGGAAAACAGGAGAAGGAAGAACGCGAACGGGCTAGCTCACCTGCGCAGCCAGGCACGGCGGGCGCCGCGGGGGAACGTGGAGCGGCTGTTTGCAAAGGGGGGCGGGAGGGAAGAAGGAGGGAAAAACAACCCCCAAACTTTGTTTCTTTCTCTCCTGGACTCAGGGAAAGCGTCACTTCCTAGTGCGGTAAGCGGGGAGGCTCCCGGGCCCCGGGCTCCTCAACTCCTCCTCCTCCCGCCTTCCTCCTCCTCCCTCCGCGGCGCAGCTCCCTGCCGGCCCTCAGCGCCTCATCCCTCCACTGGCGTGGGCCCCCTGCCCTTCTCCACAGATCTCGGCTTGACCTTCTGCTCTTGGCTGTGGCAGCTGTTGGCAAGGAAGGAGAGGAAATCCCCAGCGAATGAGGGGCGGGCAGAGAGTTTGTAGCATTGATTTGAAAGCCAAGCCTTGCAAAATACTGCTGTGTCCAATACCCGGCGGAAAGCGCCGCTTGGATGCCCCGAGTTCAGAGCCAGCCTCTTGAGCGCGATCAGGCTTCACGTCCTTTTTCTCTAAAGAAAAACAAACAAACAAAGAGCTTTTTGTTTTTAAGGAACCCCTTCTACCAAAGGAAAATATGCTTTTCTGTCACCCCTTTCGGTCCTTTTTCTCACAGCTTTTTCAGAAGAAAAAGTGAAAAAAACAGAGAAGGGGGAAAGGATTTTAGTCTAATGCAAATCCTCAGATCATCTCTATACTGTTGGATCTTTTACCAAACACCTGAAATTTGCTTTCAGAAGAGCACATACTTCTGAGGTTTCTAAAAATGTTCAGCTCCTCTTCTGGAATATGGCTTCCTCTGCTGCCTTGCTCCGAGAATGAAAAACACAGTGTGCTGACAAATGCAGGCATGCTGCTCTACCCTACTAAGGCAGGAAATAAAGAAGCTGCTTTGGCATTGCTCCCTCTGTAGACTGCTCTGCTACTCGAGTTTGTTAACGATCAATGAAACTTTTAGATTATAAAATAACCTTTAGACAGCATTCACAGATTAGACTCACATCCAGTGAAACATCGAGCAACACGAAAATGCCACACGTTTTTCTCCAAACGTGCACGTTGTCAGGTGTTTACCTTCATCCAGGCTCAGATCATTCAGTACACACAGTAGCATTGCTGGGGTTTTGAGGTTTTTTCCAGACCAGCAGGGCAGTTTCCCTTCCAGCATGTATTACTTTATACAATGAAATATAGAAGTAATTTTTGTGCTGCTCACTGTAGTTTGTGTTTCTCTCACAAAAGTTCCTTGCAGAACTTTTTACCAGGGAAGCTCAAGATGTGTAGAAACAGGAGCCCAGAGAAGTGACTTGCCCATGACTACAGATGCATAACCAGGTTACTCTGATGAGTCCCAGGTCAGCAGTCTAATTACCACACCCAATCTTTTCCTGTCGTGGTGCAGAGGATAACAGTGAGACACGTGGTGGTGAAGAGCAAAATAGTAGCCACAGGTACTACTGGTAAAGGTTTTTTCTTTCACAATGAGAGGTATCATTTGATGCAGCACTGTCTCAATAGGACCTTCAAGGAAAACTCTTCTATAGCACCATTAATACATTGGCTCTTCCAAACTCCTGATAGACAGGAACAATAGGTCAATAACTATTTAAATCAATACAGAAAGAATATTCCCAGATGTTCACAAATTACTTAATATGTAAAGCAAACATAAATAATTGAACATATATTAACTAGCTGTAGTCAAAGGCATACAACTCATTAGTTTAATTTGCCCTAATAAAGATTGAAAGGAAAGATTCAATAAACTGAAGTTAATTTCCTCTCTGTTACATTAGGCAATCGGTGCCTCCCATGAAGCACATCAGATATGGATAAGATTGAAATTATTTTTGTGAACTTTCATTGGAGGAAAAAAAAAACCCAACCAAAAAAATAAACCCAAACCCCAGCAGTCTTCTATGATTTTAAATCACATTCTAACAGCAAAGTGTATCTCTTTGTTCCAGACAGAACAAATGCATGTCGTACTTCACCTGTTTGGAGGCTGGGAGCAAAATGGTGAGCAGCATCTTGTGTTTCACAATACTTAATCACGTAAAAGCAGTAGACAATGGCAGAAACGTCATCATCCGGCTACAGAAGCTAACATTGCGCAGAGCAGGGAGTGTGCCTTCTACCCTGCTCTAGGAGACATTTTAACTTGCTGGGTTTGGTAGTTGTCTCCTAAATAACCTATCAGGTAGATAGGAATCCTGCTGAGCCAAAGATAACAGAGTAACCAAAAGGACAAAGCTGAAACACACTGTAAGATGCAAAATCTATAGGAAAGGATTATTGTATTTCCTAAACATACCAAATGGGGTAAGAACAAAAACAAGCAAGCAGGTAGGTACACCAACTAGTTTATAGATCTAAAATAGAAGAAACACACTTCAAAGACACCATGGTGTTTCTAGAGCTGTATGTTAGTGTTTATCTTATTGAGCAATAAAAGTTTTAGGAAGTGTTTTGTAAGCATTTTACAGTTATACACTCTTCAATTGTTTCCCTGTTCCCCACATTACATGGTCCTTACATCTTCTGCAGAACCAGCCATCATAATTTTCTTCCTTTCAGTGACAGCTTTTGCTACACTTTTAGAAGTTTTTCTTTCTCCTTTTCTCAGCATATGCTGAGACTACATGATGGCTGCACTTCTATCAGCTTTACAGTAACAAAACTGGATACACATGCATTCCCTGTTTACATCATTATTTTGTTACTACACTGAAGGAGATTGGAAGATTTCCTAGCTATCGGCATATAAAATCTTAGTTTTCTTTGGCTTGTACAGACTCATCTTGTAGTGTAACAACATCGACTCATATCATTAATACACTGGATTGCACTGAGTCAGAATTTGGATTAAAGACTATGCTTTGCATACTTAAGTTTGCAAAACCGAACCACAGGCTCAGTAGGTGGCACTCTTTTCACCGGGTCAGAGTAGAGCCAAGGCCCAGTCCTCTTTCTAGTCCTCAGGAGTTGAACTTGTGCTCCAGCATGACGGGAGACAATATGGAGCTATTAGTTCTCCGTGAAATTAAGTATAAAATGAAGGTCTTAACCACTGTTGCTAATAGGAAAGCATTTACACCCTTTGTAATAGAGTTTCAGATTCTAATAAGCCTAAAGCTTCCACCTCATAATCACACTGAAATTTCCTCTAAAATTTCAATAGAGTAAGATTTTTATTTAAAAATGCAAATGTCAACATAAACCAGTAATGAATAGCTGCAGTGTTTATCCCATAAATATTTTCAATGCTCAGGGGCAGGGCTGCCTCTAGACAAGCCAGAGAATGGACTGACAAGGAGCTACATGAAGTTCAACATAGACTAATGCCAAGCGCTGCACTTTGCCCTGCACTTTGCCCAGTCATTGCACAGGCTGGGACTGGCAGGCCACTCAGTGCCACTGAATAACATCTGGGGGTTCTGGTGGACAGTGGGAGAAACATCAGACAGCAGTGAAGGTTCACACCATCTTGGCCTGTATAAGGAAAATCAGAGCTAGATCAAGGGAAATGACTATTCCTCTTTACTCATCATTTGGTAGCCTGTATCTGGAATACTGTGTGCAGTTTTGGGCACCCCAATACAAAAAAGATGTTAATAAACTGGAGCCAGTAGAAAGTCAAAATAGTCAGGGGCTGGAACAGATGTCCTCTGCAAGGAGAGGTTAATGGAAACATGGTCATTTCATCCAGCTAGTGAGGATAATGAAGCAATGAGCAACACGTCTGATTTCAGCGTTAACCCTGCCTTGAGCAGGAGATTGAACTGGTGACCTCCCAAAGTCTCATCCAACCTGAATGATACTAGATTCAAGAGCAAATCCTCTTAACTCACATAAGAGAAGACTTATTTAAATGATAGTAAAATAGTTTGAGAATTTCTTACAGGAAATACAAGTGATTGTATCTGTTTCAGGTTTGTTGGGCTTTAGTTTTGAGATTGTGAATTTAGAAGACCATCAGCCTAATTACAAAGGAAGCCATTCGCTCATAGTCACCATTTCCCAGCACTTTTACAGGAGAAAATGTTTTCAAAAATGTTTTTTATACAAGGCCAATTACTCTCTACTACAGAGAAATTTTAATTTCTCCAATACCAATGTCTGTCTCCCATCTTTGCCAGAATTAATCACTCAAGTTGCTACATTTGAAATATTATGCTAAGACACAACTTCTCTTGGGAAACTTGATGCAGACATAATGTTTGGAAAGAAGGGGTTTGGCTTATTTAAAAGAGTTTTCAAAAAAAACCCAAACAAACCTCGTACCTATATTTTACTCTTCATATCTGAGTTTAAAATTAAAACACTTCACTCAAGCAAGATTTGAGCAAGATTCAGCTTCTTTGATCAACCTGGGGAGAAAATATATGTGTTTATTTATAGAGCATGCATGTGTAAATACATGTGTATACACACACAGTGTGTCATGACCTGACTCCCTGAGAACCAGGATGAAACCTTGTTACATGAGGGAAAGGGAGGGACACTTGTGGTTTAGAGAAGAAACCACAGGTAAAACAAAGTTATTCACATTGCTTAAACACTACTGAAAGAAGCTCAGACACCATGGTGGGAAAGACAGTGCAGGAATGTATGAAGTACCAAATTATATGGCATGCTGAAAACCCGGACTGTTGAACCTTTCTTCCTAATTTTGCTAGTTCATGTAGTTTTAAAAAGACTTTGCAGTCTTTCTGCATTTACTATCACTTTTCCCACATTATTTGTTCATTTGTTTTACAAACAATAGTCTAAGGTAACATTGTTCACTAAAACTGAGAAAAACACTACATTTGAAGAAGCTAAGTAGTGAGCTGAAGGCCACATGGAGGTTCAATAGCTGAGCTTTGGTTAGCTCCAAATGCTCAAGTCCACATGTAAACTCTTTTCCTGTATTTTAGGAGCTCAGTATGCAGATTGTGCTAAAGTCCAACATGCCCCATCACCAAATTGTCACCAAAGTGTGAATACAAAGTGTGACACAAATCCTTCTGAAAATTAGGTTCAAGTTACCTTAAGCAGGATGATATTAAAAAAAACCAAAAACCAACAAAGAAGATTTTTTTTTAAAAGGTTGTCTGTAAGCTGCCTCTGATTTTTTCTTAAATATTTATTGATTATATTTTCTTATATACTGTGTGAGAGGAACTTTTAGAAAATGAACTGATGAATATTTGTATATTAGAACTCTGAAAATGTAAAGCATCATAAATTCCTTAGCTCTATTTAGCTATTTATCATTATAATTTAGATAACATAAATAATACTACTACTGCCTTGGGAGAAGTCCATGGACTAGTAGCTCTCAACAAGATCAAGAATACTTCAGATCAGTGGAAATACTCCTGAAAAACATAATAGGCAAGAAATACCAAGAACTGGTAGTTATTTGCATATTTTTAATCCTAATACATATTTTAATGCTATAATCACTGAATGGTTCAGTGGCTACAATTGTAACAGATTTCCTTCCAGAATTTACCTCTCATTATGCATTACAAGAGAGAAGCATCCTTTAAAGGAACACACTCTTCTACTACCGATGTATATATGTATGTCATTTCCCAAACTTTGGTGTTTTGGAAGTTTGTAGACCTGCTTTCCAGGACCACCTGCATTAATCCCTGCACCACACTGGTTTCACAGGGAATGTTTTATAAAATATGAGATTAGTCCTACTGTTTCTGTGAAATATGTATGCAAGACTGTCAAGAAATCAGAAGATAAATATTCCTTCTGGTAGTAGATACTCTGATTGAGTGGATGACTCTCTGGGAGCACCAAGGGGCTGCTCCCCAAGGGCCAGGAGCCAAGGAGATTCCTAAGGTTGGCAGGGCAGGGCCTTTACCAGCCGGGGCTGGTCCCACTACACCCAGTGAGGAAGGAGGGCAGGCCAGGGGGGCAGCCCAAAACCCAGGTCATCAGGCACCCCCATAGGATGAGGTCGGGCTGAAGTTAAGGGAGAAAGAAAAGTTCATGGTTTGGGGTCAAGATCAGGGACTGGGCATAGGCACGACTGCAGTGCAGCTGCAATGTAGCTCAGGCAGGGCTATGTGCAAGAGCGTCAGCTTAAAGCAGCTCCCAAGAAAATGTGGCAGAAGTCCCCCATGAGGCTTGTTTTGGCAGGTAACTTCAAATAAAACTTCTTCTGTCTCTCCTTCCCCAAGATAACCAGCTGTACTTTCTTTAGGCTGGCTTCAAGCCCAGGCAGAGAAACTCCCTAGAAGCACTCAGAGTCTTAACAACAACAAAAGAACAAGAAAAGACATACTGACAGCATGTACTGCAAAGTAATATTCACAGCTTGTTAAATTTAATGTAATAACAGAAATAAAGACTGGCATTTGAAACAATAACCTGAAATATTTTTCTGTCTTCGTATAACATTAATGTTATTTACTACGTATTAGTATTACAGACAATAATCTAGGCTGCTCCTTTACTCTGGATATCCTATACTCTGGATTTCTTATCTTGATATTGAAGCATGCAGAAGTTAATGAATTCAATCAACAGGCTATTTAATAATATAAAAATAGGATTTGCCCCATTGACATCAAGAAACTAGTCATAATTAATGGTGCATTGTGTATAAATATTTGCAGGATTCTGGAATATTTGTGTTAGGTATTATTTATAATTTTTATGTGCAAGAGATATATATATATATATATATATATATGTATGTATGTATATGTATATGTATATATGTGCATATATGGAAGAGCATCCCTAAAGTCATCTCTTATGGAGAACATCAACTAGGAACTCTTCCTGAGCTTCAGTAGCTGATCTATTACAAGTAGCAATCTCAAAGCCCATTTCAAATCATTTGACACTTATAATCATTCAAGGAGCTTTCAGCCCAAACAGGTTTTAGTGACAATGACTCAGTACCATTGCAATTAAATTGAAATATATGCCGCATAAATCTATGGGCAGCAGGAGAATCAAAAAACGAGCATTTGCTAACACCAGGTTCCATCGGTAACCCATGAGGATTCATGCCTATTCCACCACACAAATAAATTATAGAACAGCAGGGGAACATAAACCACAGCGGGAGACACCAACATGGATAAATAAGACATGTGACAGGCATGCACCAAATACAGAGGATAATCTGCGACCATGTAATTATGCACCTTGATGACCTTACCTGTCCCTTTACTCCTTAATCCTTCTTTGCTGTCACTCCACGCTTGCCTGTGATGGCAGCTTGCACTGCTGAAAGCCAGGCTGCAGAGCTTCTTCTGTCATTGCCATTACGCTGTAGCGGTTTTGGTGAATTGCTGTGCAGTTTTCATTCTTTTCACAAGCAAGTTGCATCATACTGATTTCCATTACTGGACTCCAGTAGTATTTTGGCAGTCCTCCAAGATTCCTTCCAATACCAAGTAGTGACCTATCCCAACCAGCTGGTCTGCTTATCTTTGTGATCTATGAATACTCCTTATTTTTTGTAAAAAGTACATAGCATAATTCATTATAAGGAAAATTAATTCAGTTACCCCCTTTATGTTTATTAGTACAAATCTCATTAGTTTCTTCTCTTTTCCTCCCCTTTTCTTTTTTTAATAGAAACTTTATTGTTTTTTTCCTTGTCAATGGGAACCTTAAAAGGCTTGTACTCCTAGTACAATTGACAACAATTTTTTTCCATTTGTACATAGGGCATAAAACACAATTTCATAGCAACAGCCCTACCTAGAATGTGGTATTCCAAGGCAGGAATTCTTCCCAAATATTATGTGTATGGTCCACTGAGCATTTGAGCATTATTAATGTTTTCCTGTTAGCCAGCAGAAACACACACCCTCACAGCTCCCACAAGACTGCCAGCCTGAAGAAAATGCAGCAATTCCACCAGGAAGCAATGAAGTATTTTATCAACACATCTCAGACATTTTGCAAGTACTCTCAAAACCCTCCCCTCCTACATACTAAGGAGGATCTTTCCTCCCTTGTAAATGCATGCTCCTCCCTCATCTCCCCCCACTCCTGCTCCTGCAGAGTTCTCCAGCTCCTTGAAGCCACGGGGGACTGAGAAAGCGAAGGATATGATCTGCAGGAGGCTAATGTAACCAAGATCTACAGTAGAAGAGACAGGAATACACATGATCCATGAAGGCAACCATGGAGAAAGTATTCAAATACCAAGCAAGAGCATTTGCTCGAGTATTCTGTCTCTGATGGATTTATAGGTACTTGTAAGTTAGTTCCTTTACTCTTTCCTCATATGTATGGGAGAGGCATCTTCCAATATCACTAAGTGCCTCAAGCAATAAAAAAAGCAATCACTGTCTTGTTCTCAGCAGAATCTCTTCCCCACAGGAAGTGCTCTGAATATGTTGTCTTTCTTGTGTTACTAAAAGGAAGCAGCAGAAATCCAGTGTACTCAGGGCAGGGAGTAGCAAATCCACTGTTCCCTAACAATCACCATGGAATCATGACATTGGGCTTCACAGAATAAATGGAGAAAACTTATCACTTCTAGAGTTTCTCAAGAATGGGAAGTTGTTCAGGAAATTTGCATCCAAAAACTGTAGGAGAAAAAACTGCACAGCTAAGAAAAAAACCAAAACAACCCTTCCAAAAAAACATGCAAAACACTGACCACACAGACAACCCTCAAAACTCTTCTTATCTTGAAACTATGAATAGCCCAAAAAGTTATTAAGTTATAGGATCATCATTCTTAACATCTGTACCACTAAGAAAAAAAATGCTACCACTGTTCAGTTCAGGTGACTACAACAGCTGGATTTGGGTTTTTTTTCCTTTTGGTGAAAGATTAGTGGAAGCTCTTGAAAGATGTAGATTGGCTGAGGAGCAGAAGGCAACAGAAGTTCAAAGCAACACAGAGGACAAGAAAGAAAACTTCGTAACAACAAAACACTGTCACAATTCATTATGAAAGATGATTTTCTAATTGCGGAATGGAGCTTTGCTGTGCAGGAAGCACACACAGAAATCAACATAGACATAAAAAATTAGATAATGGAGTTAAACAGGAACATATTTTTGAAGAGTGTTGTTATTAAAAATTATAACTCTCTCCTACTTGCATGTACTTCAGTCTTAGTCATCAGCTCTCATTCAAACATCACCGGCAGACCCTCAGCTACAAATCCAGTTTCTTCCAGAGAACAGCATCCAGACATCATTTCTCTGACATCCAAAAAATTTCTGGTAGGTCATTTCAGCCTCCAAATTGCAGTGCTGGAAATAGTGAGAAAAGACTATTTGTAGAAATAATGTCCCAAGTTCACTTCGACAAGTTTGCCTGTCACAAGCTCCTTGATTTGTAGACCTGGTATCTCCAATTAGTCATGTATTGCTATAATTAAAATACCCAACATTTTTGCCAGAACTAAGCATCACCTACTTATTCCTGTCAATTAGCATTCACGATTATATTTAAAATTAATGTGATTTGCAGTGTTTGCAAAGCCAGTAAGAAAATTAAGTGACCTAGAGATGTGTACTGTTAGTGCTATCTTGCATGGCACACCACAGAAAGCTGCACAAAAAAACCCAGAAAAAAAGGCATCCAAACAAGCTCTCATTTCCTCAGTAGATGTACAAATGGTGTCCCCAAAATGCCTTGAGAGACTGTCATTCAGGAATGGCAGAAAGCCTCTTTACTGCCTACCAGCTGTTCTGGGTAAGACACGGCGCGCAGTTATAATCTGAAGCCAGCTCTGCTGAGCTGCCTCAGCCCTTCCAGTTACCAGTTGTTGATCACTCTCCAAAAGACAACTCTCACAGTTATTCTGCAGCTGTTCAGCAGAGTCAGAACAGTTGTTGTCTAAGTTTCACATGCTCAGTAAAATACTTTATCACCCATGATATTAAGGGCAAGTACAGTCCCCTAGAATACAGTAACTGGCACTGTTAATTCTGTCCAGGCCAGTTGTGCTTACTGATCCCTCTTCTTTTCCTTAGAGGAAACAGCTGAATGTCTCTGCAAATGCTCATTTCCAGGCCAGTGGAATACAACAGCTGATTGACTGATATCATAGTCATTAATAATTGACTAATAACAACCAAGTGCTGTAAATTTCCAGAATGTTCACATACTGAATGGATGAGAAGCTTTCTACTAACATCCAGCATCTCTGAAACAAGCCCTGCACAAAGCTCCAAAAATATGCCTTTGGTTATCTTGAGACTTTGCAGATCTACATAGTCCTCTTTGACAAACTAGTACTTGCTTTTCAGAAATAGCACTACAGAAACGTGATGCTAGTGCAAGAAAAGTTCCTTCAGAAGCAGCTTCCTCCTCATTCATTTTCCTTCTTGTTTACACCTACCTTTACTCTCCTTTCATCAGCTTTCTTCTTTATCTATATCCCAAATGTGTTTTTCCAGAGTTAGGCTGAAACCCACAACATGGATTTTTCAATTCTATTTGATCAAGGATTAGCATACCAAGGAGTCTTACAAGGAAGCTACACTACATATACTATGTATGACTTCCCACAGCCCCATACACATCCCTCATATGAGCAATTATTTTCTGATTCTAGAAAACTCATTTCTTTTTGTGCTTTTATAAGCCAGTAGCATTAGTTCTTCTAGCATTAGGGTACATTAATTAAAAGTACAGAGCAGTTTTCCAATTAATTTGAATTTCAGTCATGAAAAAGAAGAGAACTACTATGAAGTATTCTGTTAATATTAGGATTTCACTATGCAGCACAGTCTGTCACCCACTGCTGCCTCTTGCTCTGGTGCAGCAAAGAGTAGCATTTCAACAAATGTTGCTCATGTTTTCTGTCCTCAATTCAGACAAAAACACTTGTCTTGACCATCTCCTGCCAGCACTTTTAAACTAAAGCAACACAGCACAGTTCAACTATAATTGTACAAGGATCATTTTGTGTTCTGAATAAGTAATTTGAGCTTTTGTGACCACATTTCTTCCACATTTTTCAGGATGTTCCAGTAACTTGGAATCTCACATAATTCAGCATAGTTTACAACCATCTTACTTCTTTCTAAATGAAAAATTTAGTTTTCTTTTCATTAAATGTTGCAAATTTCCATGCACCCAGGTTATGAAACAAATAAAAATAAGGGATAACTTGCATTTAATAACTTTTTTTCAAATCTTGTAGTACCTTTTAGACAATCTGGAAAAGCCAGGAGTAAGAATGTAGCACTCGTCAGGCCGGCCCACCAGGCCGAGGAACCCCCAAGGAGAGCCAAATAATGAACCACACTGAACAGCAGACGGAGGAGCAGTAAGAGAGAGAGGGCGGAACCCTCTGACTTTTATTTATATGTTTTCACAAATCACCGTGGATTGGAGGTAGAAATCAACACCTCATAATCCACTGGTCAAAGCATTTGTCAATCATATTTCTCCACCCAGTATACTGGAATTCATAAACATAGGAAAAGAATAGATAGTAGCTAAGAAACCATGGCCATGGTACAGAAAGGTCTGAAAATATTTACAGAAGGAAAAACACTGAAACACTGCAAACTCAGGGCAACATAAGAAGAAATACTTTCAAGGTTATTAGTATTCTTCATTTAAAAACCTTTCAATTTTTCCTGTTTTTAATTACAATTTTGCACTACAAAGCATATACAGCAACTACAAGCCATAACAACAACATTTTAATTTTAACTTTTCAGTAGTGATACTTTATATTACATTGGGGAAATTCAAGGTCTTTTTGTTGTGAAACAGATATACATGAATCTTAAAGTATGACAGGAAAACCATACTTACATTAATACTTCACTGGTTGCAGGTTTTGGAAAGAGTGCTAGTAGAACTTTTTTTTTTTTTTAATGTGTAACTGGGAGATATAATTAAATGGAAATGGCACACAAGGCAATATAGAAAGAAACCTCCTACACAGACGTAGGATGCTTATCTAGCAGTGTGGTTCTAAAATAGAAGCTCTTAATTTCCCCAAGTGTTCTGCAGTAAAAAAATGAAAGCTGTGATCCTGACATGATACTGCACAGCAACAAGATCGTTTTCATCTACAATATGCTCAGGTCATTTATAAACTTTAAATAAGTAGTTCTATCAAAATGGATTTTAAAAACTGTCACTAACAAAATAGAGACAACAGGAAGAGCATTCTCTGCAGCAAGCACTTCAGTATTTTGTTTCTTCTCTTACGGATGAAGAAAAGCCACAGTGAGATAAGGAACCAAAATCATGAGTAAAAGTTTATGATGATCAAACAGTAATAATCAGTATCAGATTAAACTGATAATATATTGTGCTCACTTTTTATGGTATTAGAAGGTTTTATAAAATACCAAATAGAAAACCTTTAGAGCCTGTTTTCCTTATAGAAATCACATATCAAGGTGTGTTATTGTCATATTTTTGCCTTAAAATGAATGTGATTCTTCAAGATGTGTCCTACAGATAGTCTTCTGTGTAAACCTACATGAAAATCAGTAGTTTGACTAGCAAAGCATGTTTCTAGAACAAAGCTTCCTTACCATCACAAAAATTGTTGATGACAGAGCAAATCCAAATCCTAGCTATGCCCTTTGGCCTGTCATAACCCAGATAAAGGCTTTGAAACAATGACAAAGAAAGATGGGTAAACACATTCCCAAGCATGAAATATCAGAAAAGCAAGTTACCATTAAAAGTAGCGACTGTTTCTTCTCTGTATACTTACCTGTACAGATGAAGCCCACTCTGTGATTAGGCAGCAATTAGCATCAGAAGGCATTAGTCTCATATGACAGCTTAGTGTCACCAGCAAAACTTTCCCACAAATATCCCTGCCTCAAGCTAGTGCTCAGTCCATAAGGGATACATTGGGGGGTTTGTTTCTTTTTACAAAAGAGGACCTGCATGAATAAAAATTGCAAAAGCAGAATCAACTCAGAAGTGGATGGCATAACTTGAGTTAGATGATAACTTGCTTTCCCCAGCTGCCTACCCTTTGTAACATCATCAGCAAACAGGGAGCTGGGCTGCTCACAAATGACCTTTAAACTGGCTCCACAGCACAGAACGTCACTCTGACATGAAGTCAGCTGAACAGCTCAGTTCAACCTCAGCAGCTGTCTCAAGCTAAAATTTTTCTATTCATGTATTGCATCACTTACACTGATTCAGAGTCACTGCAAATGGCTGTAATGACCTAAGGTGTTACTGTCCTCTGCTGAAGTTACTGCATCCACAACTTAGCTGCCAGAACAAATCACCTGCAAACTCCTAAGGTATTTCATGCAAACACACATGGATTAGCTTAAATTACGTTCAACAGCAATTCATGCTGTTGGCTGACATTGCATTGAGTGATCAAGGGAGGTTTCTCATTGTGTGGTCTCCTGGCTCAGCAACAAGGGCAAGAAACTTAACTGAAGACTAGTAAACCAACAGTTTAGAAAACCAGACACATCAAATCTACCAGAGATGACTTTGCAATAATTTTTCTTACTGCAGCCTGAAACAGTGTTTTAGAATTTGTAGGATCAGTGAACTGGTTTTGTTACCCAAGAACACAGTGTTCACTGACAAGGCCTCTTTATCAGTGGAGAAACACACCTTTTCTCAAGATACCTCACTTCTCTGAAGAACAGATTAAAAATGTTTCTCTAACTTTCTGTACCCTTAGAAAAATACTTCCCTGCAGCAGAAGATGACATCTTACTTTCCTATCAAGTAAGATACATACTACATAAAAAATAAAGACTTAAATTGTGCTGGATTTGAGTAATCTAACTGATCATTTCTCTTCACAGGTTCCATGAAGGATGGTTCTTGAGAGACCCTGTAGACCACTTTGCTCCCTATACACATTAGGGCTAAAGAGTCTGCTGTCACTTCCAGCTTATGCATACCCCAGGGAATTTTTATCACCAAAACACACCTGCACTTCAGTTACATAAGCAACATCTCTATTATTCATCTAGATAGATCTAAAGACTACTTATTATAGTTACATTAATTAAAAATAAGAAAGGCACATATCTGCCAAGAGTGAGCTACCCATGAAGGTGGCAAAGTGTAAAAGGTGAATTATTATGACATACACTCATAAATATGACTCATGAGCCCAGAAAATCTTGGAATTTGGATTACTTTGTACTTTAAAAACATCTAAGCCTCACAGTGTAGGCAGAATATGTAAGTTTGTTGCTTCTCTATTAAGAGCAGGTAAACAGGAACAAAAAGGTGATTTGGAGTCAGTTACACACTCAGTTAATCTTAAAGGAGAGGGAAAAAAGAGAAAGCCTCCAGACTTTGATTTTTGAGTTTTATTTTAACTGTTAGTTTTGGCTTCACTGAAATCGATGGCAATATGACTTTAACCACTCTTAACAAGCGAGCTGTTTCACTTTTACGCTTTGTTCAAGCTTACACATGATTTTGGGAGCTAATGACTTTTTATCCGCGAGCCTCTTTTTCTCCCCCTCTTTGCTCTAAAAGGATCAAATGGGAATTTTTTAATCCCACCACATGGTCAAGAAATGTTTTTGTTTTCTCAAATTTGCCTGAAGTTGGTCAGATGATACCTCGAGGTATCACTGAAGTAAGGCTCCACTGAATGACATTCCCTATTTGGGTAGGAAACAATGGTTTGTTGTCCATGACCACAACCACCTTTCAGCTCAAACACATCCTCTATTTAATCTCTGGCCCATCTCTGACTGACTTTAAATTTATGACATCGATGTAGATTTATACTTATTAACAAGTGATAGCAGCCCTTAATATCTGTTCTGTAACAACTATTCCACAATGGCCTGCTTGCACAGATAGTTGTATTTCACACGTGGGGTGACTTTGTGCGGTTTAGTTCAATCTGACATGAATCAAGCTAAACCACAAAAAAGCATTTTTAGAGCAGAAAAAGTATCCACAAAGAAAGTCAGTGCAGAATAGCTACTGCACTTTAAATTCACACCTAAATTTATTTTACAATAGCTTCACTGAACAAGTACTAACAAAAGAGACAAGGGGGGGGAGGGGCAAGTGGTGAGTGACCATAAAGGTTAAACAGCAAACTACAGATGATTGCTGCAACTGTCTCCCAGGATAACCTTGTTTGTAGAGGAAACACTGTCACCCTGCACCAGGCAAGAGAAAATGGGGTTGTACAGAGATTTTGAAATACTATTTAATGTGTTTGGGTTAAGGGTCTTGGGTGTTTTTTCTTAATTTTACCAAACACCAGAAGTTGTATTGTCATATGATATAATACAGGGTAAAAAAAATATGTACATGTGCCAATATACAACATCTTTTCTCTTTCCCCACTTTCCTTTCAATTATTACTAGTCATTGCGATATACAACTTCTAAATGAACAGGAAGCTCTCCAGTAATACGTTTCATAATATTTTCCTATTTACTCATGTAGTGACCTGTGACATTGTTTTCTGAAATATTTATTTTTGTAATTGTGCTGCTCTTTTCTTGCACAAGTAGGAGGCAAGTCAGGGCTCATTCATTTGAACACAGGCCTCCTACACACAAGATGTGCCCATTTGAAACTCTGAAGATGATTTCAGCCCTGAACACTTGCTTTCAGTGCATTACACTTGCAATAAGTGCACCTGTCATGAGATCAACTGATCCAATTTGGGAAAAAAAACCCATATGGAAGTATAAATCCCTTTGTTAAGATACTTCATTATTCCCCCTCTAGACCATTCCAGTTCCAATGATGTTATTTCAATTAAAGTGAAATGCAAAAATTTGTATATTACAGTGGCATGAATATAAATCATTCATTTAAACCTATCTTACAGTGCTATGGGTCAAGCTACAATAGAAAGGCTTTGTCTGCCTTGATGTGAGAGGCAGAGTACAAAGTCATCAGAATCATGGGTCTGGAAGAGTTTTTCCAGGCTGAAGCAGTCACTTCAAGATCCACAGTAATTGCCACCAACTCCGTGGCCACTTCACAGACCTGTTTGTCCTTACAGCACAGTGAGTCACAACAACATAGGCCAAGTACACAGAGTAATCACGACAGGCAGTGCCAGGACCTGAGCCTCATCCCAGGAAAGCTCTGGCTCTTGCTACAACATGTTTTTTAAGGAAGGAAACATCTTCATCTGTATTCAAGCACAGAAACAGCATATAAGTAGTACATACATTATATTGCACACAACAGCAACTTTACTGGAATTTTATCAATGGCTATAAGACAGCCCTATATCGCAGCAATGAACAAAATCTCAACCACTGGAACAGGCGAGGAGCAAACATCTCCCAGTGTTACACAAAAACCATGCCCTCATAAACTGTAAACGCCCTCTCCCAGTGCCTCAGTTTAATAAGGCCGAGTGCTGAATCCTGCACTTGGGTTACAGCAACCCCGTGCAGCACTACAGGCCTGGGGAAGAGCGGCTGGAAAGCTGCCTGGAGGAAGAGGACCTGGGGATGCTGGTTGACAGCAGAACGAACATCATCCAATGTGTGCCCAGATGGCCAGGGAGGCCAAAGGCATCCTGTCCTGTATCAGGAACAGTGTGGCCCGCAGGACCCGGGCAGTGATCGTCCCCCTCTACTCGGCACTGGTGAGGCCACACCTTGAGTGCTGTGCCCATTTTTGGGCCTGTCACGACATTGAGGTGCTGGAGCATGTGCAGAGAAGGGCGGTGGAGCTGGTGAAGGGTCTGGAGCACAAGTGTAATGAGCAGCTGAGAGAGTTGGGGGTGTTCATCCTGGAGAAAAGAAGCCTTGGTGTGTGTGGGGGGGACCTTATTGCTCTCTACAATTACCTGGAAGGAGATGGTAGCCAGGTGAGGGTTGGTCTCTTCTCCCAGGCAGCCAGTGACAGGACAAAAGGAAATGGCTTTAAGCTGTGCCAGAAGAGGTTCAGGTAGGACATTATGAAGAATTTCTTCACTGAGTGGTTATTATTAAGCATTAACCAGAATCCGGCTGCCTAGGGAAGGGGTGGAGTTGCCATTCCCTGGAGGTGTTCAAGGAACCGTATGCGGCACTGGGCGCCATGTCTAGTTCGTATTCAGTGAAAGGTTGGAGTCGATGCTCTTGCAGGCCTCTTCCAGCCTTAGTGATTTTGTGTGATGACGCGGTTCAGGGGCTGTTCCGCCACGGCCTCGCCTGGATCCCGCCCCAGCCCCTCGCGCCGCCACAGGCTGGCTCGGGCCATCGCCGCTTTAAGCGTGGGGCTGCCCAACCGGCGTTTCCTGTTTAAGACCCGCGCGCGTGCGCGTAGNCTCGGGGTCTGAGGGGACGCAGCGGAGCCGGGGGGAGCCGGGGCTCGGGCAGGGTGCTTGATAGAGCTCGTATTCTTCTTTCCCGGGAGTCGTGCCCTCAGGGGTTAGCACCTCCTCGCTGCAGGGCAGGCGGGGTCACAGGTGCGGAGGAGGTTGGAAGAGGCTATTGGCATTGCCCGATCCCTGGAACGGGAGCTCGAATCGAGCTTTACCGAGCCCCCTGATCGAAGCGCGTCGCGGGGCGGTGGAGGCCTCCCGGAGGAGAGGAGCGGAGCGGAGCCCACCGCAGCCCCGGACCAGCGTGTAGGACTGAACCCCCTGCGCTGCCTCTGTCTCTCTCGGGTTCTCTCTCCTGGGCTGCTCTGTCTGCGGCTTCCGAAACTGGTAGCGACCCGTTTTCCAGGCTCTCTCCCGCGGTTCTTCCACCTTTGGCAGCACTGATTTCTAACTTGCTTTTGGGCATACCTGGGAGAGTGGATAGTCAGCAGGCTCTCTGGGATGGCTGTCACGTGGGAGCCTGCAAACTGCATCATAGGCTTCTCAAAAAACCCATCGGGTGATGCTCCTGCCCTCCTGGGAGCAATCTGCATTCCTTATGTGAAATTCTGCTAAGAAGAAATAGGCCTTTTGTGTATATACACCATATACATATATGGTATTTTAAACAATTTTCAGCAACTCCAGTACAATGCAACTGTTTATTAAAAAATAAGTCCACGATGTGGTATCTGAAAGCTTTTAGATTTTTTTTTGGCACCAAAATCTGAAAAAGTGAAGTTTAGACAGTCCTATCTTATGTAGATATAAGTGTGTATCCTTACTGGAACTTTTGGTCTGTATGTCAGTGAAATCTGATAAAAAGCTGAAAGATATTAGGCTTCATGGAATATAAAAAAAGAGATGGCTGGATCAAGATCCTACTACTATTGTCATTCTTTCTTTTTCATCTGTGACTTCCTGGGAGGAAAGACTGGAACCTGCCCTCAGCCCTTCTAGTGTGTCAGAAAATCCACATGAAGAAAACACTATGGGAGGAGCTTCTCGTCAGAGAATGCAGTGATGAGACATGGAACATTAGGAAATCTGAATTTATTGATTCGGCTTTTGATAGCATGTGTTTTTTCCATTCATGACAGTCAGTATTGATTCTGACTTGCCATTAATTAACATTCATCAAATGTAGAGCTCCTTAGTGGAGTTCATGGAAACTTTGGTGCTTAATCCATTACATTTGCTTTTCCATTTCCATTTACCTAGCCTTGCCAGTTACAGTTGTCTCTTCTTTTTCACCAGTCATTCCCACCTCAGTTTGCTTGGTTGTCTCATTCATCATTCCCTCAGAATCTCTTCAGTTGTCGCTCCCCATTCTGTTTTGCTCTTCCCTGCTTTACTGGCCATTAAGTTGCTATTCTTGCCATGTTTCTCTGTTCTTACTGATTCCTAGTCCCAGTTCTTCCCATCGTTCCTTCGTTTTCCTCATTCAGAGTCATTCTTGAAATTTCTTTCCTTGAGTTTCCTCTGAGGATCCTTGCTCCAGCCATTTTGACATCACAGTTTCAGAAGAGTTCCAAATCTTGTTCTCTGTTTAGATTGACTACCTTCTTCCTTCTTGCTGCCTGGGCCTAGTATAGGATTATCTGCTTTTCCTTTCGTTTTTTAACTAGACTGCATCTGGCATGGGCTTTAATGACTTGGAAGCAGGTGACTCGTTTTGGCAGGAGTATATGCAACTGAAAACTGTGCCTTACAGGCAGTCTCAGAAACAAGAAGTTCTGGAAACTAAGCCCAGGGCAAACACACTAGAGCATTTTAGCACTGAGGAATTTATTTAACGTTTTTAAAAGGTGTTGTCATGTGTCTCTGAAACAATGGGGTAAGAAAGGCAAGGGGAGGAAGAGATAAAACTGGGCTAAAACGTACTTGAGACTCGCCTGAAGATGCTGCTGTTGTGCTGCTTAATGCTCCTCATGTACTCATAGAGTTGATCATGTGGTTGGCATAAAACTATGATGTTAAAACTTGTAATTTTTACTCTATTTGATTTAAAGAGTGAAACCAATGCAGATTGTTTTTGTTTTGAAAAACTAAAAATTATTTATGTGTGTTGCTTTGTGTTGTCTTTTAAAAAAAATAGTCAAAACCATCCTGCATGCTGGCACTATGCATCTATTGAAAAGGATTGTGTGATGTTGTCCTGAGTTTTGCAGTTCTTCAATGTTTCTCTTTGCTGTAGTACTTTCTCACGCATGCTGTTGTAAACATAGCCATGTTTTTGCTAACTGTCCTTGTTGTTTTCATTCCATTCTCCTAGGCGGAGACATGTGATGGATTTTTCCTTTGACCAGTGTGATTGAGAGGTGATAATTTCTACCTCCAATCCACGGTGATTTCTAAGAACATATAAATAAAGGTCAGAGGGTTCTGCCCTCTCTCTTTTGGCTCTCTCTCTTTTTTGGCTCCTTGGCCTGGTTCGGCTATGTGTGTTTTCGTTGTGTCCATACAGTGTGACAGTGTATATGATGCAAATCTGCTTTATTTCACTAAAAAAATCTGTTCTCTTTTTCCAAAAGCTTTCCTCAGTTTACAGTGCTAAAAGGTGGTGCCTCTGCTTATTTTCTTCAGTCACTTCTGTATTGTTTGTAATGTGAGAAAACTGAATTCTTACTGTGTTAGTGTGACTGTGACCATTTGCTGGTGTGATGGTGTTGCTGACTTCCCCTGTGGGTGCAGCCCTATTTAGAAGTAAATGTCCATCTGCAGTGTTGTATTTGCTATGGCAGCTGTCACAGAATGAGTGACAGTTCAGTTGCCAGTTTCACTTTTTGTCCACCCACTCACAGTATTTGGAAGATCTTCAAATTGAATCAGTACACAGGCTCCTCAAACAAAAACTGTGAAAACAATCTGGGAAATAAACAGTGCTTTTGTTCCTTCAAAATGTCAGGCATTCAAAGTAGTCTAAACCTACATTGGATAATTTTTCTGCTCACATCTTTTTGTGCTGCTCTGTATTGCTTTGTCTTCCTTTTAGTATGTTAATATCTTTGATTTTTTCTTTATAAAACTGGGGTGTTTTTTTCCTTTGTACAATCATAGAAAGCAGATATTTCAGGAGTATGTTAGTCACAATAAAATTATTTTCATCGTCTCTTGTTCAGATTGGAGTTTTGTGTTTGCATAATACACATACTTAGTTTCAGGATTACAAAAATTGAGTCAGCAGTTTTGACAGTGGACCTCTCTGTAAGGCGTGAGCTGTACAGCAATTCTGCCTGCTACCTGTGGTTTATAAACAGAGGATCAAACCCTCAGCCGTGGATATGGATAGCATATACTGAGGAGTGATTTGCCCAGGTTTTGTGTGAGCTGTCAGATGCTGTTGGTTTGTGTCCACAGCATTCTCAACTCATTATTTCTGCACAGAGCAGTTTGATTAGTAGTTGTAAAGTTCAGCTGAGTTGTGAATGTGTGCATATGATTTATTAGAGCAGGCTTGTCCTTTTGAACTGCACTGGACACATCTGAGAGTTTTTAAAATGCTCGTTGTATTAGCAGAAATTCTCAGATGCTAAGACAGTTGCTCTGGGGATAACAACCGTACTACTTGAATGTAATTCTGTTGGGTGGATGTTATCAGGAAGAATTTGGAGTTTTGTTCTGAAAAATTCTGTAAAACAAATACAGGGTAATGTGCCCATGATCACACACGAAGTCTATAGCTGAATGCAGTGCTGAACCTAACATCTGCCAAAGTTTGTCGTAGGCCATCCTTTCTGTTCTAGAGATTGTATCAACTGTGTGGGTATAAAGATGGATTTTTATTTCTTTTATTAATTGTTAAGTCCTTAATTTTTCATGCTCATTTTTGTTTATAAACAGTAACTTGTAATTTCATCAAAGTGTGGGGGTTTTTCCTTTTGTTGTAGACTTGTTCTACACTTTTTTGCCCAAATAACTCTGCAGGTCACTTATTTTTCAATTATGTGATGCTGTAAAGACACATTTGAGCTTCATTCCTTGTAGGTTATCTTGTAGCATACTTAGGTGTTGAAATACTGGCAAGAAATTAGCTTTTGAATAACTTTTCCCAAATAAATAGCTTTCCAAGTACAAACACAATAAAATGTTAAACCTTGATCCGTTTCTTTAACAAGATACTTGTGTTTTGAGTCAGCTGTGTGTTTTAGAGGGGAGGGATGGCCAGGGATGTCCACCTTTTCTCCTAATAACTTCTTTGTGTTTTTCAGCATTCCAGACTATAGTTCTGGATGGTTTGTGAGTGCTGTTACGTAAGCACTGTAGCAGTACAGACAGAGGGTTCTGTATTTTGCAATGTTCAAAGAATAAAGATGTTGGATAAGTGGTGATGATGTACTCTCTCTAGGCTCATCTTTTAGTTTTGCTCCAATTTGCTGTTCTTGTCAGGAAAATGAACATTATGACAATGATGTCAGCTATCATGTTTCATTCCTTAATGTCCTTTGTTCATCTGGAGGTTGGTTATTTATGGCTGCCAGCTGAGAACAGTAGTAACATTTTTATTTTGTATTAGATCTGAAAGCATGTAAGATCTTGGGGGTTTTTTATCAGGTTAATTTCCTCCTAATAACTTTGAGTCTCACAGATGCAAAATCACAGATTTACAATCCTCTTAAACTGTTGAAATTCAAGGAAAAGTTTTTCTGTGGAAGAGATTAAGTGATTATCTAATACTTTTTCATCCTTGGGCACTGCTAATAGAAAGAATTGCTTTCTCTTACAAAACATCTTACACAACAGTATCTTTTTGTCATGTACCTGCAGAATGCTATTCTGGTGTGCCTGCCTGCCTTTTATTGAGTGGCACCTGACTTTGTGTGCAAAGCTACCTCTGTGTTTTTTAGGTGGGAACAGGGTGTTCTCAGTCAGCACAGGAAAGCAAATCAAACCCGTCTCCCACTGCCTGATAGGGGTGATGATGATCTTACAAGGAGCACAGTACTTTACAGTTTTCCATCTTTCCAGTAGGTGCTACTGTGACGTTGTATAAAATCAGGGCTTTAATAAGATAAACAGGGAAACTCCTTATTCACACACTTGTTTAATTTGTGCTTGAGGTTGGTTTGTATGATTATCTCTTCCTTGGGCATAGATGCTCAAGTTGGTGAGGTGCATATTTCATCCCCAGTTTCAAAATTACTGAGTACATTGCCCCATATTCTTTTTTCAAGAAAATTTATGTTTCAGGCCTTCAAACAACATTTTCTTTTGTAGAAATCCAATGTGAAATTGCTGCAAAGCAGAGATGATTATTCAAAGAGTAGTGCTGAATTCACGGCCTGGTATGTATTTCTCACCACTAAAGAAGCAATGTGTTTGTTCTGATTGCCTAATGCTCCGAAAGGGTGAGGGTAGAAACAGATGCTAACTTGAGATATTGACACATATATCTTAATATTGCATGCAGCAATAAAGTTTCCATTAATATAAATAAATTTATTTATACTAAATTAACCTACATTTATTAATATAAGTACATTTTATTAATATAAATACATTTCTATTAAATGACGTGTTAAACCTTCATTTGTTTAGTCTATATTTGCAGATTTCTAAACTGTTGGGTAAGAAAAAAAGGTTAATGCATAACATGAGAAAACTAAGTGTAGGGGATGAAAGTGAAGAAAGGTTAGTGAACATGACTTTTTAGTTCTTACATTTATTCTCTTTGCATTATAAGAGATGTCTAAAATATTTTGTTACTATTAATTTTTGTTTCCTTGTAGTAAATATTGAATCTTTTATTCCTCTCATGTTTCAAAGAGTTTGTTTTTTAAAGTTACACTGTTTTGTTTACTTCCTTGCTGACGCATTTGGCTTGTTATGGATATCAGCTCAGTATTTTGATTAGTGAGTTCGTAAATCGTCTGGTGTAGAAGACATTTAAGTTTTGGGGGGAGTATCGTATGCTGCTAAAATTGTTTTAAGAGTTAAGAACTATTGTGTGACCTTCAATTAAGTCTTTCAAGTGTTTCAGCAGAAGCCTGCTGTAGTTGTGCAGTCACTCTGATTTAAAATAAGCAAGGCTGTCTGTCTCAGTGCTGCTGGTTCCAGTTGTCTCTCTGATTGATCTGCTGCATGTGGGACCAACCTGAGGAGGAAGCCTCCAGTTCTGGGATTCTTGCTGCAGTTTTATGTGTGTTTCTGGGAAGCTTTAATTTAAGGAAGTCCCTGTGGAGGGATGCTCTTGCAGCATGTGCAGTGACTGTGGTTTGTATTCCCTCAGTCTCGCTTGAGTCAGAAGAGGCAGAAAGGTGAGAGTAGTTAGTTGGTGGTTAAATAACTGAGTAAATATATGAGCTAATTTATTCTGAAAAGGACTACCTTAAAAAAAGGCCTTCCCATATTGATTAAGGGAAGCTCAATATTGATTCATTTATTTGTTTAATTTTAAAATAACTCTAGGTAAGAATGGAGTGCCAGTGGCTGAAAACTTCCGACTGGAGCAAAGTACGATAGCAGATACACTCCAAGCGGGACAAGTGCGTGTTAAAACTCTCTATCTCTCTGTGGACCCCTACATGGTAGGTGGTGGACTTAGCGCTCAGCTAGAATTTGTTTTTTAAAGTACCTTCAACTCTGTACCTGTTGTGATGGTCAACACCAAAGTTACCAATTACAGAACAAATATATCTCTAGTATAACTTAGTAATTGTATTCATCCTGATGGAGTCATATTGTGAAGGAATTTGGTATTAATATGCCTGGGATATATATAGGAATATGACTTTATAGGACCAAGAAAAGACGGTGAGCCCTGGTATGCCATTACAGTTTTGTTTATATCATCTTTTTCTGAACTTGGCCTTTTTTATATTCTTTTTTTTCCAGTCATGCAAAATTACAGAAATCATGTGGTTGGGAGAATTGTGAGCTGAAATGGAAGTGAAGGTAGAAGAAGAAGCAGACAGACACAGTCTGTAAAAGTTTGCTATAAAGAGAATTTCAATCATTTATTCCCTCCATAGATGGTGATAGTAGAAAAGAAAAAATCTACTTTTCAGGAAAGTACATTTAGCTTGAGAATTAAGGAAAAGTTCAAGAATCCTGGTATACTAACTGTAGCTACCGGGGAAGCTGCAAAGAAAATACGTCACATTTCAAGGTGTTTCGTTAAACAGATCTTTGTCAGGGATGGTCTACATATATTTGACTGCTCTCCAGTGCACAGGCATGGACTAAATGACTTGTGGGCATTTTTTTCAATCCTGCATTTCTAGGATTCCTTCAGTTAAGGAATGACATTTGTAGGATTTTCATTAGACCTGAGCCAGTCATCATCAGTTGCACTGGTGCCTTTGAGCCAATGTCTGTAGAATGTGTGGGCTTTAGTAACACTGCTGGAGGAGATCAGGGTGGTCCATCCTCCTTTTGTACTGAGCAAACAGGGGGAAAGAGAGGTCTAAGAAAAGATTATGAATACTTGGGGCTTATTGAGAGATTTTTTGAGTAGCCCTTTGTGTTTGAAGTTCTAATCACATCTTAATCCCCCACTCAATTTGAACTGATCAACAAGTTGTGTTCCACTTTCCATTGAAGCCTTTCATTAAAGCTGTGTCTTTCAGCGCTGCCGAATGAATGAGGACACGGGCTCGGATTACCTGCGGCCCTGGCAGCTGGCTGAAGTTGCTGACGGTGGGGGCGTCGGGGTCGTGGAGGAGAGCAAGCACAGTAACCTCGGTAAAGGAGACTTTGTAACTTCCTTCACTTGGCCCTGGCAGACAGTGGCAATTCTCGATGGAAACTTGCTACAAAAGGTAATACAAATGCAAAGCCTGGGTTGTGACTTGTTTTTTTCCCAAACCCTTTTTTTCTCCCCCAAAATAGCTGCTAATGACACTATTTTTTAGTAAAAAACAAGCATACCTTATTGAAACAATCAGTTCTCAAAAGGTAGATCAACTCATAGGTTCCAAAATTTGTATCAATTTCTTTTTTTTTATAACAAAAATATAAATGTTTTTGCTGGTTAACAGACAGGCCAGTATTATTTTAATTGTTGGTTTTTAAAATAAATTTCCCTGAAGCTGTTTCAATTAATTAATTCTGTTAATTATTTTAATTCTAATAGAACTCCTCGTTCATGAGAGTGTAATTGTAAGACATAAAAGGCTTTAGGTATATTTAATTTATTTTACTATCTTATGTTAGTAAAAGCTTTTATGTGAGGTTTTACATCCACATAAGACAGGGTGTTCAATATCAAGTTGAAAGTGGAGTGGTTTCGCTGCCTTAAGGATATTTTGTTGATTGTTCTCTTGTAACAGAAAATTATTGTAGTTTGTGAATTTATACTTTCCAATAAACTCCTTCCTTTAGGAATCTTTGCCACTGATCTGCAATTACCGTATTTGATAAAATGGTGCATTTTTGTCCTTTATGCTAGCAGAGAGATCATTCACCATTGCTGGAAACCTCTTATCTCTCAACTGCTTTTTAACACTTCCATAATTTAAGTTTTTGTGAGTTACTTTGTTTAAAAACGTTTTCTAAAACCACAGAGACATAAAATTTTGGTACAAACTTGTTATTAGAATAGAGCTAGAGACAGCTGGTCCCTCCCAGTTGTACCTTGCCTGGTAAATACCCTGAGTTAGTCTTCTACCCTCAGGCAATCAAAGAGCAAAACCTCACCTTAGAAACAAATGACCTCCAGCACACATTTGTGTTCCGTAGCTTGTTCCACAACTTGTAAATGGACGCCTTTCCTACTTTCTGGGTGCAGCTGGCATCACAGGACTGACAGCCCTATTGGGAATAAGGGAGAAAGGACATGTGGCCGTGGGTGCAAATCAGACCATGGTGGTGAGCGGAGCAGCCGGTGCCTGCGGCTCTCTGGCCGGCCAGGTGGGTGTAGGCTTCCGGCAGACAAACATAATCTGTTACCAAGCTCTATCTTCTGGGACGTGCTGGTTATTAAAAATACAGATAAAATCTTTGTAAACATGAGCAGGTACTACCCCATGGGAAGGGCCAGTTTCACAGATTTGGCACACACTCTCACTGTGAAAGACTTCACATATGAAACCCATGTTTCATGAAATACGAATAAGAGAAAACAGATGGTGGTGATTACTTGTTGCTAACACAAGTAAAATAGATGATATATATATATGTATTTATTATACATTTATATGGTAGCCTGCCATTCCAAAACTATCTTTGTATTGACTGGAGACTTCCTTTTTTTTCTCTGTTAGAAAATAGTAAAAAAATGTGGTAAACCCTTTGTGCTGCGTTCCATGACATCCTTTGTGTTTTGAGATTTACAGTCCTTTTATCCTCCTCTGCTTTGCAGAACCTGTTTGCACTGTGTATGTGCATATCTACAAATATCTCTCCAGATACTCTTATATATATACACAAACAAAATAGATATTAAAGAAACTTTAGACCTACTCGTAAGGAGAAGCTATGAAGAAACAATGCATGAGCAAATCTATGAAGATTGTATTTAAATAAATTATTGTCAATTTTTTTTTTTTTGCATTTATTAGTTACGTTATGGTACTTGGCAGATGGTACTTTTCTACTGTATTTGATTCTCCAGTACTGGCAGTCATTGATGACTCCACAAACAGTCTTCTGCAGTCAGTGAGTTTGAAATGATGGCAAATTGTGATTGTACCTGCCCTGTATGTACTTGTGAGGAGGGAATGACAAGAGGCAGTTGTGTCACATGAGATGGGAGTGTTTGCTGCTTCGGTGGGATGGGGAATAACACCCCTTAAGACCCCGTTTTTTCCATACTTTTTCCCGTACTTTTATGCAGATGGATGATCTAACTTGTCTTTATTGTTTGGGGGTTTTGGTTGGGTTGTTGGTTTTTCTTTAACTGTGTGCCTGCAGATTGGCCGTCTGGAGGGCTGCTCTAGAGTGGTGGGGATTGCTGGCACAGATGAAAAGTGCTCCATTTTGGTCCAAGAAATGGGGTTTGATGCTGCTATCAATTACAAGAAGGGGGATGTGGCAAAACAGCTACGTGAACTCTGCCCAGATGGTGTGGATGTTTACTTTGACAATGTTGGTGGAGACATCAGTGATACAGTTATAAGTCAGGTAATTATTCCAGCTGTCAGGTTTATTCTAGTCATTCTCCAATGTCTGCATGCCCAGCTTTCAATTAATTCATACTGGAGTCCAGTCTGTAATAGAGCAGAGCAGGCTTTCCACTTCAGTGATCGACTTCAGGTGCTGATCCTGGGGACCCACGGTTAGATAACAACTTCCTATATTCCTTCTATTTAGTGCCTTTTTATATTACACTAGGCTGTATAGCAGTTATTTTTCCAATATTGCCTTGCATTTACCTGTTTGAGTGTTGTCATAGATTGGATGGGACTGCATACAATTCTCCCACTCTTTTATAGGAAATGTAGCTAGTGAAAATTTTGCAATATTATCTACTGCATCTCTGAAAAATTTAGTTCCTGAGACCAAGAAATGTAATTTTTCTCACTTTGTGCTGTGCCAAACAGATGAATCAGAACAGCCATATTGTCCTGTGTGGACAGATTTCTCAGTATAACAAGGATGTGCCTTATCCCCCTCCACTGTCTCCTGACATAGAAAAAATACAGAAAGAAAGGAACATCACAAGGTACGTTTCACGTCCAGAACTTGTGACCAGGTTCTGGGTAGATTGTGCATGTGATGTTTTGACTCTGATGTTTAGAAGGTAGTCCATAATCCTCAGTAGCTACTTGTCATCGGAACAGAATTGTTGCTATGCCTAAAAAGGAAATTATAATCATGATATCAGTAAATCCTTTCTCCTACGTTTGTCTTTATTAGCATAAAAAATGGGAAAGGATGTTGTTACATAGAATCATAAATGTCAGTTGTTACACTTTGTTTGAGGTTGCTCCATATTTTTTGTCCTGAAATCCTTGACAATTCTTTAGTACAAGGGAAGGTGTTGCTATAGTTCTGTTCTCAGATGTTTTGCAAAGTGCTGTCTTTCAAAATGTCGTTGTTCAGGCAGAGAGAAAATCAAATCTTTTTAAAGTAAGGATGCAGCTGATGCAGTGATTTTATTGAAATTACATTTTTAGTATTTGGGAGTTTATTAGATAATGGAACTGTAGGTATGACAGATACATATGGGTAAAACATTTTTATTAAGTTCTGACTCTGGGAATAGCTGAATTTCTGTTGTCCTGAGTTTTGCAGTTTTTCAATGTTTCTCTTTGCTGTAATACTTTCTCACGCATGCTGTTGTAAACATGGCCATGTTTTTGCTAACTGTCCTTGTTGTTTTCATTCCATTCTCCTAGGCGGAGACATGTGATGGATTCTTCCTTTAACCAGTGTGATTGAGAGGTGGTAATTTCTACCTCCAATCCACAGTGATTTCTAAGAACAGATAAATAAAAGTCAGAGGCTTCTGCTCTCTCTCTTTTAGCTCTCTCTTAACTCTCTTAACTTTTCATTGCTCTAAGACCTAGTCGGCTACGTGTGTTTTCTTTGTGTCCATACAGTGCAACAAATTTCCTCTTAGGATTCAGATGGAGGAGAGAGGCAGAGATTAGGACGAGAGTCTTAGGAAGTTTTCAGTCATTGCATTGCAGGGCATTTGGGGGACTTCATTTCCGTGCAAATCAATTGATCTCTTCTAATTAAAATCTTTCCTTGTCCCTGTTACTGTTGTCTGCCCTTTTAAAAATGGATAAAAATAGTAAAATACACCGTACATAGTAGAATGCAGTAGAGAATTTAGTCAGTATGTTCCTACAAGTAATTATCACTTTTGATGACTTTCAGTTTCTCAATTGCTGTAGAAAGCCATGACAGCAGGGTATGCACAATTGTGGGGAGCCTGAAAGTTAAGTTATTCTCACCATCTAGTTGCAGGTTCACTAAATATTCTCTCTACAACTAAAAAAAAACCAGAAAAAAGAGGTAAGAAAATAATAGGGATTTGCTCACATTTTATGGATATTTGCTTATGCTGGTGATACTACTTGATTTTTATTACTTTTCTCTCTCTGATACTTGAACAGAATTACCTAGGACTGACATTACTGTGAAGCTCCCACTGCAGGAAGCTGTCACAACAAGCTGGCAAAGCTCTGAGCTACATTTCATTATAATTCGTGCTCATAACCCTTCAGTTTCAACAAAGCTGTTTCCTGAAAAGATTTGTAAATGTTTTCAAGTATGTTGACCAAGGCTTCTTAAATCATAGTTCATTCTTTTCTTTCACAGGGAAAGATTCTTAGTGTTGAACTACATGGACAAACAAGAAACTAGTGTATTACAACTCTGCCAGTGGATCCAAGAGGGTAAACTGAAGGTGAGAACTTCTAGGTTTAATCTATGGCCTTTGGTACGATCTCCTACTACAAGATGACTAATTTCTTTGTCTCTGGCTCTCTTCCTGTGCCTCAGGATTGAACAGACTTTTTAAAATATGTGTGAGTATAATTGAAAGCTTATTAGGCAGCACTTTTGGCAGTGTAGTATGACAGACTTCTCTAATTATATGCTGCTCATGTCTGTATTCTTCATTTCAGCATAGAGTGCAAGTGCTTTTTCGCTTAAAGATTCAGACTTTCAAAAATATGTACTTTCAAATACCTGCTTAGTTAAGTGTCCTGAATGCTTTTGAGGATCTTGTCTGAAATTTTGCATCAAGCTTTATAATCACCGTTTATTACTTTGTGATGGGTATATGCTTAACCATGCCTTCCCTGTGAGGTCTGTCTGAATTAGTTTTTGTTTCTTCAAGTGATCAGTAAATCTTCCTGGGAAAATCCAAGACATTCAATCTTGGCAGGGGCGGGGATCTGATTGAAGAATTAAATCACCTGCAAATTTATCAGAAAACATTCACGTCTCTCTTGATGAAAGAATCTGGTCCAAAGAGACCCCTGTCCGTTGTAGCGAGGGAAGTCTTTAGGTTTTGCTGGTTTCTATGGCAGTTTCTTGGCATATTTCTAAGGAAGGGGAAATGCTGCTCTTGTTTGAGGAAAACTGAAAGGGCTTGTTTGCATTCACAGGTCAGAGAGACCGTGGTGGAAGGCTTGGCAAACATCGGTGGTAAGATCTTCACATAATTTTCGAAGAATAATAACCTGATTAAATACAATTACATTAGAGGTTAACTACCTCCTTTGTTTCGTTTGCCAATTCAGATTTTTGTATTTTATCAAAAACATTATGTTATAATAAAATATTTTTTTCACAAATTATTAAATTGTTCTGTAAGAAAATTATATTTAAAAAGTATATTTTAAAAATCATTGAGTATAAATTTGGGTTTGTTGTTGTTGCTGGTTTAGTACTGAGGGGAATTTATTCTTAGACTGCTACCTTAGCAGCTGGTGATAGTCATCCTGATCTTACAGGTTTAAGGTGCTGCCTATTTCTTAGAACTTGTGTGTAAGGAAATGCTTTTTTGAAATCCTTGAACCTGTACTTTAAAACCCCAATATCTAACAGAGGTTGTTATTGGATTTGCTAACAAAAAAATAAAATGAAAAGTACACACAAGAAAGGGCAAAGCGTATTACTAAAGAAAGTAAAAATTCATTTCTTTCAACAGAACAAAATATCCTGTAGCGTGTTCAAAATATCTGTACCAAAGGAAATATAAAAATGAAGGGGGTCTGGTGACATGAGCCATGTGATCCAAGATGTGTTGTAAGAATGCTTCCCTTTCAAGTAAGAGGGAAGAGTATGAGTTAGTCCATTTAGTCTTTAGTCCCACAAGATTGGAAACTAGTAGTATTAAGTGATAACTAAATCTTACAGATGTTAATTTATTCTAGTCATTTCTAATTCCTCCTTACTGGTGTATGTATGTATTTTGAAGTAACTTGCTCAAATATATCAGTCATATATCATACTTTGTTTACTCAAATGTCTATACTTTTGCACCAGTTTTTCACCCTATTTTACAATATATAAACCTGGGGGTTTTTTTGCAAAAGTTTTTGTAACCCACAGCATTTGTGGGCTGTCCAGTCATGCATCGTGTCTGTTTGCTATTTGCATTACAAAAGCAGCAAATGTACTTGTTCACTTGTGTGGTGTCAAACAGTTGCTTACAGATAGTTTTTTTAAATTATTACACAAAGCTGCCCTTAGCGGTTTATTACAGGCTAGCTTTTTTTCTCATCCCCTTCTTAATTTAGCACATCATTAAGGGTAAATATGTTTAGGTCCAAAGTAGTATCTCTCCTTTTTGGAGAGCTGCTTAATACATTTGCTTCTACCATTTTTGGTTTCTTTTTTAGAAACTACTTGACTTGTTTTGCTTGACCCTAACTTATTTCATTATTTCTCTTGAAGCTGCTTTCCAGTCCATGATGAATGGAGGCAATATTGGAAAACAGATCGTCTCAGTTTCGAAGTAGAAGTCATTGGTTCCAGAAAATAATTGCATTCTGTCTCTAACAGTGGGCAAGTTTTTAATTACAATAATTTCCATTTCTTAAATAAACCATTAAGTTGTTCTGTATGTACTGAAAGCAGAGATTTTGGGTTGCTAATAAACTAAATCAAACTGGAAACAGCAATGCAGTCATTTATACTCGAAATGAGTAATACAGTCTTGACATGACTTTGACACTTGCCACCTACAACACTTGCAAATGTTTAATGGGTGTGGTTTGAAAGTTAGAACATCCTGTGTTGTCCCAAGCGCAGGCTCATCACCTGCTTGATGTGTGACAGCACTTCACACACCAAGGCGAGGAATTCCTATTTCTTTATTGTATTCTGTGCAAAGTAGGAAATCAGGGGGCAACCCACAAAAGTCTGGCTCACCACCATCAAAGCTTTACACTATTAATGCATTTTAGCAAACGAAGGCATCACCATTCATTGGTTACAGTTGACACAGCTTTTTCCTTAATTAGTACTCAGACCCTTATTTGCCAGTTATATCTCTTGCTTCTAATGTTAATTATTCCACAGGTGCACTTCTTCCCCCCATTCCATCTGGGGATCTGTTTTGGCTTGGAGATTGTGATCTCCCCTGCCAGGATTACCTTTCCCCCAGTTACTGCTCAGTTCTCCTGAATTCACTCCAGGGGCTCTCATCCAGACAGTCCATTCATTTTGGGATTGTGTTCCCTTTTCCTTAAAACAAAGGATTAGCCATGACTACAAGTTTCACAGTGCAATTGCTTAATCATAACTGCCTAACTATTAACAACAAAAAAACCTGCAAAGTTTGATTCATATCATGAGGGACTAGATATCACCAGGAACAATTTCCAATAAGTAAATTTCTGTGCAGCCTCGTACTTTTGGTTGTTACTAGTGTCGATGTGTACCATTCCCATGGCTGATTATCTCAGTGCCCAGGAACTTCTCTAGGAATGTTTAACTTACTAGTGTAAGTTTTCCCTGACAATCCAATCTGGTTAATAATTTTAGAATAGAACTGTTCTTTTTTTTCCAGATAATTGCAATAAAAACTCAATTTCTAGAATTCAAAGTCTTTAATAACAAAAGAATTTCTATTTTGCTGTACAGAACAAATTTCCATAGATCTGTCTTGTCCATTTCTTGTATTGTGTCATAATATCCCCTATTTTCAGAGCACTTGAGACCTAATTAATTTACAATTCCATCAGCATGCAACCTGAGACTTCAATCAAAGATGGTTCGGGTGCAGGGTGATCCTTTTTTACTCTTCTCAGTCTTTGCATTCCAGACTTAAGTGAAGTTTTCTTTTTAGAATTGCTGTTCTAAATACGGGTGTATCTTTATAATAATCTCCCTGGTTTTACTGGTGTTTACACCTCTCCAAGGTTACAGACAGAAAATCTCTGAACCTGCTGCTTGATGTCAGAGGTAGCTTTGCAGACAATTGACCCTCTGTTCCCTCAGTAACTTCTCTTGGCTCTGATGTTTTCGGTCTAACAATGCTCTTCTACCATCTCAAGCGGGAATGTAGAAATGAGTCACCATTACCAAGTCTGAGTAGCAGAACCCAAGCCAAATGGGACTGGTGTGATTAAGTATGTGTCTTCCAAAGCAAGGAACAGATAATTATCCAAAAGATTTTAGGATCCCACTACTAGATTTATTTAGAGAATAGGATTGTTCAATGCAATCTAATTAACAGGTGATTGGTTTTGGTTTTACTTTGTTTGCTTTTGAGAGAAATGCTTCCAAAAGGCCAGGTCAGCTGAACTATCCACAGGGTTATGTGTGAGGTCAGTACCTAGGCCAAACTAAATGGAATCCAATGACTAGGAAAGAAACACTATGCAAGAAAATAATTTTTTGTGCTGTGGAAACTAAGATGGTATCAAAATTGCTTAAAGTTGTTGTGAGCAATATGAAAACCAGTCCTTTCATTTCCTAGTGCTGAAGTTGACCCTGACCAAAGGAAGTATGCAGTGACAGATGCCATGAACTTTGAAGGAAAGACACTTGCATTATAGCATTAGATTGTCTAAAATAATAGTCAATATCTGTATATTTCAAAAGAGACTTCAGCTATGAATTGTGGTGAATTTGTGTGGTATGAACATAAGACAGCAATCATAACAATAACCATTGTTGTGCATTTTTCAACTACAAAACTAGGGAGTGGTTCACTTTCAGCTAGATTGTGAATCCAGCTGTTGTCCCTAAAAGCAGGATTTGTCACCCAGTGTACAGTAGGCCAATCTCACACACAGAGCTGAGGTATTTGTTTATTTCATATTTATGCAAAGCTGGGTGCGTGGTGGTAAATCCACAGTTAGCACAGCAGTTCTCAAAACTTTGCACAACTTACACATTTTAGCAAACATGGAAATCAGTGGTTTGTTGGCTGCAAGTTACCTAATTCTTTTATTAATTAGTGTTCTACCATCTGTGGGTTCAATGCAAGAAGCCAATTCACACACAGTAGAGATATTTATTTCATGTCTGCACAGAGACTGTTGCAAAATATAGCAGTTTCGGTGACAAGACAAGTGATGGGTGGCGGATCCTCAAAGCCAGCACACCCGTGGTATGCCAGGTGCTTGCTTTTATACACTTGGAACAAAAAAAATTGCTCTTTTCCCACACAGGTAGCCACCTAATGCTGTAGTCAATGGCTTTGCTTTTTTAAAGTTCTTTTACATGTCCTGTACAATACTTAGTGAATATTTGACTTTTTCTTGGTACTTTATTTCAGCAACACTGCAATAGAAGCCAAAATTTTTATGCAGTAAAGTAAGTATGATCATGGCTTGCAAATAGAGACAGAAAACATCAGGTGAGCTAAATTCTGTGATTTCCCACATATTGACTTATAGATAAATAACTCCATTGTGAAAGTTTAGCAATGCAGGCTTGTAAGGCTTGTTAATTGGTGTGTATATTAGAATGAGAGGCAGCAGGACACACAATGATCCCAGGCACTACTGAAAAGGTGTTGAAATGTTATTTTCCTTTCCAGTGTAATGGGTAAAAGTCTCAGTCTAATATATTTATGTTTCCAGAGATACATTTGTTTGTCCAAAGTCCAAATTTTATTCTTTTCAACAATATTTGCTGAAGAGCTGCTCCAGAGTGAGCTCACCTCTGGCACCATGAGTTGACATGCCTTCCGGGAGTAATTGTCCTCTAGGCAGTTATTTTTCACAACTGAAACAAAATATGATAAAATGATAACATTCCCAGCACTATTACTTTTACAGGAATTGCTTAGTAATCCACACAAGTCAGGAGTCTATTAAGAGCTGTGATGTGAGGGGTGATTCAGAGTGAGATCATGCTGAAATACTGATTCCTTACCATAATAAAGGCAGCTTGATTGCAGCAGCATTCCTGTAGTTAGGTAAGCTATGGAGAGCAATACAAGTTCTAGCAATATTAGTCAAATGGCTTTAAGAAAAAAGATAGGGACGGTCCAAGTAAACCTCACCCTAATCTTCCCAGTGTTTAGTACAGTCACAGAAGTATTTCTTTGCTTGTGGATCCTGGTTCATGTTACTTCTTAAGAATAAACAAAAGCCAAAGGGAGAAGATTCTTTAAATCAAATGCCATCAGTTATAGAAAATACTGATTTTTTTTAATCTTGTCCTGATTTCTTAATATTTGTAATAGTGTGGCTCTTCGGCTATCATATGTTTTGTACTGTGAGAGGTGTCATTTAACAAAGGGTGACAAATAACTGGTAACAGAGATCCATTATGCTTTGGATGTCACTTCTCATGATTATTAGTCCACATGCTCAGTCTTTCTTTTCTTTTAGGTCAGTGGGTTTCCTGAGTCGGTGGTCATGATCTCCCCATGTCAGTATTACCTTTATCCAGTTAGAGCCGATTTCAGCACAGTTGCTGAGTAGCCTTTATTCCTTTCCTCCTTATCTTGGCAGTTCTGCCAGGCGTCCATGTGGCCTGTAAACTCTGCATTCTTTGTGTCCACTATCAGTAGTACATTCTTCCCAAGCTTTGCTAACCTCCCGCTATCAAAATTGCTTAAAATTGTTGTGAGCAATATGAAAACCAGTCCTTTAATTTCCTAGTGCTGAAGCTGGCCCTTACTGAAGGAAGCATGGAGTGATAGATGCCATAAACTTTGAAGTTTATGCCTGAGATCAAGCATGTCAAGCCCTAAACTGTAAGTAGGCCAACAAGTAACTGTCTTTCTAACACCTGGGCATCATTTAGGGCTTGCTTGTTAGCTGCTACCTGTTTTACGGATTAAATCTTCTTTCTTGTTGTTTAGGCTTGAAAATGTACAAATATCTAATATCAAAAGCCCTCCTTAATAAAATTTTTACATATTTCACATTTTACAATAATAAGGCAGGACCCTGTTTCAGACCCCCCCTCTGATTCCCCGTAACTCTCTGAGCAAATTGTTAATTATTTCTGTCTCTTGAGATGTCAGCATCATAATTGGTCTGTTCCCTTTTTCATCATTGTTTTATTTTCCCTTTATTGCATTCCATGTTCTGTAGGTCAAGCTGTTCTCCTTTTCCAAAAACAGACCCATACATCTGTTTCTTATCTCCATCATACACAGCTGGTGATGTTCCTCAAACAGGGCTCAGTACCTGGTGTGCAAAACCAGGGTCATGCCCAGAGTCAATATATTTGATTTATTTAATGTTTGCACAAAGATGGGTGCTAGGTAGTAATTCCACAAAGCCAGTTTGGAACACGTGCGTATTTATACATTTCAAACTTTCCTCTCTTTCTCTCTCTCTAATACATATTCATTTTTACTCTTAATTGACTGGCATCATCTTTGCTAACTAGTTCTGCATGTGCATAACTGCCCATCTTTTGAGTCTGTGGGTTTCTTGAGTCGGTGGGCATGGTCATGATCTCCCACTTCCAGAATTACTTTTCCTCTAAGGACACCATTTCTGAGCCAAAGCAGTTTATCATCTTGTTTACCTTCTTGATTTAAGATGGGTCCCTTAGGACCTATTGGCTGGGGTCCTTGTTTCTTCGTTCCTTTACTGATCTCTTTAGGTCATCTTGACTTTCTGACATAAACTAGTAATTTTTCCATGTACACTGAGCAGCAGCTCTTGTAACTCATAGAGCATTGGCACAATTTCTGGGAAACAAGTACAGTCTTTTAAACAAACAGGTGTCAAGGAAAGTGTCATACAAACACCGAGGAGTAGTCACTCGTGCTTAATCACTGATGCCTATGACAAAACTCCTAATGCACATGGGCAAATCTTGTCCTGTTCATTATATTATCATTTATACAGACAAATTTTCCTGGGGGGGGGGGGGGGTGTCTTTGAATGTTACAGTAATTTAAGATGATTCTAAGTTACATTGTCATTAGATCAGCTATCAAGTTACTATTTAACCTTATATTCTGTTACAGTTTCTGCTTAAGCCTCTTTGAAAAATTGGTTGCCAACTAAATATGGATTTATAGTATTCTGTTTCTGGGGCCTCTTCACATAGCATTCCATTCCTGAGGACTCTTCACTGCTCCATTACTCCAGCTTCCACTGTTACGGTTTCAAAACCGACCTACAGCTGCAAGGGGCTTTTTGTGAACTTTTATGCATTTCTAGCTTCATGTAACATCACAACCACAGTAAGGAAGTTCAGCTACAATCTTTATTAATAAGCATTTGCAATGGATAATAAAATGTAAGCAGTATTGGGCAGAGACGCCTTCTTTTCTTATATTTGGTTAAGTCCGTCTTCTGCTTTGTATTTATTAGTCTTGTGCATTCCCATTTCCATCCCATCTCCCTTTGTACCTTCAAGTATTGCTGTTGTCTGCCCTATATTTCATTTTCTTCCCCTCTGCTTTCTTATCTTCCATTTTCATCCCTTTCCTGGTTTTTCTTTTGTTTGGTTTTCTGTTTGTTTGTTTGTTTTGGTTTTTTTTTGTTTTTTGATTTGGTTTTTGGTGTTTTTTGTTTGGTTGGTTTTGTTTCTTTGGTTTGGCTTTTTTTTTTTTTTAGATCATCTTGTTTCTTGTCTTCCTTTTTGGCTTCTTCACTGACAGTGAGAAAAACATGGTGTTTTTCATAAGAGCTCCTATTAGTGTTTAGTGCTAAGCTGTGTAGTTTAGTGTCAGGATTTCATGCAAAATGTCAGCAACACCATGGAAAGACCTTGCCAGCCCAGACATAAATGTTTCTTACTGCAGTTTATAGTAGGTGTTGTTACAACAGTGAAGAGACCTGAGGCAGATGCCTTTCAAATAGCTTAATCTCTTTATTCAACATTTTAATGCATTGATTGTGGAAGAAGAAAGTGCAGGGTTACTTGGTCCTGTTTCTAACATTGCTCTTCTCTTTTGCTATACTACCTTTCTCTTTACTGGCTTCTCTTCACAGCGGGAAATGTTTATATAATCCATAAACAGACTGCCAGGGGAGAAAAGAAGATCACAGGCAGATAGCATTATCCCACAATAAGAAATGGTAGCAGCAGCTGGAATAAGCTTCAAATAGAAAATACTTTGTGGGACAACTCAGAACTCTTTAGGAAAAGCACAGAAAGAAGCAGAAATGAGACAAGATGTTTTAGCCACACTAACACAAAATTTTGCAACCAGAAGTATAGATTCATAGTAGTAAGATAAAAAGTAGTGAAATTTAGTTTTGCTACAACCCTCTGGTCTGGGTAGAGTGATGGTAAAGAGTCCTGTATGTGCAACAGACCCTGTTCTCTGCAAGACAGCCAGCAGGAACCAAGAAACAAGGCTCCAGTGAGGAGAAGTGAGAAAAAGATGACTCCATAGATCTGCAAAATGAGTGCGAAGCAGAGGAGGATGGCTCTATATACATAAATCCAGTAAACAAGGAGATAACATAGGAACAACTGCCTGATAAGGCCCAAGAAGAAATTTGCTTGGCTTTTGTGCTAACCTTTAGTTATTAGCATAGTAAAACACAGTCCCATAAGCCACTTCCCACTAGAGCATGGATGGCAGAATAAATGGGTACTGTGCCTTTAAAGGAAGTCAAGGAAATGTATAGCCAATGAATGCAAGGGGAATGCTGCTGTTCCAGGGTTTGGGGTGCATAAAAGCAGTACGGGCACTGCAGGTGTGCCGGCTCTGTGGACCCAGCGGCCAGCACCCGCTCTGCACACACAGGAAAACACCTCTCCACTCTGTCCATTGGCTTCTTGCACACCTGGAGAGAGAACCCACGGCTGGGACGACGGGAGTTTTGGTGACTCAGAACAGCCGCAGACCCGGCTCGTCCTGCTGTCCCGGCAACAGCGAATCGGACGGGACAGGTCTCCAGCGCGCATTGACCCCTGGATCAGGGACTCCCCCGAATCCTCTCCAGCGTCGGGGTGCTGCAACACCCGAGAGAGGTATTTGAAGAAGGCCAAAGGGGGGATGTGTGTCAGCTTTCCTGGATCCCCAGAATTTTCTAGATTGGTAAGTGTACTTTTGTTCCTGTCTCTTCTTAAAAAAAAAAAAAAAATTAGAAAAACAAAACAGCCTCCACATAAGCCACACATGAATGCTCAGTGTGGGGGCTTAATCAGTCAGCGGGTTCAAGTGGTGTGCNAATGCATCCTGAAAAACTGGAAAAAGTTTGAGGGCGACACAATGGCAAGAGAAAAGAGAGAAACGTATTGTAATCAACTGTGGCCAAATTATAAATTGGACAATGGTAAAAGATGGCCGCAACTCAGAAGCTGGAAGTATGGTACCAGATTGTAACTGATGTTGTTTTGCCAACAGGATGGGACACTGACCTCATCATGCTACAAGGAGTAGATCAGGAATGAGGGGCACCAGGGGAACCACAGGCCGACAGAGGAGCAAATCCAGTTGTCTGTGAAGGATGGCTCCCAGATTTATCATAGTATCTGCACAGTTGTCACACATTTGTCCAGCTGTCAGTGGTTCATTTTAGTGAGTGGTGATGTGTTCTGAGAGATGGCCTGCATTTTATGAACCTCATTTATTTTGTTTGAATTTGAAGGGAAATATACTGTGTTGTGGGTTTTGTTACTTATAGTTAACTAAGGCAACCACTTGCCTCTGTGACAGGGACAGCTAAATTAGAAGCACAGACTAGGGTCTAGCCTCTCGGAACTACTGAGATATATAGAACTAAGATATTTCAAAGCAGGCATTGGAAAATAAAATTCTCCTGTGTTAAACCGTATAGCTCAAGCAGGAAAGTTAGGATATTCCTACTAAGATTGTAGAATACTGAAGAACTGTTTAAGGAGGGGAGAATCTGAATTAACATGAGACTAAGTTTTACTTGTCTTTTAGGTAACAAAAAGCTGCAATAGTCAAGCCTGTACAGCATGAGGTCAGAGATGCTTCCTATGCAGGTTAGAGTTCTGAGCTTCTACAGTGTCCTCTTCCCTGTGACAGCAGGGCAGTAGGATAGTCCCTTCCACTCAAAATTTATTACATTATTCCTACATACATATAGAATTCACACATCAATCACGTTAGGGGTACGTGGTTCTTATTTGGGCTGTTGGAGCCAGGGATAAGGTATCTACAAGCAAAACATCTTCGATTGCCACAGTAAGAATAGAATTGAGAGATTTTTAGCAGAATTCCATCCATCTACCAAATGCATCCCATGGAGCCAAAAGGTAAGTATTTGACGGACTGTAAGATTTTTAAGTCCACAGACATATGATTACATTGAGATTTGATTATGGAAATTGACAGCTAACACAACAAAAAGAATTCTCATTTCAGAATAGTCTTGTCATGGGGTATAGATATTAAGTATTTTATTGCCACTCCTTATTCTCTCTAATCACATAGAATAATTTCATTGTGAAATGTCATTTTATTATCACTTTTTCAGTAATGTTTCTCACAAATAAACTTTGCACCCTGCCTCTGATTTTCTAACAACTTTGCAAAATAAACTTACGTAGCAACAAATGACATTCTGTATTTTCTTAACAGTGTATTCAACTTATGTAAATAGGAGCTCTTTCTCTCTTTTTCCTATTACATCATTAATCATTGAAGAACAGAAATTAAGGAACAGAAAAATTGTCACCTTTTAGAAATAACAAAAAATCTTTGTTGTAGTCAATATTTTCTTCCAATTCATTTTCCTGTGTTCTACTACAGTCACTACTGGTTTTTCCAAAGGTGCCATAAATAAGTTACCCTTCATTTTTCTTGAGAAGTCATAAATAAGTTACTGTAAAATTACTTGAAGTATTTTAAATGTTCCACTCACAGCAGGTCTTCTGTGAAGCAACGCAGTGTTCTTTACAGATCAAGGAACCTCAGCTCTCCTGGCTCTGGATCATTGCATTCTCCATTAATGGAACTAACTGTTCTATCATTTTTTGACTTAAAAAAATGAAAACAAAGAAATGAGTTTTCTTAGGTCACTCTTTGGTGCATCTGGCTGAGACCCAGAAACACAGCCCTGACCAGCTCCGTTACAGACTTTATAGGCATCAGACCATATTATTCCTTCAGCCTCTCCCATCCTGAGAATATTGTCTCCATTCTTTGCTTTGAAGCTGGGAACCCCAGCACCACTAATAATTCACCGTCCTTTCACTGGGAGAACTGGCAGCCTCAGTTGTGGAAAATGAAGCTCCTTCCTTCCAGAGAGTGAGCTTGTTAGTTAGCCAACACTCCCAGGGCAAGAGGCATAGGCCACAGCTCAGGTAAACATGAACACCTACAATACATATACACACACCTAACAGCCTGTAAATGTGCTTGTATACAGCATTATGAACTGAAAAAGTGTATGGGCATAGGACTCTGACTGTGAGGGCCACTACAGCACCTTTGCAATCACTATTACTTCATAAAGACATCTGGTCAAGTCTTGTAAAAACACATGTCAACCCTGACATAAAAATCAAAGTTAGCACAAATCCAGAAGCTCATCAAGTTCTATGCTCATTTTTCCCAGCATTATAAAAATCAAGAAGTTAATTCATTAAAAGTATTTTTTCCATTCACAGTNAAAACAGCCTCCACATAAGCCACACATGAATGCTCAGTGTGGGGGCTTAATCAGTCAGCGGGTTCAAGTGGTGTGCAGTGTAGAGACTATTGGAGATATCAACCTAAGGGTAAAAGTATTGAGTAGCATGATATTTAACAATGGGAACAAGCCAATCCACAATCCCCGCCCCCCCANGAACTGAAAAAGTGTATGGGCATAGGACTCTGACTGTGAGGGCCACTACAGCACCTTTGCAATCACTATTACTTCATAAAGACATCTGGTCAAGTCTTGTAAAAACACATGTCAACCCTGACATAAAAATCAAAGTTAGCACAAATCCAGAAGCTCATCAAGTTCTATGCTCATTTTTCCCAGCATTATAAAAATCAAGAAGTTAATTCATTAAAAGTATTTTTTCCATTCACAGTTGTAATAGACAAACATTTCCATTTGTGAGCCATATGGACACACCTATCTCTGTATCACTAAAAAAATCTCATTGAAAAGATTATTACACAGTATACTGTATTGATGTATAATGCATAACTGTATTATATAACATGTATTATACAGTATGTTGTATAATACAAGAAAGTATGTATAACATATTGTTGCACATTTACTATTTAATAGAGTTCTGTAGCATTGCAGGTGCAGCTGCAGGTCTTACCACCTAATGGCTGGGGCGTATGGAATTCCAGCATCACAAAATGATAAGGTTGTACCTTGACAGTTTTTAAGACAGAACTTGGAGTATTCCTATTGTACTTCAGGAGCTCTGACAGTTTTTCATTTCTTTTATGTAAGTTCTGAGCTCTGATGATTTCAGTGTCCAGGTTTTATAAATCAGAGCTGAGGTCAGTGCCACCAGCCATGTTCTCATTGGGGAGAGGAAGAACGCCAAAGTGCCATATGTTCGCTGCAGGAAATAGCAGGAATAGACCTGCCAGGCCAGGAGCAGTGCCATTGCCAGGTGAACAAGTACAGCCACAAGGCGTCGGACATGATGAATGTGGGAACGGAAGCTGTGGCCCTGGCATCGCAGCAACAGGCACCAGCACAGATAGGCCATCAAAGGCAGGTTGAAAAACATCATCTGAAAGGAAGAGCAGAGAAAAACAAGACAGTGAGCAAGCCAAGGGTTCTGGGTAACATCTATGAAGGCTTAGAAAGATATGTACACATAAAGCTGTCCCGTTCTAAGGGCTGCATACAATTCCCAGAGATGGAATCTCAGGATGCACCTCCAAGACTCTGCAGCTGATAGAGCTGTGACTGCCTGTGCCTCAGTCCCAGGCCAAGCAATCCTGCCCATTGCCTTGCAGTAAGAGGTACTAACATGCATCTGACATTTCCTGGAGCTGATTCAGGGAGCCAGACTTAGCAAAAAATTCGCATGGCAAAAATGGAAGGTCTGTATATCAGCTTAACTCTGACCCAGCCCACTATGGTGTCACACTGGTGTAAGGGAGACACCACAAAGAAGGAGGCAACACTGGTTTGGTCCTCTATCTTAAATGCCAAGGAATGACACCTCTTTCAGATTAATGGGGAAACCACTCCTGGGAAAACTGGACTCCTGTGTGCTTGGAGTGACACCTACTGATCTAAAGGGTTACTGAGGGTGCAAGGGCTGCCCTGGCCACTCAGTTTCTTTTGCTTAATCACTGTGTGTGAGCTGAGGGCAAAACCAGAAAATTTATAGAAAATTTAGAGTTGTAAATCTGCAGAGATGGCCTCTAGTCCAGATATCCAGGGAGTCCAAAGCAACATCATTTTATTAGAGAAGAAGAGAAGTTTCTGAAAATAATGCACAACCCCCTTCCTTTCTGCCCTTTAAATCTGCAGAAAGGTAAGAAAGACCTCTTGTAGTCAAGCTTGGTCACTAATCTCTCTACTTCCAAGACTCCTTTCTTTATAAAACTATTAAAAAAATTGGGAAAAAAGTCCCAGAGAAAAAAAGCAGTTTTTCAGCTTTTATTTTATAAATATGTACCTGTAAAATCCCAACCACAAATGTCATGCTGCCCTGTAAGAAGGAACCACCAACAAACACCCCAAAGGAAAAACAGGCCCCCATCTGGCCATCTATCAGTTCACCTACAAACCATGGTCCTGCAAGAGAGGAAACCAAACATCACCATCAAGAGACACAGGAGAGACACAGCCCTTTCCCACAAGGTCCTTTGTACCCTGAGACTTCTTATTGCTTGCCCATAGTTATAAGCCTCATGTTTTCATATTCAGCAAACAGCAATCTGGTGTGGAAATACCACAGTATGACAGGGGGTTGTGGCATGCAATGAAAATACCTTCAAGTTAGTTTCACTCTGTGACGATTCTCAACACCACATATAATATCTTCCTTATGAGGGAGGTGAAAAGGTGGATCCTTTCAAAGGGTAGCTGTTTCCCAGATTTACAGTAAGATATATGAAAAATGTAGTCACAAACAATTCCAGCCTGGCTCAGCACAGAAGTTAAAATAGGCAGGCTGCTCTGTGTTACTCATACTACACTGACTAACAAGAAAATAGCTATTTCAGTAATGTTATCAGAGGAGAATAAGCTCAGATTGTTATCTCTGATGCTAACAATCAAAAACTAAGTGAAAACCAAGTTAAATTTAAAAAGACTCATTTTGCTTTCCGAATAATTTAACAATCTAAGTGTTTAATTAATTCAGGGGTTCTAAGTTAGGCTCTTGAAAATAAACCTTTAGTCTCTTTGGACATTAACTTTTAAAGTTCCACAGAGATTTTGTAACTTAAGTAGATTTTCCCCATTCTCCAAGATGTTAGATTCTTAATTTTCATCAGGATCTGATGTGTAATTTCAAACTACTAATTTATGTCCCCTGGTACTCTAGGCTACTTACCCAGAATGGTGTATAAATTCAAAACCAGAATTGAATAATAGAAGGTGTTTGTTTTACTGAAGACATGAAGGGAATATGAAGTCAGAGTAAGTAATCCTGGCTTTTCTAAACAGAGACAACATTTAAGAAAAACACACTTAATTCAGGTTGCAACACCTCCCCAGATAGATATGTATGTAAAATACCGGTCTTTCTGAAACAAATCTGCACATTATTTACTCATTCTTTCAAATAAGAAATATAAAAATAATATTCGGTATGTCTACTGAAAAATGCAAAGGAATGCATTACTGTTACTGTGATAACTGAAAATAAAGAACCAATAAATATAACAATCTATATTAAAAACAGCAGAGGAACCTGCCATTCTAAAGGAATACACTTACTGTATGTAAATAAAACTGAACGACCATTCTATACCTAGAAAATTATGTTAGCTAGAATGAAAAACATGGAGAAAGTATGTATTAAATGAAAATTAAGAGAATCAAAACAGAAACTGCAAATCCAGAAAGGCAGGTCAGCATGAACTAGACCAACTGGAGTTCCTTTGATTAAATCTACCTTAGTGAGATCTGATAGCAACTCAAAATAAGGCTAGGCATTAAAATGACATTATTCTGACAAGTGTGTGGTGTTAGCAGAAAAAAGCATTATTAACTCTCTAACTGAAACAGACAATTCACAGATCAAGAGAGACTTCCTATAAAAGTTAGATTGTAGAGTTACACTTATTATGTGGCCTTCTCATGAAGAATTAACCCCCAGAGGGCAAGCTTCACCTTTGGAAATCAACAGCTCTAATAAATTTGTTCTCTAATTTGTCAGACATTTGTCATGACCTAGGTGACCACAGAGTCAGCTCTTTTAATATTTAGCTGCTGAGTTCCATAAAGGCAACTGAAAATTGGATCCTTTTCTATGTAAGCAGTTGCTGTAGTTACCTCAGGATGCAACACGATTAGGAGTATAAAGGAAGGGACAAACACTGACATGAATAGGAAGGGAGGTGGCTTCCAGAAAAATCTCATCAGTAAGGTGTGGTTCAAACAATTGTTTAAAGGATAAATGCCATGAGCTTAATAGTAATAATTTTCATTTACTAGACCTATCACAAAGTGTCACGTTATGACAGAAATGGCCTTAATATTATTGTAAGAAAGACCCAATCCTGTTCATGTTTTTTGCAAAAATTAACAAATATTATCTTTGTAGAAGGAAAGAGAATTCTGTGACAACTGTAGTGAAAAAAGCACACATACAGAACCAATACAAAACAAAACATTCCTTTCCCTATGCATTGGATTCTTCAGTGAGAAAATTAAAATGAAACCCTGGACTTCAATCAACTGAATTTTTGTTTAAACAAAGATACATGCTCAAGTTTCTAGTTTACTTTATTTGATATATTGGAGGTTTCCCAGGTTTCCTTAAAAGCAGCACAGCAGCTTCTGGGAAACCAATCAAACCCCACAGTAGCAGATATAAAATACATATGGTGATTAATAGCACAATTACTTACACATTGTTAGCACACAGATCAACAGTAAAAAATTTAGGGCAAAACAGATCCAGTAAAACCCACAGACAAACATAAGTTCATACCTTTGAGTGCTGGCTTTTGGAGGTTTCTGAAAACAACAAGCAAGGTGATCTGAATCAGCACAATCAGTCCAAAGAGCACACGAGCCTGAAAAGACAGTTTTGACTGTAAGCCAGCCCTGGAGTAGTAGCGGCCTTGGAGCATGCCTTATGGACATTGACAGTATGGTACAAAGATTTCTATTTGAAACACATATTCAAAGCTTGTTGATGTAATTGAAATGAAGAGTAAAAAGGAAACTTAAGAGTTTCTAAGTTGTTTGAAGTTTCTAAGTTGTATGGACTTGAATTCTGCTGAATGGCTGAAAGTAATAGACCTGAATCTTAAAGAAACAGGGTTTGCAAACTCATCCATTTAAAAAGTGTAATTACACTTCCAAGGCAAAACATTGTCTGAGCACTATACAGAGGAGAAATGCAGTTCAAGACATTGTGTAGAATGCATGATTAACAAAACTAAGATAATAGTTTTGAGCCACTTACAACACAAACTACAGCCAGTGACTGTCTTATGTTGTTCTAGAAGTGCACCTAAACTATTATGATGTGACATCCGTATTTGCATGTACTGAGCTGTAACAAATGTGGATACGACCTGCGGGTTACTGAAGTCGATGGGGATTTTGCCCTCCACTGTACTGGAGCTAGTTATAATGTCAGCAACTGACAGTGAGAGTATTTGAAGCATTCTTTCCAGAAAACATATTGCAACAGATCATAGTGGATTTCTCTTTGATTTAATGTTTCCTTTTTCTACTATGTCCAGTAGCTCCTTTTCAATTTCTTGCTTGCACAAAATGTGTGTGTCTTTATGCCCAAAAATGGATAATTGGGACTAAATCCAGGATGTCAACTGTTTGTATGAACCATTGCTGCACATTTGTGGTTGAAGTGTGCGACTTGAGAAACTTTAAATGTTTTGGAATTCCAACAGAGTCATATCTGGAAAAAGTAAACTGCATTCAAGTCTACCAGGAATTAGGAGAATGCCTACTGCAGCTTGGGAAACCAACATGGAATAATAGCTGTTTTGCTGGAAGGAAGTACTTACTAGAACATAGTGGTCAGTGAGAAGAATAACAGATGGCCAAAAGCCAAATCTAAGAAAGAGGTTTTCTTGCATAGCAAATAAATGGCCCCGTGTGCCAATTCTTCCTGAAGCATCCTAGATTGATATAAAATGACAGCAATTACATACCAGTAGTATAAAAAACTGTCTAGTTAAAGTTCCTAATTATCACTGCAGCTTTTCTAGAAAGATCCAATTGATCCACGCTTCTCTGGCATACTGCTATATTAAATACTTCTACCTACAAAGGATTACTTACTGTCAATTCTGCAGTTTCAAGTAAATTGGTGATTATAAAATCATAATCTGAAAGTGCTACATATGAAGAAGAGCCTGTTCCAATTTATGGAAAACTGTGACTGTTTACTGCCCTCCCCACTCCCAACCAATTGCCTTCTGAATGTTCAGTTCTAGGTAAGAGCCTATATTAAAATATTTTGAAGTTTTGTTGCACTTAATTTCTGGTGCATTTGCCATAAACTGATATAAACAAACATTTGTTTATTTTTTGTTGTGACCTATTCAACAGTTTGAGCACAGTGTCCCAGGTGTGACCTGACAAGCACTCAGTAGAGCAGGATAGTGACTTATCTTGGCTGGTGATGCCCTTGTGGATGCACCCTGGCATCCAGTTGGTTTTCTCTGCTGCACCAGCACACTGAGCTTGTAGTCCACCAGGACACTGAAGTTCCTTTTCACAGAGCTGCTCCCCAGCCAGGCAGATCACAGCCTGTGCTGCACTCCTGGATTATGTTTTCCCAGGCGTAAGTCCTTACACTTGTTCTCGACGAACTTCATAATTTTCTTCTTGGCCCACAATTTGCCCTTGGTCAATCTGTGTTGGCTCTTCCTAGTCATGTGCTTCATCTGACTTGCAATAGTTCCCCAAAAGGATTTGTTTCCTAATATTCCCAGGGACTGAAGTAAGACTGATGGACCTAAAATTTCCTGAATCCTCCTTTAAGCCCTTCCTGTAGACAGGAGTGGCATTAGCCTTCTGCCAGTTTTCTGGGATGCCCCCCTATCTCCACAACTTCTCCAAGACTATGGGGAGTGGTGTCGCAATGTCAGCCAGGTCTCTTAACACTGTGGGGTGGAAACTGTGGGGGCCCATTGATTTGTAGGACCAAACTCCTGTGACAGGTTTTACAGCAACTCTTCCTTTACTGACAGTGGGTCTCTTTGCATCAACCTTGATCCTTGTTCCCAAGGTCAGAGGCCCAACCCTGCTGGTAAAGACAGGGGTGAAGAAAGTGTTGAGAACCTCTACCTCTTCAGCATTGTTGATGACCAATTCACCTCTGCTGTTCAACACAGGCCAGTATTTCCCTTCTGTTTCTGCTTATTGTTTATGTACCTTAAGAACTCTTGTAATTTTTGACATTTCTGGCCAATTTCAATTCAAGTTTGCTCTTCTGTCATGTCTTTTTTTATTTCTTATGAGAAATAATATTTCTTTCTTTAGCTCAACAGCTTTATGAATATTTTGGTGCTTAGCAGTCAGTGTTTATTCCTTTATTAATTAATTTGGTTTTTGTAATCAGACAAATATGAAAATAGGTCTGTTATCATGTATTTTGTTCCTAGTTATGTGAGGCAGGAGGGTGATGGAGAAGGCCATGACAAAGAAAAAAAAAATTCAGTAAAAAGAATGCCAACAGGTACCTTACCTCAACAGTCACATCTATGTGATGGAACCCTTCACTGTAGTTTTGTGGGCTCCACTTCAGCACATAGAGAGGGCCAGACACCTGATGTGCATTCCCCAAGTGAACTCCATCTATGTAGACTTTGACAGAGATAATGACAGAAGGAGAGAATGCCAGAATTCTAGGGAGTAAATAAAGAGCAAAATAAACAGATTTATTACAGGACTTGCGGATATGTCATTACTTCCTTAAGAGAAAGTCCCTAAAGATTAAACTACCTTGTAATAAAGAGTTCAGAAGATTTAGAAATTAAAACAGTGAAGTATTTGTAGGCTAATGGTAACATGGTAGCTTTTTCCTACAGTTAAAAAAAACATAGTTCTGTATGGCACTACACAAAAGAACAGGATAGAAAACTGGCTGTGGAACAGACAAAAAGATGGCAGAGATTGTAAGGTCCTGGCAGAAATAATTTTAAAACTCTTGCTTCAAAACATTTGCTAACAGAAGTGGGATGCATCCTCCAGCACACACAGACACATAACCAAACACTTGCAGATGGCTTCATTAAAAATTACCAGGCTCTCTCTCTCTAAAGTCCTTTGTTGTTGTGAGTGGGGTTTTTTCCTTCTTTTTTTTTTTCTTTTTTTCTTTTTGCTAGTCAGAATATAACCTCTCAGAGTTTTAACTGCATTCAGGAGACATGGAGTGAAATGCAAGACAGATATTACAGATCTCAGATACCAACAAATATACTGTCACTTGGCAGTGCTTACATTCATAGAAACAGTGATACTAATACAGACTCAAAATATTGCATGTACAATTCCTTTGATTTCTGGTAATACAAAAGGCATTCCAGAGCATGTTTTAGTCAAATGAAGGAGTTTCATACAGCTATGGTGAACAATTCTACCAGTTAATATATTTAATATAATCATAAGGATATTCAGATAAGGTTCTGAATAGGAAACTGGAAAGTAATTAGGACACTTTGTAGGATACTGCTCCCTAACTGAAAAGTATGACACACTTCTTTTGATTGTAACTCTATGTATGCAATATTTCACGCAGATTGGTCTAACAGCAATTATAAAATGCTGAAATGGCCTAAAACCTTGAAGGATACATGTAAAATTAAATAGATAAGGTAAAAATGGAAAGATGGAGAGATTTGAAATCAATATGAAAATTAGCAGAGGCTTCTCATGTTTTAATATATAAGGGACGTAGAATTGAAGTTCAATTGACTTTAGGGGAAATAACTGCATAAATAAAATAAACATGAATTACTACTATACAATCTTTTTAGCACAGATATGATACAAAGAGAGCATTCTGGAACAATCTTCCAGAGAAAAGTGAATTCTGAGAACAGCAGACACACGTTTTAGAAAAAGGTTTTGTGTACCTACATATAAATATAGTAAATCAAGACATAACAGGGTACCTGATATGAGTAGAATGAAGAATTTTGATTAGTGGTTCATGAGTAGAACTGCTGTAAAGGAAGGATTTGGGATTGGTGATGAGAACTACAGGCCACTCTTCAAAGTTAAGATCTGCGAAGCTGAGGAGGTCATGATCAAACACGAGGATCCGGTACCTGTAATGAAAGGAAAAAGACTTTGTTAATACAAACTGCCGTGTGAACAGCTGATTCTCATGCTTCCCAAGTTCCTAAACAGAACCTGGCTTTATTTTCCGTTTATTCTCTTCTGTAGTTGATCTTACATCTTCCAACTCTTCTGTATTAATTGTACAGTTGCTTACCTTTGATGAGGTTAATTTTATTGTAAATCATGGAAGCAGTACTCAAAGTTCCAAGCCTGAAGATCTATAGGATTTTGCACATGAATCAGATAGATGAACATTACATTAAAGAACTCTAATATAATGTACATTACCACAGTGTCTGTGAAGGTACTCTTGTTAAGGACAAAGACCCCAGTAAGCTCTTTCCCTGTATGCACACCAGTAACTTTCTTTGGATTACTGCAGAATAAAAGCTAAAATACTGCTATACGCTCCATGTAGCATCAGACACTTTTTGATATGTTAGTAAGGTAACATTTCTCAGGTGGACTATTTCTGTGTCAAGAATTCTAATAGCTAGTGCAGAGCATGTGTATTTTGAAGTAGTGATGCTGAATTTTATTACAATTTATTTGTCTACATTTGAATACTAAACACATACTAAAGGGACATTTAGATGTCCCCTTTCTTATTTCTCAATATCAAGAATTAATAAAAAATAATTTAATTTATTAGCACACTGTTGGTATGGGGAAAAATCCCAAATATGCACACAAAGCCTTTTTTCAAAAGCAGTAATAGTAATAACCAGCCAGGCTGATCTCATGCATCTTTCAAATTCACCACACAGCATAAAAGGGAATCACAGTACAGCAAGGTAGGCTTCTTATAATAATTTGTTCATATGGGCTTTACCTACCTCCTATTATCCATCCAGTCTCCCAGTTCAAGTTCCAGAGTGCCACCACGGTGTTGACTGTGCAAGACTGGCATCAGCCCACCCATTGTATGGAGATGTCCACATAAATAGGCTGTGGCAGACCTAAAAAAAGAACATAAGAATTGTGATTATTTGGGTGTGAAGGAAATATCAATGCAGAAAACCTGGAAAGTGAGAGAAGCGTGTGAAGAGAGGCAAGAAATGTACTTTAGGCTGAAAACATACAGGATAAGAAGATGTTACCTCATTAACGTTCGTATTCCAGGGGATGGGGAGATGATTGTTGAGGTGGGATAATGGCCAAACCAGATGGTGTGGTTGCTGTGTAGACTTTCTGTTGCCATCAAAGACAGCTCTGCCATTTGATTCTGAAACAGGCAGGTGACAAATCGATTTTGCTAAATAAATGTCTCACATGCATAATAACTTAAAAATGTAAACACTCTTATAAGATGAACACAAATCTTTCAAACAGTTCTTCCATATAAAAAAACCCCAAACCCCCAAACAAACCACTACAGAATCAAAACAACCAGCAAAATGGAATGCAAAGACTTATACAATACCATGTTTAAAATCCCAAAAAAATTATAGGGTCTCTTAGGGCCTGGGCTGAGTGTGGCATCCACGCAGATGAATGAATAGTTCCCAAAAGAGGTAGTGTGGATGTAATGGAAAGAGCCATCTTTACGCCAGGAAGAGTATTTCCTAACAAAATAAAATGGAAATACTGCTGTTAGGAAAGCCTGTAGCCATGACAAACATACATTGCTTTCTCTCCTTCCACTGACAACAAGTAATTTCACTATTTCTGACAAAAAATTGAAGTGCTTTTGATACTTTATGCTAGATGGGAATTGTACATATCTTCCACCGTCAAAGACATAACATTTCAACTAACAGTACCACCTATATTGTTCTATTAAGGATTTAATTCTGTAACTAAAATGATTGTGAGTTAATCTGAGAATCACTAAATTCATTAAGTTTAATTGTTTGGGTTTTTTTCCATTTTCTTTTGGGGTTTTGGGTTGAGCTTTTTTGTGTGTGTTTGGGTTTTTTGGGTTGTTTTAGTTTTGTTTTACTCCCTGCATGATATGTGGAACCTAAGACATTCCTAAGTTCAGATGATGAGTATAGTTTGAACACAGCCATCCAGAAATCAGTTCATGTTCCTGTTCCTCCACCAATCAGAACAATAAAATTGCCAGAAAGGTTGACCTGAATAGAATGCAAGCCAATATACTAAAAACAAGTTTCCAATACTTCTAATGCCATAAAAACCCTTTCACAATATTTATTTTTTTGAAGTTAACATTATCTTTATGAACATCATCAATTTCAATAAAATGTCTTCCTTTAGTGCCACTTTGAGTATGTGTAACAGTTGAATCATCCTCTGGGAACATGTAATAGGAACCTATGTTTTTGTGCAAAAATATTGTATTTCAATACAACCCACTGCTTTCTTTAATTTTAATGCATAATTAAAACGAGAATATGGTGTTGAATAACTGTTTTCCCTAGCTTCTATTTTTATTTCTTCAGACAATTTTTATAATTTTATATTTTTTATATTATTTATATTTTCATATATTAAAAAACCAACTCCATTTCACTCTTCTATCATCTCTCTCCTAAAGTGTGACTAAAAATTTTGTAGACATTCACAGACTTAACACACTCAATTACAAAACACAGAAGGATAAGAGATAAGAAATCTATACAAAGAATTCTCCATTTTCTCAACTGATTCTGCTCTACTCACTGACAATGCAAAAGACAGAGGAAATAGTAGATATGATCCTATAGGCTATAGGAAAGTCAGTGAAAAAGCATATATGTGATAACTGAAAACAGAACATTGTTTAGTGAATTTGACCTTGAATATAGCAGCATCTGTATGGTAAATAAAAGTACCTGTAATAATTCTGAACACTATCCAGGTGTGGAATGTTGAATGAATCTGTAAGGGAGAAAAAAAGGAAATAAGGAAACTTTCAGATCAAATTGATCATTGGCCCCTGTATGTAACTAGGTAATGTTGAGATAAAGCAGTCTCAGCAGGTGCTCAAAAGCTACTTTTTTTAAAATGCATGATTAACAAGCAGACTATAACTGTGCAGAGGAGACGTATACTCAATGCAGTTAAATGGCAATAGTTTTCTCATTTAAGTTTCATTTCAAAGATAAAGGCATTGTGGGAATATAAATTATTATTTAGCAGCTAAAAGCTAAACCTGTCTCCATTTTGATCACAGATGTTCCCACAAGGTCTTCTTGGACTGGGTGCATGCTCTGTAAGTAAGACTTAACTCATTCAAGAAAAAGAAAGTAGCTATAGCCTCAGAGAATAGTGTGTGTAGAACAGACATCAGCTTGGGGAGGTCTGTACTGCAACTGGGTTCCACCTCTCCATTAATGCTGGTAACAGAAGCCTAATAGGCAAATGGGTATATCTGACAAAGCTGCACTTTTTTTCCTCCAGTGCTTGGCTTTCTAGTTCTGCCCTTACCATAACAGCCTGTTTATACGGGCCACAAGATTGCCAGCTTGAGTTTGAATGCTTAGAATGTGGCAACAACTGATGGATATAAACTCCCATGAGTCACTTCTATTCAAAAGAACCCAAATTTCATTTAGCTGCTGGACGTGTGGCACCTTTTAAACTTAAACCTGTGAGGGGGAAGTCTGTGAAAAGTAAATTGAAACCATTTCTTCAGTATGGTAAGGTTACAGTTTGCCTCTCCATTAAATAGTGTGGGGTATAAAATAATGACGTGGAAATTAACATCTGAGGTCATATTCTACCACTTGCTGGGCAAAAGACTCTTACTTACCTGGTACTAAAACTCCAGTAAGAACTTGCAAACAAAGTGTGTCCTCACTAGACATATGGAGGCAAGCCCTTCTCCTGATTCATGACCACTAACACACTAGTGAGTACTAACACTTTACCTCTATATTCTGTCATCTGCAATCACAGGAAAGACAGAGATGTTTCATTTCCTTCTTACCATGATTTCCTTTGATGTCTATCCACTTGGTTTTTTCCATGACCCTTGATCTCTTCAGGATTGACTGGTAAGTTTTCCACTCATCTTCTACCTGCTCAGATCCCAGTTTATCTCTTGTCTTAGCATCTGTCAGATCACCTGAAAGTGTACAAAGGTGAGATATAACTAGAGGCCTACACAGCTTATACAAATACTGTAACTAGACAAGCATGCCATCCTTCCTTCCAAGTGTAAGTGGCTGCAGGCCTGGTTGCAATCTGGATGTTCCTGTATCTGGTTCACGAGGTCACTGCAAGGGTAAATGCCTTCTAATGCAGATGCAGCAGCCTCATCAGACATCTATCAACCACATCACTGCAGCACTTTTATTAATTAGATAAGTAACTCCCTGTAGAAACAAAACTCCCGGTCTAGCATTAAGATTCTAAAGACTCGCATACAGTAATGGCTCAAAGTCTTTTTGATTTACTTGTCAAAACTTAATCCATTTCAATAGCAAGCTGTCAAATGAAGTGGCAAGGCTTATTTCACCTCCCTCTGTATGATATGTTCAAATGGAAACCAGCAATAAAATCTTACATTAGTTCACAGGTTAATTTCATACAAATGAGCAGGGATTGTTCTGAGAGAGGAGCTGTCTGCTAATGACTAACCACAGACATTGCTCACTTCAGTAATTTCAAACACAAAGAATGAAGAGTCATTACCAGGAGGACAAGAGGGAAGGTAGCTGCTAGCAAGGACTAAGACGCAGCAGCACATACTGGGAGAACGACAGATATCTTGCATGATTGTGTCTGTTACATATGAAACACACTAAACTCACTGAAGAAACTGAACACTGAAGAAAAAAATAATTCTCTTGTTGAGAAGTTATTCTTTTCAGCATCTAGCACTCTCTCTTCAGCTGCAATTCCATTTCCATTGCTTGCGATACCTTAATGCTTTAAAATTCTCTCTTGAGAGCCTAGAATTTTGCCTATTTGCTGTTCCTTTGACAGCATACTCAACAGGAAATTCACACTTTTCAATTGCTTACCTGTTGCTAGAACAAGTGCTGGCTGAATGACATCAATTGTTTCAGAACAGAATTTTTCAAAGTCAGGAGCTCGTCTGGGATCCCGAAATTTGCTGATATGAATATCTGACACCTGCAAAAGAGAAGAATGAAACACTGCTCGTAGTAGAGAGTTATTGCTACTCAGGTTGTTCTGCAAAGCCAAGCATACATAAGCTCGCACCACAAGAGCAAACACAGTGATTCATATCAGTGTAAGAGATACAGGGAGAAACAGAAGTGGGTGACTAGGGGAGAACAAAAGCAGAACAAGCAAATGATATTGCAACTCTGACCCCTAAAATCACATTTACATCAAGAAAATTTCCTTAAAACTAAGGGCATACAATAACAGGAGGAAATACTTAGGTATCCACAGTAAGTTGTGATGACTGCAAGTGGCCTGTTGCCTTTCAAATTCTGTGAGTTTCTGTGCAACACAGTGGTTTTGCTGCAAGTAAGAATACAAAGTAGTTCTGCAAAGCAATAGGTTAAAGCTACCTAGAACCTGAAATATATCGAAAATTTATTTTGTACCTGATGTGACATTTCCAGGAGCTGACTGGAAGGATTTTTAACATTCTATCCATGCATTTCAATGGATCTAATGAGTGTGTTTAGATCCCATTCCATGTGCCTTCAAGAAGGCAAAGACTGCCCAAGACATGATGATATGACTTGTACATAACTGTAAAAGATGTTGTCCATTTCTGAATCAGTCAAAGCCCTCACATCAGAAGAGCCATTTGGGGAGAACAAGGAAAGTAAGATTTTTCTATTTTTTTACATTGTGGCTCTTCAGTACTGTACAAAAAAAATCTTGTGTGAACTGTTTCAATTCCACTTTCCATTCCACTTCAGTCAATCAATTAATTAATTGTCCTCCTTGGTTTAAACAAATGGTATTTGATGCTCAAAAAACAGTGAGCATATGCTCATGGCCATCTGACAATATCACTTGGAAAGAAAGATACTAACTTTTACATTCAGTTTAATAAACCTGTTCTTGTAAAGTTTCTGGTTTTTTGAAAATTCCAGATAAAATACCTTGGAGAAAAATTATTTACTTCTACTTATTCAGCCATCTGTATACGAAGAAAATATTACCTGAATACAGTTTTTAAATGCTGCTTAGGAAAATTCCCATTTGAAATTGCATGAAATTTTTGCCTAGATCAGAACTGCATACTAAAAAAGGCAAACACTTTTAGATATAACTTTATCTTCACTTTCACTGATGCATTCAAACCAGTGTGAAGCAAAGAGCACAGCAAAACTACCTTGATACATCAAACCTCACTTAATCATTGACAAGGATTCAACTTGTTTTGCTTCTTTCCAGCCTGTGGATTTGCAATTACTTTATCTCAGCAACCAAACAGAGAAAATCAAAACTTCAACAGTTTTCATTCTTGAGAAAAAACAGTATTACAAGAAGCCCTACTAATGCTCTACCAATAACTACAGCAAATGTAAATTTCCAGCCTTACAGCAGAGAGTGGTTGGGAAGCCTGATTTCCTACAACATTCCCACTTTTCTTCCCCATACTATAAGAGTTTAAGATTTTAAAAATGTTTAACTTGTCATTTCTAAGAACTACAGTTTCCTGGGTCTTCTGAGAGCTGGGACTAAGTTTCTGTCATCACTAAAACCCATGAAATATGAAGATCTCAGGGGTGAAGCTTCTTCCTTTTTTTTAAAAAATTTTTATTCACTTCAGATGATAGGCTAATAAAAGGAAAGACAGTGGGCAAGATGAAAGCTTGTAATGCTCTTATTTAATTTCCAAAATATAAGTGAAAGCCCACTTGCTGCTCTTTCCCCTCCCTCTGACTGATGTGGATACTTCGCCCCTCTCATTGCAACATAGGCAGTTACTTTCATTAAAATGGGTTGGAAGAGACTTAGGAGTGAGGAGAAATCACCATTAACATTCTTTATCTAACAAAGATGTGGTTCAGGACAGGCAGGCATTAACAAGGGAGAATTACAAGGTTTAGAGCAACAGTAGAATGCATCCAGCTGACAGAAAAATGTGAGAAATAATGATACGCTTGTCAAATATTGAACTAGAGTGTCTATTTGGCACTGTGTAAGAAAGGAAATTCTGCTACAATAAAGGTGAACAAGCCATTAATAGAAGATTAAAGTAGAAAGACTGTGATTTAGCTCAGTTTAAGAAGAGATAGTCCTGTGGATGGGAAAAAAAACAAGGCAGGAACTGCTGGGGGAAGAACAGACCATCTTGAGCTCTATTCAGTGACCTAGGCTAGACCTATGGAGTCACCAGGGAGCCTGAAGACTGTTTCCCACAACATCATCAGGCACAAGGCTGGATTTGGTGCTTGATTAATTCCCAAGTTAGGTCAATGATAAAGCAGCTGTTGAAGGGCATGTCTGAAAGAAAACATAACCACTTGACAGTAAAGCCAACTCTCAAATTAGCTGTGCCGTGACCTATCCTTGGGAGAACTCCACTTGAAGAGACACAAGCAGAGAGACCGCAGCAAGAGAAACACGGGCCTGTGCATGCTGCTTGTCAGTACAGCTCTGCAGCTGCTATATGCTGCTGTATCTGACTCTTCACAAGATAGCAACTCAGGATAGGGGCTTTCCTTACATTAATTCAAGCATATCTCTCATCTTGAAATCTACTCTGCAGTAAAAATAAGCCTTACATCACTTAAGGAAAAATTACTGAAAAAAAATGACACCACAGCTGGAGAGAACCAAAGGACTAATATATGCCAGCTCATTCACTAAGAGCACTGCCTGCAGCTAATAATTAGTCAAAGTGTTCTTGAGATTGAGAATGAAAACAAAACAACTATTTGTTAGAAGGAAATGCACAGCAACCCCTGTGACATCTCAGCCATAGAATAACTATAAATATGTAAACACTTTTGTCGCTAGTTCTACACTAAGTGTTTCGGGAATGCTCTGGGGAGAAGAGTCAGAAGAGGCCACAGAAGCACTAAGACGTGACAATTTGCTTCCTGGACTATGCCAGGTCAAACCAGATTTTATGTTTAACCTGGAAACAAAGCTATGTACATTTAGCCTTCTGAATACTGGCCCAGTACCTTCTATTGCTATAAATCAGTATAGCTATTTTCTCAGCCACACAATGCTTCTGAGTTGGTGGAAGGGAAAGGGACAGGCAGCACCTGCATTTCTTTCGGGGATATTAGATAATACTGCATCGGGTACTGATGCAATATATAGGGTAATGTAATAATTAGGTGATTTTTAATTACCTACTCCCACTACACACATCTTATCTGATAAGGGAACTTCTCTGTCCAACCATCGAGGAGCCACTCTGGCAGTCACACTCGCACCACCTGAGCTGGGACCAAAGTCCTTTCACAGCTACATCTCACATGCAGACAGTCAGACCACGTTTCCTTACCAGCTCAGCCCCAGCTTTCCCATAGCAGGGGCTCAGACTTTGGGATCCTTAAAATAATTTAATCATGGTGCAGTAACTAACAAAATAACAGTTCGAGTTGGGTACCTCTGAGAAGGGGCCCCAAAGAAAGGAACCTCCCGGGTTTTATACCGTCACAGTCCGAGAGCAGGAAAGTCTGGGGGGGTCGTGGACTCCTGTGGTCCCTCTGCCCTTCGCTGTGTAAAGGGTTGACAGGTCACGGCCTTTCGCCTCGGGCTCCCGCCCCGCAGAGCTCAGCCTGCAGCTCGCACTGCAGCTGCACATCGAGCTGCCGGCACCGAACATACTCCTCAACGCGACCTTTCGGGCAGCCTGGCACACCACCTGTAA
>VYZT01035396.1:217-25540 GCA_013400735.1 Pomatostomus ruficeps
AAGGTTTCTTTTAAGCATTCTGGGGTGTGAGAAAAGGCTGAAACAAGCTGTGGTCAGTATCAATACCTGTTTGGCTTCTGACAGAGAGGGTAATATTAGAAGGTATAGCATTTTAATGTTTTCGAGTCTTAAGTTAATCGACACAGTGATGGGTAAAGGAATGAGAAATCTTCACCTTTGACAGAATCTTGAATGAGAAAGCAGGTCTGCTGAACAGATTTTATCTGTTGTCCTGTGTGCTTTCTCTGCAGTTTTGGCATGTTAAGGAAGGCCAGACTTGCAAAATTAGTTATCTTTTCCTCCTGTATTATGCAAGTGCTGCCTGAGACTTGGTTTATGAAGCACTTGTGTGACTTTGCAAGTATTGACTCTGGACTTGCTGTGATGCTTCTGATTGTCTACACAGGTGTTTGCTGGATCCAACAGTTACCACGTTGGTGTGTGCAGTGTAGGCTTGCCCCAGGGAAAATGCAGAGATGGGGCTGTCTGTTTGACATCTAAAAGTCATGTGTCCTCTTTTGGAAACATCAAGGAAATGAGAATGGACTACAGGCACCAGGATGAAACAGTTATCTTGCAATATACAGGAGGTGATCGGTGCCCTCCAGGTGAGATCGGAGCAGACCCATTCTTTATGTTCAAAACTTGTCAGGATATTTTTCCCTTAAAATAGGAGTTTTCGTCGGGACAAGAGGAAGCAACATAGATTTTACATATAGCAATAGAAACATATAATTTTGCTGAATCACAGGCATCATACTAATCTGTAACATCAGCATGTATCTCCCTAGAAGAGACAGTGCAACTTTTCTGTAGGGATGATTGTAGCTAAATGTATGCTACATCTGGTTTTCTAATTGGGTTTAAGTTCAATGTTCCAGTATTTCTGTTGTCTGCCACTGACCTTTCTTTAGTATTAAAGTACAGGCTTTGAATAAGATTCTGAATATGGATACATCTCGTGTTCTACTGCATGTGGTTAAGAGATTATACCTTTCCTTCTCAGTTACTGAAAAGGGAGAGCTCTGTGTGTTCCCCTTTAACTACAAAGGGAAGACCTATGAGGAATGCATCACAGAAGGGAAGAATAGGCCATGGTGTGCTACAACTGAAAACTACCAGGGAGATGAAAAGTGGGGTTTCTGTAGTAGCAGTAAGTACTTCCTATACTTCATGTACACAGAGATTTAGCTGCACTAAAATCCATACATGCCTGAAAGCCTCTTGTAAAACATGCTTTTTCTTTTTTTCCAACCTTTCCCCTTACAGCAACTGCAAGAAAGGAATCTACCATTATCTTTACATGTGATGAAAATGCTGGTGTTGGGAGCCCATACCTTCTCAGTGAGACTCTTGGTTGTGCTGTGACATTTGAATGGAAGACACAGGCTGTTTGTCCTCCCAAGAAAATGGAGTGCAAGTTTGTCCAAAAACACAGAACTTACGACTTGAGAATGCTCTCCTCCCTGACAGGATCATGGATCTTTTTCCATAATGGGAACTCGTGAGTAATGAGCAACTCGTAGGGAGCAGCTTGCTTATCAGTACAGTTGAAATGTGTTAAAGTATTTCTGTTTAGTCCCTGCTCGGTATCTTAAAACTGTCAGTGCTTAACATTTCATATAAATAAAAAAAAACTCATAAAGGAACTCATTTTATCTGAAGGGACTGAGTAATCATATTTGCCATTCTCACCCTTTCCCTCTCTTGGTAACCCTTTTTAAAGGATCAATATGTCCAAACTAAAAGCTATTTTAAAGCTTTCTATTTAAACTGCTCTCTTAAAAATGTAATTTTGTTGTTCAAATGCTATTTTTTTTTAATTCTTAATTGTGTTGAAGAAAAATCTTAATTACTTAGTTGCTTTCTTTTGACTCAAATGTATAACTTGTTGTCTACAGTTTAACTGAGGCTTTTCGCTCATATTTCTCGATGTATTAACATTGTGGAAAATATGGATGTCAGGAAGTCATTGACCTCTCCAGCCTCCCTCCTCCAGTTAGGAAATAGAAATGAACTGGCAAGGATGACAGCATGTAATGATAAACTTATAATAAACTGTGGGGTAAAAAAAACTTCGTTCACCACCTTGCTAGCAGTTCTCTGCTCTAACATATCTGAGCTGCTATAACTCCAAGGAGATACTGAATTTAGGGTAGTACTATAACCTTTATAAATGAAAAACACTTTTGGATATTTCTTGACTCTGTTCCAATTTCTAGTTTGGCCCTAGGTCAAAATTAACTAATGACCTAATCTGGTAAATGTTCAGTTATTTTTTTTTTTTGCACAGTATTTACTTGAAAATGATAGTTAAAAGTGATCTGCCAAACCTTAGTATGTGCTTTATTCTGTCAGCTAATTTGCGATTTAGTTTCTTGCAACCTGTCTAGCTTCCTGTGAGGATTCTGAAGTTTATGTATCACTTCTTCAGTTTAGCCTGAATGAATTTTAAAGACGTTTTGTCTGCCATGTTTTGTATAGGTACTATGTGAATCTCTGTCAGAGGGTACACGAGGGACCCACAGGCTGCCCTGAAAGAGCCAGTATTTGCAGGAAAAGCAACAATGGAGATGTTCAAGTTCTTGGACTTGTTCATACACAGAAGCTGAATGTGACAGGTACAGTTACGTTTTGTTCCTGTAGAGAGCTAGAGATTAAAGGTTTAAGTCTTACAGCCTGGCTGTAGTAGTTCTTAAATTATGCTGAAGCCTTTATTTTGAAATATTTTTGTCTGTGAGTCATCTGTTTAAAGACAAAAACAGAATGTGATGTTTAAGCCATGAGAAAACATTGAAGCAAATAAACAGTGTTGTCATTAAAGCTGTAAGAAATGAACTATCTATCTGAACATCAAGAAACCCTTTTATTATAGTGAGAATACCCAAACACTGGCACAGGTTGTCTGAAGAAGTTGTGGAGTTTCCTACCTTGGATATATTCAAAGGCTGTCTGGACATAGTCCTGGACAGCTGGCTCCAAGTGACCCCACTTGAGCAGGGGGGTTGGACCAGATGACCTCCAGGGGTCCCTTCCAACCTCAGCCAATCTGTGATTGTGTAATTGTGAGGGGTGAAGTAATTTCTGTTCATCCAGTTTGAAAAGACTTACTCTGCATCTACTAACTTCAATTAAAGTAGCACGTGAGGGATGATTGGATGGCTTCACTCTTAGGAAAATGAATAAAAACCGATAATCTCAACTTTACTCAAGCTTCTAGTTTAAGGAATATTTTTCAAATTGGTGCTCAGGGAATTTTTCTATCCATTTACAAAAGTAATGACATGTATTGCCTGTGTTTATTCCCTGAGTTCATTTATAAATGGGTATCTTCATTTATGTTTAAAAAAATGGTATCTTAAATGTAAACATTTGTTATGGCCATACTGGTGACCTGAACACAGGGTACAATGTAAAGACAGAGGTGTTTGAGGAGTGATTTTTAAATGATCACAAGTGTGAATACCTCGGATTACTGAAGTACTGTAATTGATACATGGTCTGTGCAGGGAAAAAGAATGCCAGAAGTAAGGAAGTCTAGGGAAGGAGCAAAGGAAATTTCTGACGGCTGCTTACAAAAACCATTGGTGGCCATATTTTTCTTCTAGGTGATACAGTGTATATTAGTTACTCCAGCGGGCAAGAATGTAGGATAAATAAGAAAGTAACAACAATTATAGAACTGAAATGTGCAAGAACAGTTGGCATGCCCATGCTGCAGAGGTGAGTAATAAATTTACATACCACTGATCTTCATGGCTGATTCCTTTGTACCTCTCTAGTAAACCCTTAAGTCTCAGGACAGGCACTGTCTGCTCTGTTGGACAGTCCCTAAAATAATCTGTGGTGTGCTTGGAAGGCATGGGGTCTTCTAGAGTTTGTGTTTTTTGGGGTCTTGTGGAGTTTGTTCATTTTCATAAACATAGTCTTTCATATTTATCTTAAAATTTGTGGGAAAAAATTTAAGCATTCTGCTTCCAAATTAGACCTGACAATGGCTTGGATGTTGTTGTTTTCAGTGTCAGTAGCCAGTGTCATTGTACAACCACCCTTAACTCTGTTCAATATCTGTTTATTAAAGAACATTTACTGTAGGTAAGTTATTGAGCTAGTAAAGCATGGTTTATTTTTGCCTCAATACAGTGTATTTAACCAGAAGCTGCCTAAAATGAGGTATATGTGCATGATCACAAGTACTAAGAAAGCTTGAGGACTTTTTACATGGTCTCAATATTATTAACTTATATTGCTTGTAGAATTGGAAAACTGAACAAAATGCTCTATGTGAGTCAAAGAACTAGGCAGCAAAGTCTGATTAGCTGTCACAATTTAGGAATGGTGTTTTCTAGCTCAGTGTTCCCACTGAAACTATAAGCTGCTTGTTCCCCTCTTTCCCCTCTGAGGGCTGGAGAAGAGAAGTGGAGGCACTAAAGGCAAAGATCATGACTTGAGATAAGAACAATTTGCTGGAAACAGAAATAAGATAAGAAACAGTAACAGCAACAATACCAATGCCAGAGGGTACAAGAAGGAGCTGAATGATTTAAATGAGACAACTGAGGGTTGATACGTGATAGATGACTGGGGTCCCTCTGCCATACTATGCTGGCCCAAGAGGGACCCCTTCTCCCCTGTCCCTAGCAATGATGTGAGGTGGTATAGAATAACCTTTGGGTCCTGGCCATGGCCCTTCCTAGCTACTGCAAAAATTAACCCTATCTTGGCCAGAACCAGGACACTAGCTTATACCTCTTGTCCTGCTTAAATAAAAGGCAGGTTTAACATGCTGCAAAAAAACAACCTGATATTTTTGCTAGCTAAAATATATCAATAAAACCCTTTGATACACTGTGGGAATCCTGGAATTTTCAGTAGGAAGTTCAGGTGCATCCAGGTCTTCTAAAATCATGAAACTGCAGAAAAATCCAGTGCAATTCTTCAGGTAGCTTTTTTTGAGTGCTACTTGACTATTTTAGCTTACTCTCGGTGTGATGCTTAGGCAGGATGTTGTCACACATGGGTTTGCAGTTGTCTCTTCCTTTTCTCAAGATGCTAAATACTTGTTACTCTTTCCTGGAATCGTCAGCTCTCTCTTTTATTTGATAGGTTTGATGAAGAAAACTGTGCTTACTACATCACGTGGGACACACGTGCAGCTTGTGCTGTGAAGCAGCAGGAGGTGGAGGTGGTTAACGGAACAGTCATTAATCCTGCATCTGGGAAAAACTTCTCTTTAGGGGATGTTTATTACAAGTGAGTGAAAAAAACCCCAAACAAACCCCAAAACAACGGAATGATAGAACTAATTACCTTTCTGGAGAAGATTGCTAAGCTGTGCATAACTGCAGAGCGCACCCATATGGTTCTCACAGTCAGTAGTGTGTATGAGCCACTGAATCATGGTTTTGTCTTCAGTTTATCATAAACCTTTGGAGGTGTTTACATGTTCACTCACACATTGGGGGAGGTATAGCTGGAAAAATTTACTTTCTGTGCTTGCTAAGGATTATATTTATGCTAAATATAGTCCTTTTTTCTACTGTTCAGGGAGGGAGCCACAGTCCTCTGTCTTTTCTAGTTGCTGAATTGGTCACTCAGCTTGCTCTGGAATCAACCAGTGATAGTATCTACCACTGTTGCCAGTCTTATGTCTTGGGAATAAACCCAACCTGTGAGTTTAGACTTAAGAACAGACTTGTCCTCTGTTTCCTCAGGTTGTACACAGCTTCTGGTGACATACGGACAAACGGTGATAACTATGTATATGAAATTCAGCTTTCTGGTATAAGAAACTCAAGTTTTGCAGAATGCTCTGGAGCAAACATCTGCCAGGTGAAAACTAATGAACGGCGCTTTCGGAGAGTTGGTTCTGCCAGAAATGCCAAATATTATGTTGATGGTAAGTACTTGCTCACCAGACAGAATTGCTTGATCCTCTCTGAATTGCTTCATCAGAAAATGGTTCTTGGTTCACAACATCTATGCTAATCCTTTTCTCTAAATCTATCCAAAGTCCATCTATCTGTCTAGCATAATTTAGATTGCTTTTCTTTCTTGCTGTGTAAGCTCAGTTGCAAATATGAACCCTTAATAGAGGCTAGGGCTTGACACTTGAAGACTGAAAGACTTGAAGAACTTTGGTAGAAACAATGCAAGATAGAAGACTTTGGTCTCCTGTTTCCTCTGTGCTCATGCTGCATAAGCAATGATTTCTTTAGCTAGCTACTTTTCTTTCCAGGGTCTCGTGTTAATAGACTGTTCTCAAGGAAATAGTAAACTACAAGTTTGTCTTCTCATTGTAGATGATGATTTGGATGTCATATTTTCATCTGACTCCAGATGTGGTAAAGATAAATCAAAGTTTGTGTCTTCAACCATTTTCTTCCACTGCAATCCGCAAGCAAAGGAAGGCATCCCTGAATTCCTTCACGAGACAGCAGATTGCCAGTATTTATTTACCTGGTACACATCTGCTGTGTGTCCATTAATGTGAGTAGTTAACCATTTCCTGAAAGCAGCTTTTGTCAGCACTTCTCAGCAAAAGGCTTTTTTGTATTTGTTCGTCACAGTGATTGGAAAAGCTAAAAAAGTAGTAGGCTCCTAGATAAATTGATGATCATGTATGCAGTATTTCCTGTTTCATGTTACCGAGAGGAGCAAACAGTTTGTGGGTGAGGTGTTTGGTTCCCCTTGTCTTACTGTCTGGAAAACTTTGAAGCCATGACAAAGACTGGCCTTCCCCTCTATCTTCCCACTTCTTTAGCCTGGAATGGAAAGTCATTACAGGTCTTAAAGGAATAGTGAAGTATTTCTGCAATTAAATATGATCAGCTAAGCTACTCATTAGTGAGGGGAAAGTGTTAAAAGCAGAGTGTCTGTATCTAGGTGCTTAAAAATTCTTGACAGGTAGGCAGCCTCACTGTGGAAAATGGAGTGACTACTTCTGGGAGAGTTTACTTTCTGGCTGCTAGTTTGAAAGCACAGGGAAACTCCTTATTCTAATGTAAACCTGTTGAGGGAGTTTGGTCTGTGTAGTGCCATAGTCAGATGAAAGATAATTTCTGTAGCTGTTGCAGCTAGCTCAAGTGCAGATTTGATTCTAAAATAGCAGCTTTGTGTAAATAACTGCAGCTTTTTGTAAATAACAGCAGTGGATAACTGCTGCTGTATAAACTCTGGAGTGTTTAATTATGCTCTGCAGTCTTGACTGTAGTCTCATGCACTATTTCATAGCATACCAGGTTGTAGGCACAGTACATATATTTGTGTTTTTCAAGTTGTTTTTTACTTAGATGAAGTCCCCTAAATTCAGTTCATACAGCTGTTAGGTTGGACTGACAGGATGGTGTGGTGTGTCTTCTTTTAATCTGCTGTTTCTAATCCAGTTTAACAAAACGCACTAATAGATACTATCTTTTCAATTTACGTTGCTAGATCAACCAATGATCCAGAAAACAATCAGCACCAGACAGATGAGGAGACCCAAATACATAAAGGTCTTTCAAGGAGAAGCCAGGCTGTTGGTGCTGTGCTGAGTGTCCTCCTGGTTGTTCTCACTGCATGTCTCATAATCTTGCTATTCTACAAAAAAGAGAGGAGGTAAGAAATTATTAAGAGGCTTTAGAAGTTTAATTGTCAGGACTTGGTTTTCTGACAAAAGTGAAAGGGAAATAGTAAACTTTAGAAATTTGGGTTCTGTTTTTCAGTTAGCAGCATCAACTCTCTAACTGCTGGTTCCTTCAAATTCTCCATTACTCACTGAAGGCCCATGTAAAGAGGGCTGGGATGTACAACTGAGTTGGTCTAGCCTCTATTGTGGGCAACTGTTTATTAAGGAGCATAAAACAGCATGACAATATTGTTAGTATTTGATATTCCTCCCCTTTCATGGACTCAGGCTAGATCCATACAACAGCGTCAAGGAACAAGTGCAAGTCCTGCTGTTCCTCTGCTTTCCAGACAACTTTTGGGGTGTTTTTCCCTTAGACATGAAGGCCAGAGGGGTTTCAGAGCAGTCAGTCTGAAGCTGTAGCGAGGGGGAAGATGTCCATCATCCCAGACTGAATTTTGTTAGAGTGGTTCAGGGTCAGTGTGATAGTTTGCGGCTCATTTGTTGACATGCTTTATGTTGATGGTAAAAATCCAGTGAAGAAAGTGAGGGCTAATAAGTGGGTATAGTGTTCCTAATATAGTATTCTTTCCTTTGCTTAGGGAAATTGTAATAAACAAGATAACAAACTGCTGCAGAAGATCATCTGGTGTTTCCTACAAATACACAAAGGTAATACATTGTTTCTTGTCAAGTTGTCAAGTTTTCTTAATATGAAGCTTTTGTTAATAAATAAATAACCCCCTTAATTCCTAGTTCCTTTAGTGCATTGAAACCATACTGTGTGGCATCAGGAAAGCCATGTAGCTGAGATATATATATTTATATTGTGAAACAGGAAAGGAGGATAGAGTTGAGGAAATGGGGAGCAGTCTGTAAATCGCCAAATAATGTGTAAATGTACAAGAAGAGAACAGGGTCTGTTTCAGCACAGTGAAAAGTGATGGCTCTTGCAGTGTTGCTGTCTCACAGCTACATTAAACCAAGGATATGTGTGCTGCAGGATCTGATGATTGGGGAGATCAGAGTGTGTCAGTCTAGAGTGGCAGATGCAGTCTCCTCTCTTCTTTTCTTGCAGATAAACAGTGAAGAAGAAGCTAATGAGAATGAGACAGAGTGGCTTATGGAGGAAGTTGCAGCACTAAATCCAAGAACAGCAAAAGGAGGCCAGGAGAATGGTCACATTGCTACCAAGTCTGTTACATCTGAAGCCCTTACCTCTCTCCATGTGGATGACCTGGACAGTGAGGATGAAGTGTTAACCATTCCAGATGTAAAGATTCAAACAGGAAGAGGACTAGACAAGAGCAAGCACCCACAAAAGAAGCCACACAGTCTTGGCAGTGATAACAAATCTTATTTACTGAACGGAGGAAAGGAAAGAAAAGCAATAGCCAAGCCAGGCCAGCAGCGGGCACAGAACTCTACAAATACAGTATCGTTTCATGATGATAGTGATGAGGACTTGTTGAATATTTAATAACCCCTCTTGTGCCTAATCAAATATGTATAGAGAGATTATATATAACGGGACAACATTTCCAACCAAATACGAGGACTTCAAGCCTGAAAGATTTTTCTGAATTTTGCCTTTAACAAGAAACCATTGAAAAGGGAAGAAGAGAAAGATTTCTTGGTTGTTTACAATGATCTGTTCAGTTATGACTGGATTTCTGACATCCAGTTGGCTGAGTTAGTTGACTCTCTCTAGCCAGGACATTTTTTTTTTTTTTTAAGTCTCAGCATAGGTGTTAAATGCTTGCTTAAAAAAGAGAAACCTTTGAAAGGAAAGAATTAAGGCTCAATGAAGCCCCTGGCTTCTGAGACTCAAGTTATCTGACTACTATCATTTTAATTCCTTGTATTTATTGATCCTCACTACTCAGGTTTGCTTAATAGTAACATGTTCTTCCTGCCGGCAGGGTATTATTCTATGGGTTCACCCATTGTGAGACAAGGAAAAGTATAACTTTTGTGTGTTGGGATGATTTGATGTAAATTTTGGAACTGGCCTAATTTATCCTGTAAATTTGAATATCCATTCTAATTTAAACAGATCATTGGTTCAAAGGTATGGACTAAAAGGTACAATTCTGTATAGCTTTAGCCTGAAATGGTTGCTGTTCTTCGCATGGTATTTTTTTTTTGGTACTGGTCATATGACTGACTTCATCAGTATTTGCCTAAGCAGCTGACAAGCACCCAAAGATTTTTTTTTTTAATTTCCTTGATTATGGTTGGTCTAGGCCAACTGCACAGAGAACCAGAGTTTTCAAAGACATAGAGGTAGAGTTCCTATAATACAATCTGCACTACCCAATTTGTCATCACCAAGAAAAGCCCAAGGACTAGAGGAGCCCTAATCTGCATAATGCCTCTCTCTGGTAGTAATTTCAAAAAAAAAATTTTGGGCGAATGTTTTCTGATAGCCTAATTTCTAGTCCGTATGCTATGATCCTGGCCATGGTCATTGGTTTGAAATGTTGCTGGTAATGAATGCAAGTCCGTTTTTCTCTAGCAGTCTTGCTCTTTTCCAGGTGTTTCCTAAATAAAATTATGGACAATGATAGGGTTTCAAAGCATTGTACAAGAACATGCATTGGTCAGAATTTTTTGAAACTTTTTGTTGTTCCTTTTGGCTGGCTTATTCAGTTTCAACAATGGTTTCTTTTTATAAAAACTCCATTTTGAATCAAAATAGTGTAATATAAAGTATTCAGCAATTTCAATAAAAGATACAAAGTGGGTATTCCAAATCCCCACATCTCAAGTCTGGAATCTTTCTTACACTAGTCTGCATGCTGCTCACCAGCCTGATGAGACCCTTTCCTGCTGTGATGGTTAATACCTCAGTTGTGTCACTCAAAATGAGAACCAATGTTTGATGACAAAGATCAGAATATATAGGTAGGCCCTGTTGGTGTATTCTTTTTTTTATCAGACTTGGATTTTCTTCCTCTTGTATTGTTACCAATGGAGCTGTAAATTGGTTTGGTTTAAGCTGCATCTTTTCAAACTTAAATCAGCATTTTTCATATTTAGAATTAGGTGAGCTTGGGAAACTGAGAGGCTTGATGGTGTATTTTTAATACTATCAGTTATCATTACAGAAGTTCTCTCAATGCATATTGGAAAGGTCTGTTTTCCTTCCCCAAGTCACCCAGGCTGGCATTTTGGAGTTGTTTGATCTATGAACCCACTGCCTGAAATTACTTCTGTGTAAAATCACATTGTCTCTTTGTTTGGACTGTGCCTAGCGAGGCTTAGGTAGAACGGAGCTGCTCTGTCTGGGGGTGCTTACCTGAGTAATATCAATGATATAATTTGCATCTGACAGCAGTGAATGACTTCAGAGTCTGGTCTTGGAACTATTGCCCACTTTTCACCTAGGCATTTGTAGGTAGGCTGGCTGAATCTCACCTCATAGAGGGCTGGATTCATAACCAGCTTCACCAGGCTATTTCTCCCAGAAGAATACTCTACTTCACTGTAGGGAGAGAAGGGTTATGAGAATAGCAGGGCCCAGATGAGTATGTACAAAGGGCTGGGCCAGGAGCAGAAACTGCCAGTCAGCAGCACAACTCCATGGGAAGTGTCCCTGAGAAACGCACCTGCCTGGCACAGTACCACCCAGCCCCCTCTGGGCTGGCTGCAGAGAGAATGGTGGGAAATGAGGAAAACTGGCCCAGTCTGGATCTTACTTTTGTAGTTCAAGGGAAAGTTTTGCACACCATTACCAACTGTTTAAATAAAACTGCTGGAAAAGAAGTGATGTGAGGGTTTTTTGGGCGTGTGTCTAAGATGCAGCCTAATGCCTTAGCTTCACCCACTTCTCAGGCAGACTTGGACTTCAGTTCCCTTGGCTCCAGCTGACTGCACACATCCCCCTGCTGAGGAAGGCTTGCAGGGGCTGCTTCTGAGCATGGTGACTGCTGTGGACTTTGGTGTCCCTGTGCCCCTGCTCCACATGGAACTCCTGCAGCCAGGGAGGCAAAGGTCTGGGGTGGGGTGGAGCTGTGCTTGGCTGAGGGTGACACAGCTGTGAGTGGCCAGGAGAAGAGTTCTTGTTAACTTGCTATAGATGTTCCTGACGGGGAAGAGGATGAAGCAGGAGAGGAGAAGACACATCTGTGTGATGTGGGGAATGATCTTGAAGTGTTGGTCTGCAAAGCAGCTTTCACTGTTGCTCTGTGGCTGATGAGCAGTGAGACCAAGTTCTGTTTCAATGCCTGGGCCAGAATGGCCTCCCAAACTGGTTGGGGTTTTTTTTTGAGTGTATTGTGTCTTTAATTTTTTTCATTGTTGCCTAAGCTATTTGAGTCGCTTTCCAGAGAATTTTTCACTTTTTAAATGTTTTTTAAATGTTACCTTCACTTACGCTTTTCTTTTTGATGGAAGACTGCTGTTGTCAGCAAAAGATACGGGAGTAGCTGGTATCTATGCATAGGCAGGACAATGTACCACTGGAGCCTAATATAACTGCATTTATTTGAAGTGTCTGCAATGAAGTCTATCTGAAGTCCTATAGGTCTTCTGTGGTAAAAAAAAAATAGCTATTTTGGCCATAGATAGTGTACGTTGTGGCTTCCCATAGCTATTCCCAGTGCATAAAATTCTGTAGTGAGTGCTTTTTTTCTTTTGTGTCACTGCAAAAATATGGTCAGGTGAAAACTGTGTTCCCTGGTACAAGTGAGGAGAGGTTTTCCTTGGGAATGGAAGAGTGTGGAGGATGAGGGGTGAGACACGTGATACAGGACTTTTCAGGAAAGCTGTTCCTTTACTGCTATATGGCTCAACATATAGACACTTCCAGAGCGTACTCACCTGTTTTTTACAGATCCTGGTTAATAAGCTTTCCTCACATGTGGTACCCAGTCATTCTGCACTAAACCCATGTGTTGCTTGTATGTTGGTTTTCCATCTATGCTTGCTCCTTAAAAATGCCTATTATTTGAGGAGCTGACTTGCCTAATTAAAAAAATAACCCCCAGACCCCCAACAAAAACTGAAAAGCTGTGGCCCATAGGAGGTTTCCAGAGAAGAGGAACAAGCGCTCTGATGAGGGGTTAAATGCAAATTCTACCTGGGTGAATTAAGGTCTGATTTCAAATGAAACCTAAAAAATAAAGCTTGCAACACGTAGTTTAATAATTTATAGAGCTAGTCTTGACTTTTGGTCAAATATCTTTGTTACTTAAGTAGCTTTGCTGCCAACTAAATAAATCAGTGCTGCAGAGAGGACCTAGTTGAGGTTTTTGAGGTAGTTTTGATGCCAAAATGCCAACACTAGATGACATTTTAGAGCACATTGGAGAATTTGACAGGTTCCAGAAGCAAACCTTTTTTGTCCTGTGTTTGTTGTCTGCTTCCTTTACCCCAGTGTATGTGGGGGTCGTCTTCTTTGGGTTCACCCCTGAGCACCGCTGCTTCAGCCCTGGGGTGGCTGAGCTGAGCCAGCGGTGTGGCTGGAGCCTGGAGGAGCAGCTGAATCACACAGTTCCCGAGTGGGATGGTCACGGGGCCGGCTTCGACAGCCGCTGCAGGAGGTACGAGGTGGACTGGAACACAACCGGCATCAGCTGCACTGACCCCCTCGGCAGCCTGGCGGGCAGTGGGAGCACCGTCCCTCTCGGTCCCTGCTGGGATGGCTGGGTCTACGACTCCCCAGGGAGCTCTCTCGTGACAGAGGTAAAAACAGCCCCCTTTCCTCTGTCCCCTCTGTTACAGGCAAGGTGAGACGTGTGGGAGAGGGTTGGTGGAGCCTTGGCTGTGTTCAAATATTGCCTGCTTACCTGGAGAAGGCATTCTCACTGTGAACTTGCGGCAGGGGCTTTACAAGTCATCTTCCCTCTGTCCTTGCTGTGAAGTGTGGCCTTGCCTGCTCAGGAGGCTTATATCTCCAGCTGGGGAGCAAAGCATATTTCAGCAAATAAATCCCCAGGTAGATAAAGTCCAATTCTGGATGAAATTCCTGTCACATGAGAAGTCTGATTGGTGAAGGTGTGTAAACAGTGCAAACTTGCAGTGCTGCAAACAAAACTGGCCAATGCAAAGGTCTTAATTTCTTTCCCCCACCCCCTTCTTCTTTTTTTTTTTTTTTCCTAGTGAATAAAGTCATTTAAAGTTGGTTCCAAATAAAAATGAATGGCAGTCAGTGTGGGGGAAAGGTAATTGCTTCCCACAATTAAACAGCTTAAGTCAGGAAAAATCTGTAGAAAGCCAATGACTTTTGTGTTCTCAGAAGGAGTGTGAATAAACTGAAAATGGTACTTAAACTCCTCGGTGTACTTTACCAGTGTAGGTGCTTTAAGAATAAACTAGTAACTGGAATGACAAGCTCGATTTCTTCATAGAAAGTTCCACTAAATGTTTAGAGGTGGTGGTAGTCAGGATTCTTTCTCCTGTATGTCTAACAAACACAGAAGCAGGTAAAATCTGTGCTCTATCAACTTCAGCATTTGTAGCTGGATGTGAGCCAGCTCATTTCACTCTTTTGTCTCTGTGGTTGCTCCTTTAGTTTGACCTGGTGTGTGAGAACTCCTGGAAGTTGGATCTCTTTCAGTCTTCTGTGAATGCTGGGTTTTTTATTGGCTCCATAAACATTGGCTACATTGCAGACAGGTATGTGTGGGCTGACAGTAAAACCTTCTGACCTCCCTTATCAATGTTCAGCAGCCAAACTTAGATAAAGGTTGTGCAACAGATAGCATCTCTGCTCTTCTGAAAATAAGGTCATCCCCCTGGGTGTTCAGTCACATGAGCCAGTATCCTGCCTTTTAGGTTATACCTGATGGTCAGCGTACATCTGCCCAGTGAGTCCTGCAGAGACTATTTTAGAACTGTACACCCCAAACTTCCTTCTGTGCCACAGTCAGAGCCCTTGGGTGTTAACCAAAGGCAGGAAATGCTGGTTTGGAGCTCCCACTTGATCAGTCACACTCTGTGTGGCTGCAGCTTGGAAACATCTTGCTTCCTTTGGAGAAGCTTAGAAGTAGTTGGCACAGGTTGCCAGATGTGCACAGCAGCAGTCACTGTGAAAAAGGAGATAATCCCTTTAGCTCCCTGTTCAGAGCCAGCAGAGTCAGATTCTCTGGTTCAGGCACCTGGGGTTAAAAAGAAACAAATGCCTGTAGTTGAGGGCCCATTCTCCCCCCTTGTTCCCCTCCTGCCTAGGACTTAGTACAGCAGGCTCTGAGTTGCTCCAGCTGTGAAATGCAGCCCACTCACAAGGAGATTACATACATGATAAGTGTTTTAAAGGTTAAGGTGGTGGTAAATAAATCCTTTATAAATCTGGTGCATGTGGAAATACCAGAATCATAATATTAACCCATACTTATTTTTCACTCCTAATGTAATGTATGTAAACATGGGACTAATCTTTTTTTTTTCTGAAAGTTTTTGTGGAATTGCAGAGCAACTGGCACAGTAACTTTTCATGGAATAGAAAAGCAGATAAGTGAGTAATAGGTGAAGAATAAAAAGCATGTCTCTCTTTTGCATAGCAAAATTGGATTTCTTCCCCTAAAGATATACAAAGCTCTTCCTAGTTTAAAATGTTTCTGTGACTAATGGTTTGCTTTATGCCTATTATTTTCCAATCCAGGTTTGGCCGTAAATTTTGCCTTTTAACGACAATTCTTGCAAACATTGTGTGTGGAATCCTTCTGGTCTTCGTGCCCACCTACCTGTGGCTAGTCATCATCCGGTTCTTGCAAGGGCTGGTCAGCAAGGGCTGCTGGACTGCAGGCTACATCCTGGGTGAGTTCAAGACCTTCTCCCAGGAGCAGGACTAGCTGCAGAAGATGAAGGAAAAAATCCTCAACTCCAAAAAACTTGAAAAAAAGCCATTTAAAAAATGCCTCCCATGGTGTTTTATTAAGGTGTTTTCTCTCTCTTTGACTTCTCAGGATGTTTTCAAGCACTGTCATTAGCGAGAAACAACAGTAGCCTTCAAAGCTCAAGCAAGTGGTGGTGTATGAGGGTTCTTACCTCCAGATAGGCTTTCCCCTGTGGTACAGCTCACTTTTGCAGACCAATAGAACCTTAACTGGGTTAGGGTGTCAGGTGGCTCTACCAAACATCTCTGAGCGATGCAGTTCATTGTGATAGTGGTAAAAAAGTAAAAGTCAGTGTCCTAAACTTCCATTAAGCCTTTCACTGTGGGCATCTTGCTAATGCAGTTATCCAGCTGTCTGATAGAAATAAAATAAAAGCACCTGTCCCACAGTCCAGACTTTCTTCTGCTAAGACATGATTATTCCAACCTATGCATTTCTGGATGCTTGCTTGTCCTCGTAAATCTTTTCCTGGCACATATGAAATCTTCATCCCCTCTTCTGGGGAACTTTAAGCCATTTTAGAGCACAAACTCCTTTTCAGGACAATGTTTTGCCCTACCCTGATATTGTCTCGGTTACATCTTGTCACTCCTGGCTTCTCTTGAAACTCTCTTATGAAAAGGATGCTATCCAGAAGCAGCCCCAAAGGTCCCTTAAACTTGTATCTTGTCCCTAAGGGTGGCCAATACTGAATGTCCAGGGAAGGATACAAGGACAGAACAACCTTGTCATCCTGTTCTGCTGAGGCACTTGTCTACCCTTCAGCTGCTTCTGGCTCAGTTCTACTGAGCCTGAAGAGATGTCTCTGTGCATCATTTGGCTGAACAGCATTAGCTAATCTGTGGTTCCAAAACTCAGCAGTTCCTTTAGCTGCTAATTACTTCCTTACTGTTCTTTTTCTAATGAGTTTGCTTTCTCGAAATCACACAACTGGATGCAAAATGTTGAGTGTGCTTGTGCCTGCCTGCTGAGATAGCTACTTCTAACACTGTATCAAGACAACTTACCCTGTGATGTGATGCTGAGTTGCAAAGTGCAGATGCATCATGATGGCACCTTGGCTAGGGAGCGCTATGCCATCCTGTGACACAGGTTTTCCTTATGTACTTGGAGAGAGATGCAGGCTGAAACGCTGCACTTGGGAAACAAAATATTCAGCTTTGTTGTTGGGTTGGAGACATTATGTATGTTGGCATGAGATTTCACAACAAAATCCATCTATGTGCTTTGACAAATGCTTGATTTACTCTAAGATCTCCGCAGCAGAGGACGTTCCTGGTTGTCTTAGGCCAGTGTATGGCCAGCAGCAGTGTTATTTTGCTTTGCTGGAGTTTGGGTGCCAGAAAAGCAAACCATGGATTTTGTCTGGAGGCGTTATGCGAGGAAGCCCATGATTACCAAGGTTTCTCCATGGTGTTACTGTAGTATTGGTCTTCCAGCATTCCCCACCTAGCAGGTTTCTCCTGCACGGAATAGCCGCAGCACTCACAGAATCACAGAATGAACTAGGTTGGAAGAGACCTTTGAGATCATCAGGTCCAACCTATGACCTAACACCTCCTCAACCAAACCATGGCACTGAGTGCCACGTCCAATCTTTTTTTAAACACGTCCAGGGACGGTGACTCCACCGCTTCCCTGGGCAGGTGATTCCAGTACTCTATCACTCTTTCATTCACCAGTCTCTGTGCATGTTTGCAGTGACAGAAGTGGTGGGCCCACAGTACCGGAGGACAGTGGGGATCCTCTACCAGGCGGCCTTCTCCGTTGGACTCCTGGTTTTCGATGCCATCGCTTACACCATCCCTCACTGGCGGTGGCTGCAGCTCACCGTCACCCTGCCGACCTGCTTCCTCCTGCTCTACTACTGGTGAGTGCCCTTCTATTGTACCTCTGCCCACGACCTCAAAACGCCCAGCTTCTCCTGCATCCCAGGGCTTGATACTGAGAGAGACAAGGTGCTCCTTTCTGGTCGTGCACACCTCCTGGTGCAAAGAGGAGGTTCACAGCAAAAAGGAGAGGGAAATAGGACCCCTCAGCTACTGAGATCTTGTTGAATCCTAGCCTGTGCTCCTCACCTGACCTTGTGTTTAAAAAACAGACCCTGGGGGAAAAGTGGATTAATATAATTTATTATTTTCTTTAAGGAATTCATAAATGAAAATAGGTGCCTTGACATAACTTAGTTGGCCTTGCACTGAAAATATGGTTATTGAGAGATCGTCTAATGCTAACATAACTGCAACATGTTGTTAACATGTTTTTTAATGAAAAAATGTTGCAGCTTTTTGTGGTCCAACCAAAAAAAAGCACATGGGTACTCCTTTATTTTAGTTTTTCTGCTCTCTTTTTAATTGCTATTTTTTGGTTTGAGTGCTTTGGATTTGAGAAATTGTCTGGATGGGTCAAGAGGTTAGGAATAGTAGAAAGAAATTTGTTGCCTTCCTTCTTCCATATTTTTGAATTGGTAAGCCGGTTCTAACTTGTTCACCACTTCTTAACCTGTAATGTCAGAAGTGAGAAAAGGCTCCCTAAGAAGACCTGGTATGTGGTGAGTGGGCTGGATAAGATGAGAGCACTACTCTCACTCGAAGCCCCTCCCTGATTTAATTTTAGCAAACTCCTCTTTGACTAAAGCCTCTACCTCAATTGTTCCTCTTCCAATCTCAGCCATGGGATATACTACCTTTCCTGACTGGGGGAGTGGGAAGTAGCACACAAAACCCACCCAACCAAAAAAAAAAATCAATCTACCTCGATTTAATACCTCCGAAGTCTCCACGCATGGGAGAATAAGTGGGCTCTATGTTTTGTTATATAATGGCATCCACTTGCTTTGTAGGTGCCTCCCAGAATCTCCCAGGTGGCTGATATCTCGAGGAAAAAATGACAAAGCTATGAAAATTGTCAGTGATATGGCTAAAAAAAATCGGAAAAAGGTGCCTTCCCATTTTAAGGTGAGCTCAGGGTTTGCTTGTGCATGTAAGTAAACATCATGGCAGTACCTTCCATCAGTGCCTCCCAGAAGAAATTTAATATACTATGTACTGGCTCTTCCATAGGATATTCAGTTTGAAGAGGAAGATTGTGGAAAGCAGAATCCCTCACTGATGGACCTTTTCAGGACACCACAGATAAGAAAAAACACACTCATTTTGATGTACAACTGGTAAGAATATAATGCTAGAGCGCTGTTTTTGGAGCTCTGGATTTGAAAACTCCATGAGGACACAGACCTCTGTTCTCCAGCTGACTAATGAATCCAGGATGCTTTTCTCTGCCCAGGTTCACGAGCTCCGTCCTCTACCAGGGGCTCATCATGCACATGGGAATAGCTGCTGGGAATATGTATCTGGATTTCCTCTACTCTGCACTGGTTGAGTTCCCAGCCGCCTTCATCATCATCATCACCATTGACCGTGTCGGGCGGCGCTACCCCTGGGCTGTGTCAAACCTGGTGGCTGGGGCTGCCTGCCTTGCCACAGCCCTCATCCCAGAGGGTGAGTCACCTGCATGGAGCCCTGTGGGGCTCCCCACCCTGTCCTCTGGAACCTCCAAGCTGCTTTGTGAGGGTCCTTCTGCCACTGCTCGTGCGGTGCTGACTGTTCCCGTTCCCTCACTCACACAGGTGAAACAAGGTCCCTTGAGAACATCAACTGGCATGGGACCACAAGTCCCACAAAATAACACTGTTGTATTAACTGATGCCTGCTAAATCACTGGGATGCTTTTAAATGTGTTGAATGTATTTTCTCTGCAGACATACATTGGTTAAAAGTGATTGCTGCTTGCATTGGGAGGATGGGAATTACAATGGCTTTTGAAATGGTTTGCTTTGTAAACACTGAACTGTATCCAACTTATATCAGGTAAGTGCATCCTCTCCCCCATTGGTATTTGACCTGGAAACAAATAGTTGAGGATGATGTGTATGTTACATTTTATGCTAAATTAAGTTATCCTCAAATGTGTCAGAACTACACAGGTACTGTTGGACATGAAGTAGGTGAAGCACAATTAAAATGCTTTAAAAAGGTAGCTTAATAAAGAAAAGAAATGTACTTTTAGACAAGGGAAAATTCACATGACTGAAATAAATGGAAAACTTGGGCGAACCAGGGTGAGTGAGGGATCTGAAGTCCCAGAGTACCTGGATCTGTCCTGTGCAAGAGTGAGAGCTGTGATCCATCCCCTTCCAGCTGCAGTACTCTGATGCTAACATGATCCCTTTGCTGCCAAACCAGGAATCTGGGAGTGATGGTTTGCTCCTCTTTGTGTGATATTGGCGGAGTCATCGTCCCATTCATTGTCTACAGACTGGTGGAAATCTGGCATGATCTGCCGCTGATTGTCTTCAGTAAGTGTCACCTTACCTCCTTGCCTGCCACTCCCAGGGTGCAGCAGGGGGACCCAAGTTCCAAAGGAAGGAAAAAGCCACCAGGGCAGCTGCTGTAAGTTCAGCAGAGGCCCCTTGCTCTCTACAAGGCCTTGGCCTTCAGTTTATGACAAGCTGGAACTTGTTTACACATCCATGTTTCCCTTGCCCCTATGATTTCTTGCATTTCAAAGTTAGGGTTGAATACACATTTGACAGATGGCAAAGAGCTCAGAAATATTCTGATGAGATTAATATTTGGTGGATTTAAAGCTGATTTACAGCTCTTCTGTGAGTTATATTGTCTCTGTCCAGCAGTCAAACCCTAGAGTTTCACAGAATTGCCTATTCAATGGAGTACAAGTATGGCTGTTATTCTTCAGCTTTTCCAACACTTTGTTAACTGGCTCTTCTCCAGCTACTTGGAAAGCAGCTGGTAAATAAATGCAAGATAAGTTTTGCAGACTAGTGACCTGAACTCTCAGGTCAGGGCCTGCAACACTTTTATGAATCTTTAGGCCAGCACATTATTTATAGAAAAATACCTTGAATGGCAATATGCAGATTTTAACAGACAGGACATCTAGAAGGGTGCTTAGCAGATTAAAAATATTTATACGACACATGTACAAACTGGATAAAAGAAATTATCAGTGGAGAAGTTAATCACATTTTTTAGGAGATAATACATTCTGTATACATTTCTAAACATATGTGAGCGGCATAAAACCAGAATGCGTTTCCTGGCATGCTCTAGCACTAAAGAGTTTTTTCCTCTACAAAGGAGGGATTGTCTGACGTGCTTGATGTGTCCTAGTTTGGTGCATCACTCACAAGAGGACCTCGCTTGGTGCTGTCTCCACAGGGCAGCCACATACTCTGTTTTTGTACCAGCAAGGCAGTTTTGCATATAGAGACTTGAGGGGAACATCTTGTATGAAGAACAAAATAAAATGCCATTGACGAGTCCTTTTCTGTCTGGCCATAGGAAGTGGTTGATAAATGCTTATGAGCTCTTTGTGACTCTGTTTTGAAGCTGTTCTTGGTTTGATTGCGGGTGGATTGGTGCTGCTTCTGCCTGAAACTAAAGGAAGAGTTTTGCCTGAGACTGTGGAGGATGTTGAAAACTTTCACATGTGAGTCATGATGATGAATTTTTAGCAGCTTTCACTTGAAATTGGGCAAATTCCCTGTCCAGAGGGAAGCCCAGGGGTTACTGGGCTGCCTTCTTTGTTTCCAAGAATTTGCTGGGTAATTTCCAAACTCTCGCTGAACAGATTCTGGGCTCCTTTTACCACATGTCTACCTAGGCATCTTAGAAACAAGCAGCCTAGGCCTTTATTGGCCTGTGAACAGCTGCACTAGTCTCTCAAATGGGCTGCAACACCCTTATAAATGGTATTTGTGTTTAAAAAAACCCAAAAAACATTTAGCAATTGAATAGAAAAAAGGCAGTCTTGATAGCAGCTTCACATGTGGTGCATGAAGCATCAGTATCTGCTGAGGAGCCAGAGCATACCTAAAGGAAATATATGATCATTTTCTTGGGGCCAAGGCAGAGCAGGTGAAGAACTTGAAGGTAGGTGCTCGCTGAACACCTTCATTCTTGGGTGATGTTCATGTCTTGTTGCTCTTGCAGGCACAGTACTCCAAAGGCCAAAAAAATCTATCTCCATGTCCATGGATCAGAAGTAGCAAGTGGCTGAAGAAGGCATAATCCTGCTGGGTAGTCTGCTTTAGGGCAGGACCACGGAAATGCCACTTAGAATAAATACCCTCTCAGAAGTCTTGCCTCTCTTATTTCAATTTCTCTGCATATCCTTTTTATACAGAGTCTAGCGTTTTCTGATCGGATTGTCCCTATTGCTGCATAGCTGCTTCCCCCTCTGTACACAAAGAGAAACATATTTTAGGGCTGAGAAATTTTTATACCAGCTGTGTACGTAGACTTCCTACATAGACTTCAAGAGATCTTAACTTGAGTATGGTGGGATCCATCCCAACAAAACTCTGTAAGCCTCCATGAAGTCTGACTTTATTGGTTTTTCTTATGAAGGGCAGCATGATATAAAAGAGATTTATTTCCTTTGTAGAATCAAGGTAACTACAAATCTGGTTCAATCTTGTGACAACTCGCACAGAGTTTTTTTAAAAAATTGATTTTATTTTTTCTTATTTTATTGGCTGCTCACAGGGATGGATACTCACAAGGATGGGCATGTGGCAGCTCCAGAACATGAGAAAGAGTGCATAAAAGAAAGACTCATAATCCTTCATAAAGTAATATAGCATTATACATGTGTCCTGCAGGGGCATTCTTTGGAGTGAGCTGGGATCAGGCTTGGGGTATTGCAGGACCCCGACCAAGAGTCCTGTGCCTCAGGGAGCATCAGGGACAGTGCTGGGTCTTCCAGGAAATATCAAGCACCTTCACAAATTTCCTAGTCCATCCTGCTGAGGGACTGTAATAGACCTGTGGTTGCAGAGCAAAACGGGGACAATGGTTCTGTGGTTCCCCTTCCCTGTTTGTGTTGCTGGTCCCTATCACTGCTGTGAAACTCTGGTTTTCCATAAGGATACTGTGAGCAGGGTACAAGATACCTCTGCCCATTGATCATCAGCTGCAGGGAGAGAATTCCTAGCTGAGCAAGGCACTGCTGGACATCTAGCAGGCAGGGTGAAATTCCCTCAGGATTGCATCCTGGTGACCTTGCACGCCCTTTCAACTGACCTGAGCCTCACTTAATGTTCAGTGTTGCTGTGAGGGCCTCCAAGGCAGGGAAGTATATTGTCCAGTGAGGCAGGGCCATGTCAAGGTTGCCCTGAGTACGGACAGATCAGGAATGACATGACTTTGGCCTAGGCAGTTGCAAAACTGCTATTTGCTTCAGGATCAGAGGGGAACAAACTTGTCCTGAGAGAGCAAGAGGGACAGTGGGGGTGTAATTATGTGTCTGATAGAGCTGATGTCCTGCTGTTGTTGCAGACATCTCTGCTCTGCACTAAAAGAAATCTGTCAGAACTTCTGACTTACAGTTCTTTGAGATAAAACCCATTGAAAAGTCTGCAGATAGAAAATGGGGGGAGGTAGCAACAAGTCAAGCAAAGCAAATACTGAGATGCATAAATGAGTAACTACAAAAGCTGAGACTGAAGACTCTTACCCGTCACACTAGTATTTATTTCCATAAGCACTGTTACTGTCACAGCAAGAGCTACAGAGGTGGCAGGATCTGGCACACCTTTGCTTTTCAGTCACCTACAAGTGATTGTGGCATCTGCTTCTGGTGGCAGCTTAATAAACACAAGGGCAAATGTCCTTTGTTGATTTCCTTGCCGGTGACCTTTGTCCATTCATGGGTTGTTTCCTAGAGTTGGGAACTCAAAGAGATGCAAAAGCTGGCCCAGCTGCACCTGGCTGCTCTCAAAGCATGGAGCAGCAGCCTTGTATCCTGGGCGGTGGTAGGAGTGTGTCTCCCCCAGGCTCTGGGTGAAGCTCACATCCTGCCTCAGGTAACACAGTTGGACAGCTTGCCTTCCCCATAAGAGCAGCTGAAGCCTGTCTGAGGCTGCTGGAGCATAACCAGCCCAGTGGCAGGGCTGTCTCTGGAGCTTGGGAGGAGCACTTCAGGACCAAGCACCATCTGGCTCTGGCAAGGAGCCTGGGAGCACATAAACAGGGCCAGGTTAATGAAAGTGTGACTGGCCCCTTAAGAAGACTCTGTCCCTCACCTAATTACTTAAACCTGGACTTTATATCAACTGTGCCTGAAAAGAATGTAAAAGCTCCATGTTTCGGGGTACCCACAAGCCTTCACCAACTGGGTTTTGGGAAGAATTGCTCTTTACTTTTAAAAGTTTCTGGTGTTCTCTGTGGCATCATCTGATGGGCAGATGATCTTGTGGCCAAGGGCTGCACCTTTCTAAGCACTGTTTTTATCCTCTGCTGCTGCTGTCAGCGCCTAAATCCAAATGCCAACATGCAAGTATGGCTGTTGTTTGGACACTTCTGTGTTTCTATCCCATCCCTATTGCACAGCACTGTGTCATCCTACATCCTTAATATTTTAAAATATTACGAAATCGGGCCTTTTCCCACAACTAGAACTAGTCAGGAGGCAAACTCAAATCCAGAGAATAAATACAAGTTGATGAATATTATGTGAATCACAGCTTCCCAAAAGCTGTGGAGAGGACTCTTCAACCTTCAAAAGCACTACAGTGATTTTCCGGCATGGTGTGGAGGGAGATCTACTTTAAAAGCCATATTTTTATTTTGGCTTATCTTTCCCCCTGCCTCAGTCCTTATTTTTGACAGATGTTTGGGAGTTTGGCCATGTAAATAATCAAGCTCAGGGCATTAGGAAAACATTCATGCATAAACAGAAACTTTAATATGCTTTAATAGGCAGGGCATAGTGTCCTGTTATTGCTTGTGTTGGTCCCAGGGGGTGTTTGTGATGGGGCTTTCTGCCCCTTCCCCATCACTGATCCCAAATGTTGATGTAGTTGTATGCGGCTCACCATGTCCTGAGGCTTCACTGACTCCAACCCCTCATTTTCTTCCTTTTAATTTTTCAGCTTGCCTAATATCCAGTCAGATTCTGGAATGCCAAATCTTAAAAGTACTTGTTTTTTCTACTTATTTCTCTGGAAAAAGAGGAGCNATGCGTCAGGCTCCTGCTGTGAGTTCTACAGTGGCAGTGCTCGCTGCTGGGTGGCCAGGAGCTGAATCACTAAGCTGATCTGGGAAGCAGGAGCCACAGACCAGCCAACAGCACCATGGTATTAAGGGATGTAGAGGGAGTTGTGACAGTAAATCAGATACTGCCTATGTGTTAGTTTCATGGAGAGTCAGGTGTAGATTGGAGGAAGTGAGCTGGGCTCAAGACTGCACTCCTGCTTGCTACAGAAATGAGCTGTGAGTGAGCAGCCTGAAGAGATTTATAGTTTTATAAGAAGCAGAACAAAGTGTTCCTTCACAAATTTCCCACTCATGCCATATGAGGTGCTGCTGCCAGATGTCCTGGGAGGCAAATAGCAAAAAACATGCAGCATGGTTGTCCTGGGGTCATTTTTATGCTCTGGTTCTTTCTTTCTCTCTTTCTTTCTTTCTCTCTTTCCTTTCATAATCTGCTTAAGCCCAGGAATGGGTCCTGTTGATGCCTGATTGTTTTTGTCCTTTTTATACCCTTTTATACATTTTATACCTTTTATACCCTTTTCTTTCCCTGTACCCCTTACCCTTATATCCTTAGTACTGCATGTTTATGGTTTTGTAGTCTGATATTTAGTTTAGTTTGGAGGTTCTCTGAGGGGGGGAAGACAAAACATCCCTACTATCTTAAAACTACAGGCTCCAACCAGGAAGAGTCTGGGTTCTGGAACATGTTTTGAGCTAGGCTATAGTTTCATTTAGGGGGGGAATAGGGGGATAGTTACCTCACTTGTTAAGTTACTCATTGGGGGATTTTAGGTAGATATGCTAATTTGTAAAG